>PVKZ01000375.1:0-592500 GCA_004027375.1 Macroglossus sobrinus
TTCCTTTCTTTCTTCTTTTCTTCCTTCCTTCCTTCCTTCCTTTCTTTCTTTTCTTTTCTTTTTTTTTCTTTTCTTTTCTTTCTTGACTATTCATGGCTCAGCCTAATACACAGACTTTTTCCACGATTCAGTCTGATAGCACTGACATTTCTGTCATTTGCTTACTCTGTTTCTTCCACCCAACCAATGACTCAGCAGTCACTCAACATATCCACATTCCCCTGTCTGCACAAGGAAACTGAAAATAACCAGATGGGTTACACCTGGTTGTTCGATGGCTCCTTTGTCCTCAGTCCACCTAGTACATGCCTTTGCCCACTCTCATTTTATACTCTGCTTTTTGTGCCAACGGTGCTGAGACTTATAAAGACCCACATCTAAGAAGGCTATCAGGTCTGAAAGCTTAAACAAAGTCAGATTTAACTCCACTTGGAGGTTGAAGACCATGGGTAATGCTTTTTATTGCTTATTGCTCTAAGATTTTTTGTAATAGCTTTAATACATTTTTATTTTATTAACATGTTCTACTGTAAACTTACTGGCAAGTACATTCCATTAAAAAGGGGAGATGGGTGAGGGGTGTAATATGCTCATTTCATAAACAGTGAGGAAGTCTAGAGCTGGCATCCTATTCTGCAGTTTTCCTAGGGAGAGAAGTAAATCTAAGGAAGAATGGGTGGTGACAGCTGGAGGAGTCAGAGGTACAGGAATATGTAGGAGAGAAAAGGTGGTGGGGGAAGATTTTGGCCAAAAACTGAGAAATGTTATCAGTTAACATTATTTCACCAGATTTTCACAGTATTCCTGTATGGTGGGTAGAGCAAGTATCTTCATAGGTCAATGAGAAAAATGAAGCCCACGCTATTAAGTCACTTGCTTTGAGCTCTGACACCAAGTGACTAAATCAAAAGTGGAATCCACATCTGCTGATTCGCACTTTATTCTGCCAGAACACTAATGAAGTTTAAGTCATAATACGAAAATTCCATGAGCAATCATTTTTACCATGGCATTTAAGATCCTTGACGACTTAGCTATTCTTTACCTTTACAGCCTTCCTAGCTATGCCCTGCCTCATTAATTAGCCCCAGTCATACTGATTTAATTTCATCTTCTCTTTTCCTAAGCTTTTTTTCCCCCAGCTCTCAGGTGTCACATTTCTTTTTCTGAAGAGCCCTATCTACCATCTCTAAGTTAGTAAAAGATGACCCTTCTTCATGCTCCTTAGACCTTGTTCTTTCCCCTATTCTAGCACGCTACTCTAATTGCCTATTTTTCTGTCCCTATCTTCATCTTAAATGTCTTAAGGATTCCAACTTATTTCCACTACAGCACCAGTGCTTAGCACAGCTTTTGACATATATTAAGCCTCTCAAAATTTTCACTTAATAAATAAATAAAGCCAGTGTCAGAAGGTATAATCATTTTAAAAATACACTTTTATTTTTTTAATCCACTTTTACATTCTAGGTTACAACCCAGCATTTCTGCTATTCACAGCCTAAATTTAGTTTTGCACATTCAGTCAACAAATGTTGGCCTAGATGCTTAGTATTTCCAATGGGATCATATGCCCAAACTCCTAGCATCATAGTGGTTATTATTAAATGGGTCCTCAATACATAATTTTGGAATGAATTAATTGATGCAAAGATGACTAATATACCCATTTTCTAAGGCATTTAGTGTAAGCAATTTCTTGCATCTAAATAATGGTGATAAGGGGATAGAAGATGGGAAGAACCAAACAGGAAGAGTTCTTGGAAGCTTCTGTTTGCTTAGCTGAACACGTGATTACAAGGAGTGAAGAGTTAAAGTAGGCTTGTGTGGTCATCGACTCCTGGGAAAGAGACTGCAGAGTCTGGTCTGGCATGTGGACATCAAAGACGACTGATCTTGACAAGGAAAACATACAACCTACTGATGTGTTATGTGTTTTTAGTGATATCTTTAACTATCACCAGGGTCACAAGTACTTAGAACAATCTCAAAATGTTTCATAGACAAGATATTACCAGTAGTAAAACCAGAAGTCGTAGTGACAGGAAAAAAGTAAGGGACTGACAGGATGTTAGCTGTTTTGACCTCTAATTCACTGAGTTCTCTACTGCCACTTTCTTTTTCTCCAATCTCTTTAAAAACTCTTAATAAGCGTTTATGGAGCACTGCCTCCCATATATATTTAAGTACTCACTGTACAGAGTGGAGGGTAAAGAGTTGAGGCCCTGAATCCAAGCAGCCTTGGTATGAAACTGCTTACTAGGGACATGATCTTAGATAATTAACCAAACCTTGCTGTGTTGCAGTCTCTTCACATGTGCATTAGCATTGACAAAAATAATATAACGTGAGATTTAAATGAGTTTGTACATATTCAATGCTTAGCAGCTAGTAAGAACTTTATAAATGTTGGTTCTGGCCA
This sequence comes from Macroglossus sobrinus, assembly GCA_004027375.1. Taxonomy (NCBI): domain Eukaryota; kingdom Metazoa; phylum Chordata; class Mammalia; order Chiroptera; family Pteropodidae; genus Macroglossus; species Macroglossus sobrinus. The sequence continues at coordinate 2,423 of PVKZ01000375.1, forward strand.
TTGTGATTATGTGCTAGGTTAGTTGTCATGAACACAAATGGTGAAAAAAGTTGTTGTTTCTGTACTTATGCAGTGTGCTTGTCATTTGCCAGTTTATTCTTTACTGCATAATTTATTCTTCAACCTTCCTCTGCCTTGTCCTGAAAGGGGCCTGACTCCTGCAAACCACATTTCCCAGGCTCCCTCGCCAATTGGCTTCCTGCTAGTTTTGAGCAGCAGAAGGTTCAGACGGAGGCTGACAGTGTCTCACTGCTTGGGTAGCATAACTGGCAGAAGCTGTCTCTTCTCTCTTTCCCATCTCTCTGCAAACGGAGCTTCCCTCTGTGCTCACAGGCCCCACTTCAAGCCCCAGTTCCAAGCCTTCTTACCAGCTTTCTGCTTTGGGAATGAGGCCAATGTAGAAGAAACTAGAACGAAAAGAAAAAGACAGGTTCCAAGTTTAATCCTGGATCCAGCCGTGCTTGAATATTATATATGTCTGGATTTTTAAAAATGTGAGCCTATAAAAAACTCCTTTTTGCTTAAGCTATTTCGATTGCATTTCTCTCACTTGCCACTTTGAGAATGCTAATACATTGTGTACTAATTCCTGAGAATTGTTTGAGATGATATCACAATATAAAGCAATTAGTATTCTCATTGAATACTTGTCTCTAGAATTCACATAACTAGTATTTATTTTCCTGCGAGGATTATGTGTATAAAGATGAGCAATATAAACATGGCCCTTCTCTTTGATAATGCAGTAATAACTAATTACGTGTTTTACAGTTAAAAACATGAAGAATGTAAACTTTTACTATACTTATTCCAAAATGTTGTTTTCTCTGGAGATCTGAGCATCTTCTTTTAGTTAGTGTGTATCTCAAACTAAAGACATCTTGTTCATTTTAATACAAGAACATAAACTAAAATGCAAAGCAAAACCTTTTGGGGGGAAAGTTTTCATTTATTTTCAATGAAGTAAATCCCAGGCCTCCACTTGTTCTTTTACAAAACCTTCCCAAAGCAAGAGGATTTTTCAGTGCAATGAAATTAACAGTGTCACTGCCATAGGATAGTCACTCATTCTGCTATGTTTTCTTGGCTTTCCTCTTCTCCGTTTGCCTATGATGATTCAGTTTGTCTTCTGATAATGAATGAGATTCCTCTCCCTTTCAGCCACTAGAATAAGTCACTGAAACTTGCCCAAGACATGTCCAAAGTTCATCTGCTTTGGGAATTTTTTGGAATCTTTCATGGTCGGCGAAAGTAAATTTATAATCATGATGCGAGTACAAGTGTGTGTTTGCATGCTTTGTCCTTAAAATATATGCAGTGGCCTTTTAATGTTATGATGTATGGTCAGGCTGTGGTTGCTATGGAAACAATAACCAAATTTCCTGACATTTGAGAGTTGGGAGATGCAGTGGTGGCAGCTGTGATCAGAGTTGAGAGATTGCTGATAGAGTGAAAATAATTAAAGGGTAAGGGGCTCTTTCTACCTTAATGTTCAGGTCAGAGCAATCTGCTCTTCCCCAGTGTCTGCTAGTAACATCCACCAGAGCCAGGCTGAAGGCTTACTAGTATTTCTTTAATTATTATATTGCACTCAGTTTATTTTGGATACTGGATAAGTGGGATTTTGGAGTTTTTGGTTATAGCTGTTATATATATTTTTACTTTGTATAAAATCATGCTTGATGATTATGGAATATATTATATACATTATATCCAAGTTAGTGTCCACACAAGACAATATTACTATTAAGACAGCAAATACGTGCTTTTGTTTGGAATGTGATACCTTGAGATTTTTTAAATTCTTTAAGTACAAGTTGATAAGTCAAACGAATACATTGAATAAGTTCTCTGTTCAGAGGGATCATTTTCTAGGACCTTTATGACTCCTTGGAGTTTCTCTGTAGCTTCCTATACAGCACTGATAGTTTTGCATTGTTGAGGTTTGGAAGATGCATCAAATGAGATGTTTATATATCTGTGTTTATTCCGATCATACTACATGTCAGAGGAATGTGAGAGAAGTGTGGAATGTGGGGAGTGTTTTCATTATCCTCATTGCTTAGTTAGGGTCCTCTGCATCCAATACGTTGTTAAACTCTGTGGATATGGACCTAGATAAGAAATGATTCCTGCCCTCAAGAACCCGCTTGGCCGCACTGGGAGAGAATACATGCAGACTGCTCATTCAGTACAGGCAGGAAGGAGCAAAGCCAACGAATGCAGCCAAATGTAAAAGGAGGAAGTGAGTCCAATGGGATGAGCAGATAAAGAAATTGGAGGGAAGGCAGAACTTGAGATGAAGCCAAAAGAAGGGCAGATCTAGTAAAAGAGGGAAAACTGTTTGGTGTTAGTAAACTTTAGAACTTAATAAATGTGTTGGATGTATTCTTTTGAACATGTCAATTATTATATTAAAAGAGAGACAAGGTCAAGCAAGTGGTGTGAGCAAAGATACTGTGGGACATAATCTAGTGGTTAAGGAACACTGAGTAGTTTAGTTTTGCTGGGTGGGGGTCAAATGGTTCTCACAGGTATTCTCTGAAAATGAAGAATATGTTTGGGGAATTATGGGGGCTATAAAGAACAGGTTAGAAAATCTAGGATTTTGCAGATACCAAATGACCTTGAGGGCAACAGGGCTTAAATTCTAATAATTTGAGGTCAAAGTAAAGACTCTAGAATGATAATAAACTGGTGAACTATTGTCCAGTGCTTGGTGAGAAGTTACCAGTCAGTAAATGCAAATTGAATTTAGTTGCAAATAAAACTAATGTGAGACAAACCCAAAAAACTCATTGGAATCGAAGCTGATATTTTGTGGTGGTTAAAACTTGTTGGCATTTTTTTAACTCTTCCATAGATCTTTCCTTGGGTGTTTTATCTCTGGGTTATTGTCACTTCTGCCCTTTCCGATACAGATATGAGTTGAAAAGAAAGGGTTTTCAAGCCTAGTTTTTTCCTATGAAATTGTATATAGTATTTATAATACGTTAGAGATTCTCCCCCCATTATGGAGCCTTGAGTGAGTTATACATAGATGTTTTTTTCATTTTGAGAAATCAGCCCACCTTGATGTCATACAGATGGTGACATAGTTGTCTCAAAGTTTTTCATTACTCATCAGTACACTTGTTGAGGATGGATTTAGCATTCTCAACTTTTGAGAAGTTTTTGGAAATACAGTGGATAATCTGTGTCCCCAACTTACTACATACCTATTGCTTCTGATGTAGGGCAGTCATAGAATAAGACCAAACACCTTTGGCACAAAATAGTAGAATATCACACAGGTTATGTTTGTGGGTATTTGATTTCTAAAGCAAGTATATTTTTAAAATCGACTGTCTTACAATCTTTCTTTCCTCTTCTCCTTTTTCTTTTATCCAAAAGGATCTTCTTAAGAAATGCTATTCTGCCAAGGCATCTTACCTCTTCCAGCAAGATAAATTCTATGATGTCAGCTACGACACAGGAGATAAGTCGATCCAGTGTAGCAGGAGACCAGATGCATTCAAGTTCTGGATGACTTGGAAGGCCCTGGGCACAGCAGGCCTTGAAGAAAGAGTTAATCGTGCTCTTGCTTTATCCAGGTACGTGTGTGTGCGCACGCGCGTGCGTGCATCCATGTCTGTCTGTCTGTAGTAGACCCAATGAAAGTAATATTTACAACAGTTGTGCATGTCCTTTCATCAGTGCATTTCTTCTTTCATCTGAAAACCACTTTTTCATCACCTACTGTATGTGAGGAATGGTGAACACAGCAGTCTTAGCCCCGCCCCCCAGGATCCTAGCTTAGTAAGAGACACATTCAGGCGCCAAAACAAACAAAATACAGAGGAACCTACTTTTTGGTAAGGAGAGGTCCGTGGTGCTCCGGACCACTCAGGAGAGTCTCCTGCTATATTCTCAAGGAGCATCGACAGAGGCTTCCTGGAGGAAGTGACCTTTAATGAAGAAAGGAGAGAAGAATGAGCCAGGCAGAGGGGACATGTGGCTCAAACCTCCAGATGTGAGAGAGAGCACGGTGACTTCAAGGACCTGAAAAGCAGGTCTTGAGAATGCAGGGCTGATATAAAAGCAAAAAGGTAAAAGTGATGTGTGAGTGCCTTGGTTGCTTGCTGTGTTGTAACATTAGAGATGAAACTTTTGAAACCACTTTCAAAGACCTTAGAAAAGCTCTTGAGATATAGGTGCTGGACATTTGCCACCTGAACGAGACTCTGTTGCTAAGCCTGGGTCAGAGGGTGCAGAGGGGCAGGCCATGACCAAATTTGGTTTCGTGACCAAACTTGGTTTTAAATGTGATTTGCTGGGCCTGGACTTCATAGGGTTAACCTTCATGGTGTTAAAAAAATCAAACATTTAAAATATTCAGAACAGAGAGATTTGTCAAAAACCTAGATTTTTGGCATCTACTGAAAGATCAGGAAGCTCTCATTCCCACATGGTGACAAACAGCTGAACATGATGTGCGACTCTCTGGAGAATTTGTGTCCTCTCCTCTCCCTCCTTTTTTTTTTTTTTTTGGTCTGGTGTATTTTACTACAGCATAGAGGTGCAAGCAACTGGGACGCAAACCTAGCTCTACCATGCACAAACTGTGACTTGGGCAAGTTTCCTAACCTTTCTGTACTTCAGTTTCATCCTAGTAAGATGGAGATAACAGCAGCATCTAACTCAAATAATTGTTAAGAGGATTAAACGAACTGTTATTTATAAACACTGAGAACAGTGCCTGGCATATACTACATGCTCTGTGAGTTTTAGTTATTATTTTTTAATATGCTTGGCCACTATAGGCATCATGAGATCTCTGGTTTAGATAATCTCTCGTTCACTCCCTGTTTACATTTCGCTTGCAAAAACCTGAAGTATGTCTTTAGAGATTTAAAACAATTTCTTCTTTCTACACTGGGAGTTGTATGGGTACTCTGTGCAACGTTCTGTGCAACAGTGATGCACCACAGACTGTCTGAAAACCCAGTATCTTAAAACAACATTTTTTTTTTCTAAGAGGTCTGCAGGTTTGGAGTGGCTTTATCTCATATGATGGTGGCTGTGGAGTAGAGGGGGAAAATCTAGGTCTCTTCTCCACCTGTCTTGCATCTTCCTTGGACCATCAGGCTTCCCGAACATGTTCTCGTGATGGTGCTGACAGAAGCCCAATGAGCCAAGCCCAGTTTAACCTCCTGATTTCATCATATCTACTAGTGTTCCAATTGCCAATGCAAATTACATGGCCAAGCTCAATGTCAAGAGGCTAGAAGTAAACTCTGATATTTTGCAGGAAGAATTGCAAGGGTACATGACAAAGGGCTTGGATGTAAGGACAGGTAAAAAGATGGCTTTGGTGCTTTCAGAAGACTGTTAAGAAGTCAGCAGTTCTGGTAACTGTAGCTTAAGAAGTAGTTTTAAAAATCTGTAAATATTGTATCAGGATTCTTTTGGTGATAAGCAACAGAAATCTTAACTCTAGGTATTATAAACAAACTTAAAAAAAGATAATTTATTATCTCATGTTACTTATAAACTAGTGTAGTGATGACTTCTGGAATGGTTTATTCTAGGGGCTTAAGCAATATCACCAGGCCGCAATCTCTCCATCTATCAGGTATGCTCTCCTTCATGTTGGGTTTTTTCCTATGTAAAAAGTTAGCTGCCAGGAGTTTTAGATTTATATCCTCCCAGGCTCAAGTTCAAGGTCAAAAGGAGAGAGTGCTCCTCTCTCAACTATCCTGAGGAAAGTTTTAATTATTTTTGGACAAGGCAAGTGTCCATCTCCAAATCAGTGCGTCATCAGGGAAATGTGACATTCTTATTAGTCACATTGAGTCATGTGACCTCCCTTGGCACTGAGGAGACTGTAAATTCCTTCTATAGACTAGGTACTGAAACTAGGTGAGGAGTGTGTCTTTAGTAGAAATAGGGTTAAAGCACCTCTATCAGAAGTAGGGCGCGGACTACCTAGTGGTAAAAAAAATGAAACTGTCTACCACAAATATTCACGGTCGCTCATTAAATTAAAATAAAAGTCAGAAAGCTCTGTTCACTTTTCTGTATTTTCTCATACTGTTTAAGTGTGGTAGAATCTCCACATTATTTTATCTAAGCTGCTAAGTAATTCAGTAACAGGTGTCTTGAAAGAGGCTAGACATAAATACTTTATCATCATATGTATTATAAAATTAACATTCATCTCAGGGTAGATTTTAATTTATAGTCAAAGGATATTTTCTAAGTTTTGCAGAGAAATATCACAGGAGGATAAATGTTAACATTTCAATTCAATTCAACAATACTTATTGTTTGTAAATATTTGTCAAGTTGAATCGAATGGAATTAACATTTCAGTGAACATCTCTGCAGACTCTGTGACCTATATTTAAATATTTGAAAAATAATCACTCCTCTTTCATGCTGTTACTCGTAATAGGTTTCCCCCCCTTTAACTTTGCACATTGTTGATATCCAACACTATTCCTAGGGTGAGCAAAAGTCATCCTGTTCTTCGACCCCAGTACCAAGCAAGAGCTGAGTCCTTCTACATATGTCACTTGGAGTGAATGTGAAATTACAAACGTGGAGAAAGCTTTTCTAGGATTAAGAATTATATTAAATTAGCATCATAATGTCTTTTTTTTCATGATTTTATTTCCTTTCAAATTGGCTGGTTGGTTTCTGGTTCTGCTCTTTAGGAAAGATGAAACATTTTCTCAATTCTGAGAGCTATTCTGTTTGCTTGAGCCCATGTGCAATGGTGTACTGGTAAACTGGTCCTCAGGAGTAGGGAAAAGCCCCTGTTTGTATTATTTGTCCATTTCCACGGTGTACATTCCTACTATGGAAAACTGCAAGCTGACAACAGTTGTGGTTTGCAATATTCCTGAATATTTAACAGTGGCTCTCACTAGCCAGTGCAATCTGGCTTTAGAACATCATTTATTATGTGAGCCAGCGTACTCTGTTCCAACCACTGACTGGTAAGAGTTAAAATGCCATCTCCCAGCACACCCACTGACCCTCGACCGTTTGCTTTAGAGTTTACCCAATAAAAATTCTTCTGATTTGTGGGCAGAAGTCTCTGCCTGGCATAATTTCTGTAATTTCCAAGTAACTCTGTTTTGTTTTCAGGATGTATAATGTCCTTCAGTAGATTAGAACTCTAGCAAAGTAAAGCTGCAGATGAGGACGGTGTTACTGTTTGGGGTACACATCGATTAGCAGCAGCCTAATGTAGCTAAGATCTCCATTTCCCCAGGCCCTCGGTCAGGTCTGTTAAATAATGGAAAAGCTGTGAAACTCTTTTCCCCACTGCAGTCAGGATCGTTCTGACTCCATAGAAACAATGTTTTCATGTTCCTGAATCAAAACGGAGCTTAGTTTTGAAATTCGTACCTTGACTTTAAGATTTAACCCTTTTCCAGTTTAGGGGGAAAAAAAAGGTGCAGCTCGCTGCCATCATTAATTTAACATCACGGGTAGGAATGCTACGTGCTCTGAGATTTGACATTTTTAGCGATCAAGAATTACTATATTTTGTAAATGGAAATACCCCTACTAAAAACAGAATGCTATAAATAGAATGGTGTCATTTGTTTCCAAAGACTATGGCGATACTAGAGTGATACAAAAATAATAATAAGAAAAGTGAGATGTTTTGTGGCGAACTTTAGGGGTAAGGTTAGGACTGTAATCTGCAACTTATCTCTGGGTAAACGCTGCATCTGCAAGGACCACCAGAAAGTATTCTTAGGGCAAACAGCAAATGGGTTAAGGACCCGATTTTGATGTACCAATGGATTTCTATCACCCTGATCAGATAGCTTGCTCCTTCTTCCCATGGGAAAGCAGGATCATTTTCAAGAGGATAATGATTCCTACTTTATGAACTGTCAGAAATCCAGCAAGAAGATAAAGTGTATCACCCAGAAGATCTTGAAGGCTTTCCTAATTTTCATTCCACCCTTGTCATTCCAGTTGATGAGAGTACATTTCTCTCAAGAATTATTAATGACTTACAACTTTATTTCTCCTCAGGTTTGAAAACCAGTAACATTGGGAACCCAAAGCAACATGCAGTTTTTAAGCCCAGTTGAAACTTAGAGAGTTGAGGTTTAAAACTGCCACCTCCAGCACAAGGTGGGCAATGGAGCATCTCTGATTTCTGATTAGGAAAGTAGAAGATGTTTCACGACACCCAGGGCACCCTGTTGCTGAGGGCACCTTCTAGGCCTTTGTTATAGCGCTCAGGTTAAAGGAGTATTTGCTCAGGAGTAATTTTTAAAGTGAATCTGGAAGAGTCATGTGTATAAAAGTCTTTTCAACAACAACAAACAGGTCATAACTCTCATTCTGGTACTTTGTTAAGTCTCCGGTGTATCATTTATCTATTCCCTTGACACACAATCCCTGTAATCTCACTGATGGAATTTATTTCACCGACTTGCATGAACACTGAGGGATTTATTGTTGTCAGTATAGAAAAGGTGAGCAGTGACACAATGGTGCTTTTGTGCTAGTGTATTTCTCTAGGTGACAAGAGGGAGAGAATCTACAAGACTATGGATGGGCCAGCATTTTCATATTTTTTATATGAGTAATTTTTTTAAGAGAATGCAGTATGTAGGTATCTGTGATGAATCATGCAAGTCATGCAATGTCTTAGTATATGTAGAGCATACAGAAAGCAGATGGAAAAAAACTCTCCAGAGTTATGCGAGGCTCCGTGCATTACAAGTAATTTCAAGTGAGAAGACGAGACTGGGAGAGAAACTTGGCCCGGATGCTCCAGGAAGATACTAAGTGGCTGGTGAATTGCGAAAGGAACTAGAAAGGCTACGTTCAGGAAGGAAAGATGATCCTGTGAAAGGGCAAGTAAAACACAAAAAAATGGGACTTAACCTCATTTAACCAATTGGAGAACTGTGGTTCTCTAATGTTGGAAGAATGTTTGTAATCAAAGGAAGGGGGAGTGTTTTAGAGCAAGATTGTCATTAATACATGTTTCAAAATAAAGCCAGAGTCTTAGTACAATGAGTTTTTTACCCAGAAGGATTGGTGAAAACTCTTGCTAAGGTATTTTTTTTCTCTCCTCTCTTTTTGCTAAGGTTAGTGGGAAGGACAGTGATGAGGGTTATGACAGTATTGTTTCTTTTTGAACCTGTTTACCTGGATGCCTTTTGGTAGAAGTGACTTATGGTTCTTGCGTTATGTCCCAAAACTCAATGTACATCTTTTTTTCTGGCTGGCATGAGATGAGAATAGTTTTTTAAAGATGTATTTTATCTTTAGGCTGTTACCATATATTGAAAAGTTGTGAAGAATAAATCATCTCTATGAATGTAGGCAGAAGTGACTCACGTCTTATGTTGACTCCCTCTCCAGACTCATTTCATTTAAGCATGTATTTAAGAAGAGCATAAGGTACCTTATAGAAGAGGCACTTCTAAATTAACATTTTTGAAACTACACTCTATGGGATAATAGACTTCCAGAAGATCATAATAAATGTTCTTCCAAAGAATGTTTTCATAGTCAAATATGCTTGGGAAATGCTAACTACTCTGTTATTCCTCTCTTGGAGATTCAGTTGTTCATTAGCACCATAAAGGCTGTGAGGGGGCTTGTAATATAGAAACATTTTAAATTTGTTTTAACCAGTATGCAGAAACTGTTAATCGTTCACCCAACAACCACTCTCCCTTTTTCCTTGCCAAGAGAACCTTGATTTTGTTTAGGTAGCAATATTCCAGCTGGGAACAATGGTACAAACTAATACACATTGCCAATAATTAATTTAAGAGTGGGTATCTGACTCAGCTTCTGTCAGTAAGATATAGGAAGAATTCTGTGAAGGCTTCTTGGGGAAATATTCTTACCTAAATATAGAGAAATGAAGAGAAAATACTTGTACTCCAGCTCCTTCTCTTTCTTCTTGGGACACAGTTGTGTAAGGCTGTGATGTATAGAGCTGTGGCCAGCATCATGAGGGAATTAGCTAACACTGAGCATGTGGCAGGAGGAAATGATAGGAAACGCCTAGTTCTTCATGACAGTATAGAACCATCTGACCAGCTTGGTAAACGTCCTTTTGTGTTAAGCCAAGCATACTTCTAATTGTAGATAACAGCAATCTAACTGACATGCCCAGCAAATTTATTTGGCAATGTAACCCTTTTACATGGGAAAACTATTGGCATGGTCTGTCATGGAACATGGTTTGGGAACTCTGGCCTAAGCCTTTTATTATTGTTATAATAGCAACTCTTCACCCAAATCACCTCTATCCTCAACTCAGTTGGAATGATACACTGGGCTGTACAGACTCTGAGAATGACTGCAGTGGGGACATTGACCCTGACACAAACCCCAGATCCACAAAGTTGGTAAGAAGCAGAGTTTTAACTGAAATGATTCGGCTCTGTTTGGGGATGCCATTCTCCCAGGAGCAGCTTTAGCCAGTTTGACAGAAATACTTTAAGTTGCGACTATAGGTAGTGTGTGTAAATTTTATACAGTCATAATCTGTTAGGGAAGGATTTTGCCAATTTAATTTCACATCTCCATTACATGCACGAGGAAACGGAGACAGGTGCAGGATGGCTAAAGAATTTGCCTACGCACAGAGTTGATTAGCTACACAACTAGAATCCTCTGTAGCCATTGCCAGGATTTCTGGAGACGCAAAGCTTTTTTGTAGCCTCAGGCTGTCCAAGATTAGTGGAGGGCTGCCTCACGATGAGATCTTGGCACTGGCTTTGAGTTAACAGAGTGCTTATATGTTTCTGTCTGAGAAGGTGAGAAAAGTATGGCCCGCAAGCTTTCCTCGTGTAGATGGAGATGGTATGTGTCTATTTATTTCCATCTTATGTTTTATTAAGTTTCTTCAAAAATTATACAAGAAGCTGCATCTTTGAAACTTTGCAAAGAAGTATAAAAAGAGAGTTAATAATCTCTGCCACCCCTGTTGCCTCCTGTTTTTCTCTTCCTTAGGTAAGCATTAGCAATTCCTTATGTATCCCTATGTACTTTACTTTATGATCGTATATAATCGTGAACAGGGATGAGTTTTGCTTTCTTTTTTATACTTTCATAAAAAGTGGAATCACATTATGCACATTTCTGAGTACTTTGTTTTTACCTTTTACTAATGTGTCATAAGCATCCCTATGGTTTAGTCCAAGTAGATACAATCATAGCTGCATCATATTACATTGTGTTGTTATAATACATTTTATTTTACCAATTGCCAATTTCTGGATATTAATCTTGTTTCTACTTATTTTTTATACATACACATGCACACATAGATTTAGATATAATAACATGTTTGTATACATGTATATATACATATGTATTGTGTGTATATATATCTCTTTAGTATTGCTGATTTTTTCCTGGTAGATCAGCATCTCAATAGTGGTTTGCTGCATCAGAAGGTATGGCTATTATTAATTTTAAAAGACTTGTAGCAACTTTCTGTCACAATTTCACTAGCACTCGGTATTGTCTCTCTTAAAATTTGTCTTCAGTGTCACGTGGGCAGCATGGTTCACATGTCTTTGTGCAAACAACTTTTCTGATGTTTATTAACCACTGGAAATTGCTTTTTCTGTAACTTAGACAGTGTGCTAAAGGTTCATAATTTTATAGCTACATCTAAAAAATTACTCAGGGAAAGGATTATGCAGAATATCAAACTTTATGAGAGTGTGCACACGTGTGTGTGTGTGTGTGTGTGTGTGTGTGTGTGTGTGTGTTTCTGGTCACAACTATTTATCACAATAAATAATCTATATTATCTAGTTAATAACGATAGAATATTTACAATATTTTGTATAATTCAAAGATGATATAATCAATATGCTAAACACCAATTTTTAACCTTTTGTGAAAAACTATACAAATAAGTGGGGGAAAAAAACGAGTCTCGTTAACTGATGTATTCCATATTAACATTCTAGAATGGCCTTTAGCAAATGAACATAATGATAATATCTATCCCCATTTCACAGTTTGTGTATGTCCCAATTTTTTAATATATGATTTAAAAAAAATTTTACAACAAACTTGTAAGATTGGAAAAGCAGATTGTGTTATTTCCGTTGTATAGGTAAGGGAATTAATGCCTAAGAAGAGCATTTTTTTATTTTTCTTAAATATTGATTGAATATACATAATTTAGTGATGTGGTTAAATTCCATATGGTTGTACCATAATTCCATATGACTGGACCATGGTTTTCAAAGCCAGTCCTCATTGCTAGGTATGATATTTCTTCCTTCCCTCCTTTTCTTCTTCACTTCTTCCTTCCTTCCTTCCTTCCTTCCTTCCTTCCTTCCTTCCTTCCTTCCTTCCTTTCTTCTTTCCTTTCTTCCTTCTTTTTTTCTTCCTTTCTCATATTTTCTTTACTTTTTTTAATTTGCTATTACAAAATAAAAATAAATGCCCTAGCAAATATATTTTTTGTCAGCACCCCTGATCATTTTCTTATATTTGACCCACAAATTTTAAATATTAGGTCAGTTGTTACAGACTTTTCAGATTCTTGATCAAATCACTAGGTTTTAAGACCAGTCATTTCAGAAGGCTTCTCTTTTTATATAGACAATAACTAAGTCTAGGGGAGAGGTATCAGTGTTCATTTATTTTACATTCTTAATGTAATTTTAGTTTTATCTTGATCATATCTCATGTATCTGTACCCTTTGCATATGGCATGATGATTCTCTTTTTCCTGACATTAAAGACAAATTAATAAACATTCTGTCAATGGCTACCGCCTACTTTCTTTAACATGATACCAATAATCAATCCTCCTTCCCTCTGTCTTGGCCTTGAAAAAGATGACACTGGGCTTCCTTGATCTTGAATAAACTTATGAGCAAGACTATATACCAAAACTTATTCCTCCCAAGCCAGCTAAGTAAGTTAAGTCCCTATGCTAAATCCCTATCTAGAATAAGAATGTGAAGCCCATATGGTCTGAGATATATAGCCATTCTACTTTGTGTGGATTTTACAAAGGGGTTAAAGTCTAATGCTAACATGTGAGAGAGACACAATCTCATCAAAAAACATCTTTACTCAAGTTTCAGAAGTATTTGTCTAAATCCATACCTACATCTATACTTGTATCCTTACTTATTTCTAAGTCTTGTACTTCTAAGCCTTGTCTCTGCATCAGAAATAAGTTTTGTTGTATATCAGTCATGTTCATGGAATTTTTAGATTGCAAATTATAAATATTATTGACTTTTTTTTAAAGGTACCTAGTAGAAGAAATCAAGAAAAGAGAAGGATTCAAGTTACTGATGGAAGTAAGTAATTGCAGAATTTTGCTTATGATTTTGTCACTCAACAGTGATGAAGGTGGTAATTTTCTAATCTGTTATATTTCATTGGTTTTTGTGTTGCAGACTTAGAAACAAGTCATTAGCTCAATTCATAGAGTCCATTATGTTAATTTACTCTATTAGGGAGTATTTTTTCTTTGTTGGATTCAGAGAACACACTTGCCTTTAAGTATCGAAAATTGAAGTGCTCAATAGTAATTACCAAGGATAATATTGAATAAATTATGACCTCTATCTTGATATATAAATTGCATAATGATTGTACTGCAAATATTCAACTGTGCTATAGTGGTGTCTGCATGTGAAAAATCAATTAAGTGAATAAACAATAATGCATATAGCTTTCTCTTTTTAGAAAATAATGAGAGCATATTAGCTTTGGAACAATGGGAAAATAAGTCATTTTATTGTTAGAGTGTCTCTCATACATAAGAAATAGGTGAGTTATATAGATAGAGATATTATTTATTTCCTTCAAATATATGGTTAGAAAATATGAGGAATATTATTCTAATTTTTAAGAAATATAAAGTATGAGGTTCTCTCAGATCTTCTTATAGCATATACTCAATAGCAGTTTTTAACCTAATGTAAAAATCATCTAGAGATTACAGCCTATATAAACAATCTGGCTATTTTTTTGTTGTTGTTGTTATTCATTTATTTAGCAAGATTTATTGAGCAATTACTGTGTGCCAGGCACAGTTCCAGGCACTGGAAATACAAGGTAGGAAAGTTCCCTGCTCTCCTTGTGCTTATATTCAAATAAAAAGTGACAAACAATAACAAGCAAATTAACACAGGAAATATCAGATAGTGATAAGTCTTAAGAAAACAAAATGATGAGAGATAATCAAATAAATAATTAGACAGTACTGATGGGGTTAAGTACTATAATGGAAATAATCAGGGTAAAATGCTAAAACAGGATGTGAGAGGAAGATGGATTGTTTGGTCTGGGTAGTTCAGGTGAGGCCCCCTAAGGTTATTTTTGAGCTGAGACCTGAATGCTGGTTAAAAGCATACCTTACTGAAGGATAGGTGTTGTAGGTAGAATTAATAAACGATGGCAAAGGCTTGAAGCTGACAAGACTTGGATGTGTTTGAAGAGCCAAAAAGTGCATCAAGCAAGGGGGCAGGCGGGCAGGGTGGGCGGGCGGTGCAATAGTTGAAGCTGGAAAGGTAGGCAGAGACCATGTCAGCTGGAGTCAGGTGGGTCATGGTAATACCTGTCGCTTCTATTACAAGTGTAATCATTGGAGAAGTTTTAAGCAGACAGGAGGATGACTTCCATTTTAAAAGATTGTACTGGGTGTCACAGTTAGAGAGGAATGGCAAGGCAGGGGCATCAATGGAGGACAAAGAAGGAATAATTGAGACAAACTGGAGACTGTCGCAGTAGTCCAGGTCCTCAAACAGGTTTGGGAAACCTGGCTCCAGAGAATTCTGACTGGCTTCTATTACCTACAAAGGAGTCCGAAGTTCCTGAAAAATACAGATATAAAGGAAGTTCAAACAATAGCAAAAGAATCCATATTTAAATGACTTTCTGGTAGCACTTCAAAGAAGCAAGAAGACAGATTTCCAATGCGAAACACTCCACAAGACCAGTGACCTGGTTTGAACAGGTCAGCAGAATAAAGAAAAGTCAAAGAGAAAGTGCCAGTGACCACTTCAGGTTCAAAGAGATGGAAGAGACGTAACGACCGAACGCAGCACATGCAGCTGTTGGAATCCTAGTTTGAAAAAACCAATTGTAAAAAACAAATTTTGAGACAGTTGGGGAATTTCTAATATGAACCGGTTCTTGTATAATACCACAAAATTATTAATAATTTCTTAGGCATGATTATGATTATGCGAGAAAATGTCTATTTTTTAGAGGTACATAAGCATGTAGGGGTGAAATAACATCTATACGATTGGCTTGACTTTGAGTTTGAGTCACCTTTTTAATTTTCTTGAATTTGAATTGCCATCTTTATTTTCTTGAAGTTGGGGTTGCCTCTTTATTTTCTTAAGTTTGAATTGCCTTCTTTATTTCTCTGACTATGGGAGCTACACTACTTATGGAAATTGATGTACACCTAAGAGCTACACAGTTTTTGATAGACAAAAATTGGTGAGAAAAAAGATGGACTGATTTAGAAGTTATATATTCTTCCTAAAGGCTTAAAAATTGAGGGAGGCACTTCTCACCATCCTCTATCGGAACTACATACTTTCACTTTCTTGTAATGAAACTCGAGGTGGCTTTTAATCATTAGGTAGCCTTCTGCCCTGGATATTTCATCTATGGCAGCCAGATGGCCCAAAAGCAGTGAAAATGGCTTTTTCAATGATACTCCAGAATTCCTATTTATGAGGATGTTTAAATAACATCTGGATTTACCTCTTTCCTCTGTATTCTCTTTGCAGAAATAAAGTAAGTTTAGACCTTGAATTTCACATGTGTCAAGTTGATTAGCCTCTCTTTGTTAACAAATGCTTTATTTAGATTGATTAAATGTAATCCTAATATATACTTACAAGATACAAAGATTCATTTGGAGCTCATGTTTGTGTAACTGCAATTCTTTCAGTTTAGGAAAAGTCAAAATCTATAATTATATATACAGTAGCCCCTCTTTATATGCAGAGGATACTGTTCTAAGACCCCCAGTGGATGCCTGAAACTGCAGACTTTACCAAACTCTATATATACTGTGTTTATTCCTATACATACATACCTATGATAGTTTAATTGATAAATTAGGCACAGTAAGAGATTAACAACAATAACTAATAATAAAATAGAATAATTATAACAGCATACTGTAATGAAAGTTATATGAATGTGGTCTCTCAGCAAAACTGGGATAAATTTCTTTTTCTTCACAATTTCATGAGTAGATGATTTGTTTTTACTGTGGACCTTAGCAACTGCAGCCTATGATATTTTTTTCTTTTTATATTAAGTCAAGAACTTTCACCTTTTCATATGAAGGAAGCACTTAATGGCTTCTCTTTAGCATATCCTAATTGCTAGCATCACTACTCTTGCATTTTGGGGCCATTATTAAGTAAAATAAGGGTTTCTTGAACACAAACACTGCAATATCCTGACTGAGAAGGCTGTTAAGTGACTAATGGGTGGGCGGTGTGATGGGTGGAGATGCTGGACAAAGGGGTGAGTCACATCTTGGGGTGGGACAGAGTGGGATGGCATAAGATTTCTTCACACTACTCAGAATGGCTTGCAATTTAAAATTTATGAATTGTTTATTTCTGGAATTTTCCATTTGATATTTTTGGGCTACTGTTGACTGGGTAACTGGAACTGCTGAGAATGGAACCATAGATGAGAGGACCACTGTATATATTTTCATTGTGTAGCACATAGCAGTGACAGTGTTAAGTACAACATTGAAAGCAGTAAATGAACACAACAAAGCAAAGTGTCCAGCACTCAAATATTTTTTCCCGAAAGGAGCAAAAATAATGCATATCTTCTTAAAGATGATTGAAAGTTATCATTTCAAATGGATTTTGCATTATTCATAGGCCCCTGAAAATCATACCTCTGTTTTCCTTTGTAGCATCTAAGATCTATTAGATGTTTTCCTAGAGGTATATTCATTCTTTTACTATCATTCATATATTTTATTTTAATCTCTTGGGAAAGTCCAAATCATTCGAGTTTTTGCTTTTCTTTTCCTGAGTTCTACATTAGGAAGAGTTATTTAGGTTTTATAGACTTTCTGAGTCACAAAGGATTTTCAAGGACATCTAGTTAACTTTTTGCTCAGTGTAGGAAACCTCTCTGATAGCATCTGTAACAGGTGGTCAACCTCCTCCTGAACACTTTCTGTGTCAGAGAAGTCATAGTCCTCTTCCAGACAGCCCTAATTACTCATTGTCTAATACTTATTGAACCCTACTATTATTATGTATCAAGCACATTGCAATTTATAGTTCTCTTTTTGTATAGTTTTATTAGATCTCAACAACCTTCTAATTTCTAAATCCAGTGCACTATCTGTAATCATCCAGTTGTACGTCTGCAGCATTTTATGACATTATCCATTCCATCCCTCTTGAAGTGCTCTCCTGTCTTGGTTTCTTTGACTTTCTCTCCCAGTTTTTCTCCTTTCCATGTGAATTTTTATTCTTAGTTTCTACATGAAGGTCTCATCATCTGGGTACCCCTGAAATGTTGTTCTTCACTCATTTGTCTTTGGACCTTCATCTGTTCACATACTTTCCCTGAAATGTTTTATGAATGTCTAGAGCTTTATCATCAATAGCCTCAATAATGTCTCCATTCTTGTCTTGTCTCCTAAACTCTAGTCCTTTGTATATGGACGTGTCCTGGAATTTTTAGTTAGACTCCTACAGATACCTCAGATGCAACACTTCCAAATCTGAAGTGTAGCAGTTTTTCTTGCCCAAATTCTACATTCTTCATTGAACCATTAACAATATGATCCATTCAAAAAAAAACTCTTGATGTTGTCTTTGCTCTCTCCATTCCCTTTTATGTATATGTATTTTGGGTACCTTCTCTACTCCTGTAGCTACTGCCTTAGTTCAGGCTCCCATCACTTCTGAAGTAGGCACTGTCTCCTAATCCATCTCTAGTTTTAGACCCCTCCAGCCACTACAGCCCACTGTGGCCTTTCTAAAATGAAATCTGTTCCCTAGATTGAAACTCTCCAGTACCTCCCATTGCCTCTAGGATCAAGCCCAACTCCCAAGCATGGCATGTGAGGAAGCCCTTTATGAAATGACTCCCATCTTCATTTCCAACTTTACCTTTCTTCAGTACACTTTGTCATCTATTCATTCTAAGTATTTGCTATCCTCCTTGATCACTGGCTTCTATCTGTGCACCATTCCCTTTGCCAGGGGTGTTTCTTGGATTATGGGAAATTTCTCTTTTGTAATGCTCATTACATTGCAGTTTAACTGCCTGTACCTAGTGTCATTTCTAGTTTCTGATTTCCTGGGGATATGCATATATAAGTGTAAGTCATTTTATTCTCATTCCAATGTCTATTCCAATATCTGTAACATATAAATATTATTTATTAAATTGAACATTTTGGCTTCCCATTTTGGACATGCTCTAATTTTTTTAATGTTCCTCTTCAAATATTGGATGCAGAAATTAACAAAGTGATGTGTCTCACAGATTTTAGTGAGACCATTTATCCACTTGAAAAGGATATCTCGTTCTAACAATATGATAGAATACTAAACTAATAGAGTGTACCAGCTGTATACCATATATTATACTAAATATTGGAAATAAATGACCTCTTTATGCATCAAAACAACTCTGTGGGGCAAACAGTATCATTTCCATTTTGTACATTAGGAAGGTAAAACAGAGAGAGTTTGATACTTATCCAAGCAAAAACCTGGGTGTAATTGGGATTCAAACTACATCCAAGTGACTACAAAACTCAAGCTTTTCATTCTATTCATTGCTGCTTTTGAAATCTTTAGTAATCTAATCAGCTATTTAAAACTTATGAGCTTGAAGTCATTCAAAATCCACTGTTCCTCCTTTCTCCATTCTACATTTGCATGATCAGTTGTTTCAATCTATGTGTTAGATTCTGCATTTATGCATATGAAAATGCATGATGCTTTTTTTTATTACTGTTATTGTGATCTAATGACATTGTAAGCAAAGAAGATTAATTTTCTTGGCATGACTCAGTTTTAGGGAATACGAACTACCACATCTTGGTGCCCATTGACTTTTTTCCCTAAGAGTTCTCATATCATTTGCCCAAAAATCTTTGCTGAAATTGACATCAAAACACCTGCTTTATTTCTTGAAATCTTTTTTTTAATTTTTCTCTTGAAAATCAGAATAAATGTATTCATCTTTTCTTTAGTGACACTTCTCTACTTCTGCATGAACTTTTGAAGATTGTGACAATGCTTCTTATGACTGCAGGTTTTTTGTACCCTGCACTATCATCTGTTTGGTTTAGACACTTGGATTCATTTTTATGCCTTCTAAATTTGATGGTATTGGAGAACATACTAAATGTGTTCCTAAGACACCCAAGATATCAGACTTTCATTTTTGTGAGAAATTAAGTGGCTTGTGAATGGTTCTACTTCTTAGTGCTTTGAGGCCTCTTGAAGAAATTCACTCTGGAATAACTCAAATACATTTTTGTGAATATGTAAAGGGATATTTTTTTCCAACTCAATAATTTTGGAAGTGACCACAGTAAAGGCATGCCACCAAATGGAGCATCAAACTTCCTTCAATAAAATGACATGTCAGAAGGACTTCACACATATTCAAATGTCCGAGCATTGAAGCCATACCATTCTAAAAGAGACTGGGCAAAAGAAATGACAGCTATGTCACTTGGAAGATACCTAAACAGAAACTTACCAAAGCAAATTTTTAAAGGGTGATTCAAAAGTTCTATATTCTAAAAAAATCGAGAGCAGATCCGGTAGCAGGTAAAACTATTACAAAGTGACTCACAATGTTGCCATCCAAATGAAAAGGACTACCTAATTTAATGATGTATTAATCATGATCCGAGAAGAAGACAAAAACTGCCCAGTCATTTGAAGCGAGAAAGTGCAGTATAAAGAATTATTGTGCTCGCTTTGGCAGCACATATAGTAAAATTGGAATAATACAGAGATGATTAGCATGATCCCTGTGCAAGGATGACAGAAATTTGTGAATCATTCTATAATAATAATAAAAAAAAAATACCAGGAAATTGGAGTCATGGGAGAATGCCTCATAAGAAAGAGGAAAAAAAAAAAAACTAAAGAATACAGGAATAGCAGATATAAAGAATAACCATCACCCTTACAAGTGAGATGGAACACCCAAGGCAGAGCTGCTCCCTCCCGGGGCTGAGATCCAACTTGGATGAAGAGGGCACAGTGTGAGTCTCTGGATGGCAGAGAAGTTCACTGAGGTGTCACAACAGTGGAATTCTCTAGGAATCTACCTTCTGAGGTGCTGGGAGCACTCATTTTGAGGGTAGTACCGTACCTTAAAACTTACTCAAGCAACTCACAGGGGTGTCAGAGAAGCCATGCAAGACAAGGTGCTTCACTAGCTACTCTCTCCTATGAAACCACCTGGGGGGAGTGTACCAGAAAATGCCATTTATGGGCGCCCACCTGCTGCTAGCCTGCCAAGAAGCCACACAAAGGGGAGGTGTTAGGGAAGTTGTCAGGGTGGCCACTTGCTGCTGGTCACCAATGCTGCTGAAAAGAACCACACACACTTCAGGAGGCTCATAAGGTAGGGAAACCAGGACCAGGAAGATATGTTTCCCTCTCGGAGTCTCTCTAGCACCCTCTGCTGATAAAGTCTAAGATTGGATCCGACGGCAAGGAGAAATATTTATAGAGTCCACCTCCATTATTTCCGGACACAGAGAAAGGGTGGCTTTGTAGCAGAGAGGCGAGAAATTGATAACTGAAATAAATAGTATCTGGAAAAACAACTTCGTTAATACAAAGACATGAATTCCTAGAACCTAGCAACAGACAATAAGTAAACTTTTCTTCTACTCTCTAATAAACCACAGTTATTTTATTTTAAAATATCTTACATTAAATTACTAAAGAATTTTGAAGGCCAGTAAACTCTAGAGAGAACATATCAATTATAAGTCAGAACTCCAAGTATAAATTGTGTAGATTTGTAAAGACTATTGTAGTCTCATGATTAATATTTGTAGAAATTGAGTCAAATTACATAGTACTCCATTTTGAACTACTCTATATTTTGAAGATTTGTAGACTTTTTTTCTTTGTCAAATCCAATAAGCATGTTACAAGTTTCAAAGGTGAAAGCACGAACAGAACAAGAACTTACCTTGTCGAGCTGGGAATATTTCTGGGCATTTGCTTGTGATTTAAAATCCACTAAAATCAGAATTCTATATAGTACCAATTTTGATTTTAAGATATGAGATAGTAGCTTTTTCTTCTTTCTGAAATACCATGAAGCTTTATACTAACACTGAAGCATAACTCTGATAGTTACTGAGAACTATTATAACATTGGTTATTACCTACACAATGTGTTTGTGGTGGAAAAATGAAAGTCATTCGAAATACTGTCCATGCGAAGAATTAGAGGAGGAAGGTGCTAAGTTGAGCATGACTCATAATCTTTACTAAACACAATTCTGTGTATGTAATTTGTAAATTTGCAATGTAATGGTCATGAGTACAAGTCTTGTGATTGCCTTTGGCATGCATTATTTTTTTGTCCAGTGAGGATGAAGGGTTTGGTGGAAAAAGGTTTTGTCTATGTGACAATGGCTGGGCTAAAGACTGTTCTGGAATGTTATCCAATGTTTAACCAAATCACGTCTGATAGAAAAACATTACTGGAGGAGATGACTGGGTTGCGACCACTTTAGATCAGAGTTTCTCACACACAGACCATGCACTACCCACTGCAGAGTTGCCTGAGATGCTTATTAAAATGCCAGTTCTTCAGACTTTTCTATGATGAACTTGGCCAAACTCTGGGCATTCTAAGCACAGGGATGGAAAATCCCCATTCTGAGCAAGGCTTCTAGCTGGTTCACATCCTTACTGATGTTTAAAACTGATATTTGTGATTTAGGGGTTCCCTCCCCAAATTAGAACTGGCTAGGATCATGGCAGAGCAGGTTAAGTGAAACCCAACTATGTGATATGTTATCAACTCACAGGTAATCATGGATTTTTGCATGTCAAGTGTAGCAGGTAATAGAAGAAAGAAAACTTTGGCTATCATTATTGGAAGGATATGAGTATAAGAGATAATTTTAGGATTAAGATTGAAGTTGAAGAACCGGGGCCTCTTGGGCATATGAGTATCAGGCTCTGAGTATCAGAACTGGGTGCAGTCAGCTTCAAACTTTATTATATTTATTCTTGATCTTGTGCTCATCCCTTATCTAGAGGGAAGCACCCTCTAGGTGCACCCGACTGAGAAGAAAAATTCCCAATAGGCTGTTATCAGAAGTAAGGCAGAATGGATGTCAACACTATCAAATTCTGATTTGTTATCAACATAAAACAGACATGATAACTCAAAGAAATTAGCAAAGACTTTAATTGCATTCTAAAATCAACCTTAGGTTTACAAAACAACTTTCAAATTTTCTTAATCTTCAGCCTGAATATGCCAATATTTGTTTTTGGTACATTCCGCCGAGCCTCAGAGAGATGGAAGAAGGACCTGAGTTCTGGACAAAACTTAACTTGGTGAGTAATAAGTAAATTGTATTTTTCCTTTCGATGAAATAGAGTGAATGTCATTGCCTATTGATCCTGTTAATGATTCTGTACTCGCAAGAACTTCTTAAAGAAAAGTGGCTCTTAGTTTGTTAAAATCTGTCATGCCAAAAAAGTTGAAAACATTATTTAACAAGTTGATATACTTGGCATACACAAATTCAAGATTATTGCACTATATTTGTAAAATATAGAATTTATTAGAAGTTGTAATTCACAGCGCCCTTCAGAAAGTGTGATCTGGTAATAGGACATAAGATTAAAGTTCCATGATGAACTGTTTCTTCTTTCAGCTACGCGAGTGCATGTCTGTGACTATTCACATCACCTCAGTTGGAGATAATGTGAAAAGTCTAAATCTGGTATTCTTGTGAGAGTGAGACCTTTTGTTCTTTCCACCAACAAAGGCCTTGTATCTTATGCCCAAGGGGTTTACATCATAAAAAAGAAGAGATGCCAGCAATGGCTTGCAACGGATCATTGAACAAAACCTGCTTGAAAGTGTCTTCACACACATCTCGTACAAACTGACAATGCAGGGTGAGGGGGAGCCCCAGGCTCTAGGGACTCTTGTGTTTCACCTGCATCTCTCCTAGCATGGCACTGCCGGTTAAATCCTTCCTTTAACCCAGTCCCCAGGCGCTATGAAGTCTGGTGATCCTGCTCCCCTGCTGCATGGACATAGTATATATTGAAGTGAACTAGTGGGAATCCCCTTGAAGATTTTGTGGCCAGGACATATTGAGTGAGCATTCACAGCAGTTGGTA
Organism: Macroglossus sobrinus; assembly: GCA_004027375.1. NCBI lineage: Eukaryota > Metazoa > Chordata > Mammalia > Chiroptera > Pteropodidae > Macroglossus > Macroglossus sobrinus. The sequence goes on from PVKZ01000375.1 coordinate 25,828, forward strand.
CCAAGTTAGGTAATCCTCTCTCCTTGTGTCTTCCCTCTCAAGCACAGCTAGATCTGTGACTCTGGTTAGTAAAAGCTCTCACTTGCAACGCCCTCCCTACCCTCAACAGGGGAAATCAGTGACAGTTTTATTAGGCAATAGCCCTTCTACTTGCCCTTTGGAAGAAAAGGAAAAACTTCCCAGTCTGGCAAGCGACAGACATTTACCCGAGTGTTCACTGTGCTGTGCGCTAAGAATAAAAACATCAAACAGACTCTGTCCCTGCCCTTAAGAAGCTTGGGTTTGGGAGGGAAATGAGTAAAGAGGCCATCATCAGATAGCTAGCAGGTACTTAGATGTAGATAAACCCTGTTTGCAGTGAAAGCAGAGGGAAAGGGTATCTACTCCAATGTGTGACACTAGAACTGAGCCTTCAACAATAAGTAGGGAACAATAGTAAGGATGTGGATTCCAGGAAGAATGACATCATAACGACCCAGTCTTAAGAGAGGAGGGTGTGATTCAGAGACCACAGGGGCACAAAGGAACAGCCGTGGGAGGTGAGACGACAGCTGCAGGCAGAGGGTAGGGCATGGGTGCCTAGTCTTCCATGACAGAGCTTGGAATTTGTGCCTAATTAAGAGGAAAAGGGATCCTTTGAGCTTTAGCCACTTATACCCTCACCTGCAGCATCTCCCTTTAACTTCAAGTCATTTTCTATTTATTTATGGCTCATGAAGCCTCCTGCACTGTAGCAGGAGGTCGATATATAAATATTCTGCCTTTGTCAGACCTGAGATGGGGCAGCAGAGGTGGGGGAGAGGGATAGTGTTATCTGGGTCTTTGCCTAGACAAGCCCTCCGTTACCCCGTGGGGGCTTAGTTAACACAGCCCCTGGGATTTGTCTGGCACTGCTGCCACACACTGTGAATGGGAAAGTGCTAAAGAATACATTTCAAGTGGTAAGTAACTCATAAAAGAAACAAGAACTGGACAGTGTGAGAATTTAATGATGAGGTTTCTAGGGACATTTTCCGCTCTGATGGAATGCGACTGACTTTTTAAAATTTTTCTGGTGGAATGGGCGAATATTGCTCAGAGTCGATAAGGAAATAGTTGTCATTTTTCTCACATTTCAGTTGTTAAGAAAAGCAACGAAGAATGTGATAACTTGTGTTTTACTGACTTGGTACTAATGTACAGACACGGATCCAGATAACTAAATAGTCCTACTATGTTTGGAGATATTTTTGGTTCACTATTCTATTATTAAAAAAAAAATATTTATGTTATTTATTATCAGAAAACTCAAAACTGAGAATGGATATAGAAACTAAAATCAGATAATTCGGTATATAATATACTTTTATTCTTAACCGAAAATTGAATATAAATCAGGACACTCTCTCCTATCCCCAGTATATGCCAGCTTTGGCTCTCTTATGGTTAAGATCCATGATCCTCTGTCCCTTCATTTTGGAAGTATTTTTCTGCCATTTACAACTATGTTTCCTTTGTCCAGTCTAATATCACTCTATTTTAATTGTCGTGGTTGCTTCTGGTTAGTAAACATGTGCACTGCAGACAAATTATCATTGGTTCTCAGATTCTTATTTTCCTTTTATTCTCTCTTTGTGGAGATGCGTGTGAATGAACTTGGCAGAGAAAGGAGGCATATATATCTATTGTTGATCTATGTGGTTTTATGCTTACTGTAGTATGAGAAAGCAATATATGATTTATAACCTGGAATGCACTTAAACATACTTGAAATTTATTTGGGGGTTATCTTGGATGAAGGATCACAAACAAACAAATAAACCAAATAAGGCTTTGCCCCTTAGATTCAGCCAAGTGTCAGGTTGAGTTGTCAGATTTCAGAATCAGTGAGGTGATAAGTCTTCCCTTTGACAGCAGGAGAGGAGAGAGATTATTTGGTAATGACTCTGAAGTTTGAGGGTGTGGAAGTGTGTGTGTGCTTACAAATGTATGTGCACATATGCGAGACTGTTTTTGCGAACACAATCACTCTGCAGTCTAATAACACTATGACAGTCACTCTGTGACACTATACTCAATCACTGGGTTCCAACAACTTCTCTTTTTAAGATGTCCTTTATAAAATGCTCCTTTTTCTGATTCTTTGAGGCATTGGTATTCTAGGTCTTCATTAGTTCCCTGCCCAGATTGAAGTTACCTATTTTCTGGTCTCTGCCTCCTGCCACGTCTTTTTCCCATTTATTTTTTACTTTCTGTGCATTCATACCTTCAGCTCTGCTTTAGCATGTCACTCTTCTGCTGGAAGCTTCTGAGTAGCTTCCTGTTCTCTGCAGAAGCAGTTTTCAACCTTAGAGACCCAATCACCAGTGTTTAGAATAAATATCGTTAATGTTTCCTTTACTTTCATAAAATGAAAACAGTAGAAACCATGACCTACCTACATGTAATTTAGTAAAAGGCACTAGAAAGCCTTACATGTAAGAAGAAGCAGAAATAACTTAGTTTATAATACAGACATGTATTTCATTACTTGAATGCTTGGTTGTGACAATATTAGATAGAAGACATGAGGAAGTGATAAGATTCTCACACGTACTCTTAGAATCACAGTGAGTGTAAGCCGTAAACAAATGCAGACTGTTATAAGAAGGTGATCTTGATGATGTGAATAACAGAAAGTACGGTATTAGCAATGTGATTTTAAAAAGTGGTACATGACCCTTAGTAAAACTGTGAAGAAAACATTTTCTTCTTGGTGTATGTGGTAGCAGAAAACAGTATTTCTTAAAAATGGACAAAATATTTTGTATTAGTATGTAGAATAGAGTTAGGTTATGGGCTTGGATAATGGTAATCAAGCTTCTCACCTCATGCATTTCCAGTAGGACATTTGAAAGTACAAGACATGAGACAGTTTTTCATAGCTCAGGATTGCTCTGCACAATGCAGAGCTGTTAGCATCTCTGGTCCCCACCCACTAAACATCAGCAGCAACCCGTAAACATTGTGAAAACAAAAATATCTGCTCAGATTTCCAAATCTGCCCTGGGAATGAGTGGTCCACAAGATAAAATAGAGGCCCATCTGCTTGACATCCAATGGCTTCCATGTCCAATCCTCAGGTATTTGCAGTGCAGTCTGTTGTGGCTACCAGTACTGAGACCCCTGCATGAGTAAACAGCCAGAGAAGTTTCATTAGTTTTCCTACTAGTTAGGAAACTGGTGAGGAACTAGGTAATAGATAGCTTTCACTAAGCAAATTGGCAAATTACCATGGTTTTAATGTTAATGCCTAGTGTGGTGAGGATGGTATGGAACTCATAACTGCTAATGGGCACTACATTCATATAGGACCAACCTTATAACACATATCAAATATTTGAAATTGGCACATATTTTCTTCCAGCTATTCCACTTATAGAAGTATCTCCTTTAGAAATAGTTACAGAATTATGGTGGCAGTAAAGCTACTTAGAAGTTTATAGTTATTATTTAAAATAGTAAAAATTTTAAAAGAACCTAAATATTCAACAATAGGAAATAGGTAAATATTAATATGTAGTTTTATGCAAATTTCTAGTGTAAAGACAATTAAAATTCTGTTCCTAAATGACATACTCATAATTTATAATTTATTAAAAAGTTATAAGACAGCTGCTATAGTTTGATAATTTTGAAAAATTATATGCTTATATATAGATACTTAAACACAGATAAAGTATGTATGATTAGATAAGGGATAGATAATAAGCACCAAAATATAGTAGAGAGAGAGTTATAGGTGATATTTTCCTTTCTCTAGTAGTACTCTGTAATTTCTTCATTTTCTACAATTAATATATATTGCTTTCATGAAAATAGCAACAATAATAATAATAAACCAGAGTATTGAGTAACTGACTCATAGAATCCATAGGTTTACTTGAGTGCTTATCTAAATAAAGGCTATACAAGTTTTGACCACAAACACCTAACAGTTAAAAAAATAATTCAGTATTCACCCTAATATGTGTTGACTGTTTTAAAATTATCAACATGTATCACTATATATATGTATATATATAGACATATATGTATATATACACATATATATATTTCACAAACTATATATATATGTATCTCTCCATATATATGTGTGTATATATATATATACATATATATATATATATTTCACAAACTACATTTTTTAAAGGATGAGTTAAAATTTTTTTACTATTAGGAGATATTCTCATTTTTTCTTCTTATATCACAGGGGATACTTTTGTTTGGAGGCCATGATTATACAATGTTCAATCAATTAGTTAGTCCAAACTATTTTCTCTCATGACTTATTCCCAGACATAATATATAATTTTTCTTCTTTTCCATCTGTCTCTCTCTCCTTACTACAATCCCCCCACTATCTGCACTGATTTTAAATTCAGAGACATTTTCATTGGTGGTCTGTAAAGAGATCTTCAACAGGCTTCCTAGGGCTCCTTGAAGTTTGCAACATTCTGGTGGAGTTATACTTCGCTCTCTAAAGCGCTTGCCTAAAAATTAGTTAATGTGTGCTCGTTTCTTCTGATGCCTTGCCCCAGTGATCAGATATGGAAGCCAAAGACATTGGGAACTGACTGCAAAGATAAACTGAAAAGCGGAAGACCCAGAGAATGTAATTGAAAGTTCCGTCAGTTTGTGTTGTCTCATCATTATTCAGCATTCTGAAGGAGATTTTCTCTTTTGTTGACATTTCATAAATAATTTTTCATTATGCCAAAAAAATTTACATTCTTAAAAGTAATTAACATGTTGTCTTTTTGTACTCACGCATGGTCATTTCAACTGTTTTTATTTACTGACCTGTAGATTTGTGACTAATGTTAGTCATTTACAACTTCATAAATGACTCCTTTCTCCTCAACAGTAGACAGGGAATGAATCTTAGATTCTACTTGGTGGGCTTGTTATTTTATGGCTTACGTGGCATATATATCGATATGGTATTGCAGATATCTTTAGAGAGAATGTAGTATGCTCCTTGGCATGTTTCTGATTGACAGCACTTGAATATGAGACTGCATAGACTGGATAGGGTGATGTTCTTCTGTGGGAGCCTCACAGCGAAGACATCCAAACAGACCACTTCCTGGGATGGTGACTGGGCCTTCGATGCCTTGTGCTCTGCTCCACATAATTCTGCCATATGTGTGTGTGTGTGTGTGTGTGTGCGCGCGCGCGCGTGTGTGTGTGTGTGTGTGTTCACAAATGTGCATAAAAACTTATATGCAATTTGAGAGCTTCTGACTGTTTTTGAGGATTCTGATTCTAATTGTCTTTCCATCAGCATTTGTGCCGTTGGTATATCCAATCGCTCATTTTTGGATTGTGAACTAAAAACATGCATTTTTTAAAAAGTGCAACAGTATTTTGTTTTGTTTTTCATTTTCAAAGATGAGTTTCTTTTTTAACACTATGATATAGAACTTATAGTATATTCTTCAAAAATTGTTTCCTAGTAGATATCATTCATCTTAAAGTTGTACTTTCTTTAAAATTTGTATGTAAGGAAAAATCTAGTATAGAAGTGCTTTTTAAATAAACTATTTCTGAATGTGACCTGAGAGGCTCTAATTCTGATAGTGGCTAGGGTGCCACTATCAGTATTAGCTTAATTAATGAATTTTCTGTTTCTTGTAGATATTGTATTATTTTTCCCCAAACTATGAAGACCTGAGATAAAATGCTGCTATTTTATGTATTCTCTCAGGTAGAAATGTTATTATCTACAATTTGTCAGATATACTACTATCTGTAATCAGTTTCTTCTTGTGTCGTTCTGCAGTTAAGGATCCAGGAGCCACTTAGATATGTCTCATAGAGGTATACTTGTTCACTGGCAACTGGCTGATTCATTGGGAACTCTGGATACCAGTGATGGAGAATGGGGTCAAAGAACAGAACTGCATTTCATGAATATCTGTATTTCACAAATATACCTTAGGTTTAGTGTTCAGCACATGAGGATTAGTATACTCAGCTCTAAGCCAGGAGTACAACTGGCCTTGTCTCTAACACTTGCATATGAACACAGCTGATTACACTTAAATATTCCAGTTTCTTTAGTCTCTACTCAAATCTTAAAGCCTTTCTGAAATAATTTCAAATTCCCAGCTATGTCAGGGTGAGCACTGAGGAAAGGCAGAAGTTTAATTAGTCTTTATGAAACACCCCTGAGTCCTGAGTAATTTTATTTAGTTTACTCAGGGGTTGAAAACCCAAATACCTACAGATGTTACATCAGTGAGGGAAGTAGACTGGACATAATACATTTGGGAGTGATGGGGACTCTGAAAATCTGGAGAGCAGTGGCCCCAGTGAAAGGGAGCAGCCCCTGCTTAGCTTCTAATGAGGACTGCCATGTGGGAATGCAGATCCGGGGTGGCAGGCCTTCTTATTTTTTAAGAGATGCTCTATAAACAGATTTGAACACACATTTATCAGTGGGATCTGGCCTTCAGGCTTTTGGTTTGCAAGTCTTATCTAAATTTATCATTCCACGGTTACCTGCTTCTGTCCCTGTATCACTGGAAGCTCTTTGGGGTGAGGGTGTGTCCCTTATTTGTCTTTGTCTCTCCATGGCAGCCAATCCGATGGTCATTCCCTGGCCCATAGTCCACTTGGAGGGATGCCCAAGTTCTGGCTCATCTGCTGGAAAAAATCAAAACTCACTGTCACGTGCTGCCAGACTAATAAACAGAAGTTTTAAGAACTATCATCTTATGGTAAACGTGGCAGTATAGTTAAAGTAGGTGGGTGTGCTCTGTTCCTATGTTTTCTCTTTTCCACATCCTGAGGACTAGACAGGGACTCTGGGGGGAGGCCCAGAGAGACAGGGTCTCTCTTGAGCATGTTTCTTGAAGACATCTGTCTTCCTAGGTTTTCTGAAAGCCTCAGCTGGCCAGTGATGAGACTCACAGAGGAAGGCAAGGAGTTTGAAAGCAAGAGAGGCAGGCACAGGAGGCACAAGGAGAGAGGGGCAGAGAGAGGAGCAGGAAGCCAGAGTTCCACAGAGAGGGATGATTTCCAGCCTCCCTCCTTTGAGTGCCCTAAGGAGGTTCGTGTGTGTGTGTGTGTGTGTGTGTGTGTGTGTGTGTATTCCAGCTGTTGGAATCTGCCCATTCTTAACAGATAAGGACTTCGCAATCACAGCATATCAAGGGATCCTGTTGGTTCAGGTCATGTGCGTATCGTATATTGGACCTACAAGTTAGCACTGGCTAAGACTCCCAGAACCTCTACGGGGTCTTTGGGGCTATGTGAGTCATGGCAATGACTGAGATTGACTTTTAACCTGGCCTAGTAGGGACAGAAGCTTGAAGTTAGATTTAATTGTATTTGAAGGATATTAGGTAATTATACTTTCTTGGACACTTGAGTGTATGGAGCAAAGTTCATACCCATAACACAGCCACTAAGGAAATGCTCTGGAAGTAATACTCGTTGCAAAACAAAGAATGGACCCTGTGTTGAAGGAAAAGACTTTTTTTTTTTTTTTGGTCTGGTATCTTTGAAGTCCTTTTGCCAGTACCAACCCTGCCCCCTGGTGGCACTTCTGCTCACTTTTCCTTTCCTAGCTGGGAAGTGACAACGCTGAGAAATGTTACAGAATTACAGCGTCACTGGAGTCAGGGCTTCCAGGAAAGGCTCGTCTTGACAGAGTAAGAAGTTCCCAAAGTTCCAGACTGACCCTTGTCTTCACTCTCAGCATGTTTCTTTCTTCTTCATCTTTACTCCAGAGGAAGGCATGTTCCTCATCCCCGTGTTCATCTTTGAGTGACCTGCCTGGGACCTCATTGTTCCTGCAGTCTCATCACCTTCTCTCTGTTTCTTCCTTCCGACCCTCTCTGCTCTTCTCCTTTTCTCTTTCTCTCCTTTTTACATTTTCAATTTTTTTTCCCCTCTCATATATTGCTCCCATCAATTGATAAACACACTCAGGCTCTGACAACCTTAAAGGAAATATTTCATGATTTTCTCTTACTATTGCTTCACCTTAAGCTACCTCTGTCTCTGTCGTCATCCCTTTGGATTAAACTTCTTAAAGGAAAAGCTTAAAACATCTTACCCTATAAAATAGTCTGTTTTACGGTTTATGAAACCACTTCCTTAATTCTGGGCGCTCATGTTCTTTCCAATATTTTGCCATTAAAAACAATAACGGATAAACATCTCGTCCTCACATCCACTTTTGCTTTTATTATTTCCAGAAGATAAAGTGCTTGGTATGTAACTGCTGATTATGAAAATTAATGCGGTTTTGAGCCTGACTCTGGCTAAGGATTATGACCCAGATTTTTAAGAAGGTTGTATCTGTTTATGGTGCCACCAGTAAAGAATGAGTTCACGGTTTCCATTCAACTGTGGCAATATTCAGTGTTGCCAGTTTGGGGAAAATGTTATTTAGAATAGTGAAAAATCTTAGATTTGCTTTATTTTTATTGTGTTAATTTTTGGTGGGCTGAACAGTTTTTTTTTTTTCTCTACTGATTATGCTTCTCTGTGTATTTATCTTTTTTTCCATATCTTACATAGTTATATTTTGAGGTCTATTTTTCTAATAATTTTGAATGAGGATATATACATATAGTTTGCGTTTTAAAACCTTCTTTGTCAGTTGGAATGCAAATATTGCCCTCAGTATAATGTCCTTTTTATTTTAGTCTTGCTGATTTCACTGTACAGAAGTTTTAAATTTTTTATGTATTCAAATCTGTCAGTCTTTTTCTTCATGATTTATTCCACTGCTTCAAAGCCGAAGTTACTGTTCTTTCACAAATCTGATAAATATTCTATTCCATCTCCTGCTGGTTTTCTGTCATTTAATATTTTGTATTTAACTCCTTAATCCATGTAGAGGTTATTTTTGTATACAGTATAAAATATGGATTATATGTGATTATTCCCCAAATTTATTATCCAATTATTCCAATTTGATTTATTAAATAATTCTTCCTAACACTTTTTTATTATGGGAAGCTTGTGTTATCATGCGTTACATTTTTTTACAACATTTTATTCTATTTCTGGATTTTCCAATCTGTTCTATTGATCTGTGTTTCTGTTTTTGTGCCAGGAACAAAAGGTTTTAAATAATACTGGTTTATAATTGATTCTCAAAGCTGCTAAAACTCTACCCTCCTGGTTCTTTTTAAAAACAGTACTCTTAAATATTATATATAAAATTTTTCATATGTATTTTAGAACTTTTTTTTTTTAATTAAAAGGCATTTGGTTAAGATATTTATTGTAGTTCAGATCGCTGGGTCTAGAAGCTAACTAAATGATGGCTTTGCTGCTCACTGGCCACATAACCATGAACAAGTTGTTTAAACTATCTTTGCCTCTTCTTTTTTTTTTAATCAATAACTTGGGGATAATAAAAAGTACCTACCTTAAGGGCTATCTTAACCCTTTAAGATAGGGATTAAACAGCATAATCCGGGTACAGTGTCTGACACAGATTATGTGCTCATTAAACATTAGCTTTCATTAATATTAAAGCTAATAATTTATTATCATTATCCTGTTACCCCATGCTTGAAGGACTATGTGAGCCTCAGATGTCTTTCTCATGCCTTGTTATGTTTGTCCCCTTACAAATAACTGTATCCACTATTATAATAATAAACTTTCTAAAATACAATGCTGATCATGTCACTCCATGTTTCCCTTTGTCCCAAGGGAAAGAGTCCGTAATCCTTCAGGGACCGCAGTGATCCAGTGTAACTCAGCCTTTTTGCTCTGTCTCCTGCTTGTCCTCTTCTTATCCCCTGCACTCTAGCCAGCTGAGCCTCTTGCTCCTGCCTTTACTTGGAAAGCCAGCCTACAATTGTCTTTTCAAACACGTCGCTTAGCAGAAAAACTCAGATCCAAATCTTGGATTCATCACTTCTTTGTGGTGTATTGCTTGGAACGTGCCTTACCACCCCATGCCTCCATTCCCTCATCCACAAAATCACAGTAATAATGACATGTTATGGCGTTGCACAGGTTAAGTGAGTTAGTGCATGTAAACCATTTTACACAGTGCTAAGTAGGACAGGGCACATAATTTGTAGAGTCCAGTGGAAAATAAAAATCTGGGGCTCCTTTTTCAGAAATTATCAAGAATTTGACAGTGACAGCAGAGCCTTAAAACAAGCATGTGCCCTTCTAAGTGTGGTCCCCTATGTGGCTGTGCAGGCCACACACCCTTGAAGCCAGCCCTGGTGCTTGGTGTTTAATAATGGAGATGAATGTCAGTCTTCCTACCACCTCGCATTTTCTCACCCTGCTCCCTTTGTCTCTGGTGCCTTGCTCCTATGTTCTTCCACCTCTGCATTCTTTACAGCTTACTTTACATGCAATTTCCTCTTCGACGCCTCACAGATATTAACTTCTTTCCTCCTATGAAGGAATATGGCTATGGTCCAGTCTTCTTAAAGCCACATATGGCTTTCAACCTAGTTTATAGGGAATTCTTGTGTCTGACTCCACCTTAAAATTGAGCTGTTGACCCCTCGGTTTGCTCAGGAAGCATTTTCTGACACTTGAGTATAAGTACCCTGTTTTGGCATTTACCACAAGACAGCAATATTTGTGGGGAGGGTGGAAAAGATACTGGCAAGCAGGGAAGAGAGGATCAGACAATGTGAATTACCCATAGGAGGAAATAGTTGATAAATTTCAGCACAAAGATGATACATTGAAAAACCCCTGTTATCAACAACGATGCTCTTGTTTGTATTAATGATACTGTTGATGGAAAGGGAGATGGAGAAAGTGGGGCAGTGTGTCCCTCTGGGGTTAGCCATATTGGATCTTTGTTATTTCAAGCCTGGCTAGTGCAGAGCCCAGTGCAAAATGAAAAGGCAAAGCCCTTTGTTCCAAAAGGATCAAGAATTTTAAGACGGTGATAGCAGAGCATGGGACGAAACATGCAGCTCTTCTCAGCTCAGAGCCCTGTGCACCAGAGTTCATTCTCATGAAGCCAGTGCTGACACTGTACTGAGTGTTTAATAATGAGGGTGATTATTAGTATTCTTACATCTTTGCATTTTATCATGTTGCTACTATTACACGGTAGATGCGTAATAAATGTTTGCTAAACAAATGAATCAGTGAACAAGGGCATGAACTAATGTGTTACCCCTTCGGGTGACTGAGTTATATGCTATTCTTAACCTTCTTTGCCCATTAACTCACCCATAGAAGTTTTAAAAAATATGATTGCTACTTATCCTGAGAGTGTGATTGGGTTGGTCTGGAATGAAGCACTGGGATTATCATTTTTTTTTAATCTGGGATCATCTTTTTTTTATATCCTGTTTTGGTATGCAGGAAGGATTTTCTGTTGGCCAATTGTCATCAGTTCAGAATGCAGGAAAAAAATTAAAAGGTCAAAATGTATAATTCTGACTGCAGATGGCTAAAGCTCTCTTGGTTTTAGTTCAGATTTTTTTTTCTACTATCTATCTCTGAAACATGCTTTGCTTCCTATGAAAGTGCCCCCCTATCGAGGATATCCTAGAAATGATAGCACCTCACTGTTAGGTTTCACCCCCACTGGTGTGTGGCTGCATGCTCTATGGTGGGTATAGTGTAGAATAAGTGTTGCAATATAATTTTTTGGCTTAACACTGGTCCAGTAAAGTCATTTTCCCTTTGTCCACCCTCTTCCCCACCATACACACCTTGAAAATCTCATTGTAGTCCCCTTTTATATCACTGTGGTCTGATAAGCATTGATATTTTCAAATGGATAAAGTTTGGTCTAGACTCAAAAATTTAAGAGTTAAAGAATGAGGGTCACTACAGAGTCAGGAAGGAATTTTACTCAATTTTCATTTGTACACACACAGAAAACTTGGCTGGAGCAAGAACTAAAATATACCATGTAGTAAAAATAAACGTATAAAACCCCAGATTCTGCAGTTAATGGAATGTGAAAATGTGCGTGTGCCCCTGACAGTGGGTGCTTGGAAGAAGCCTTAACCACTTGTTTTGTCAGTAAACCTCACAGAAACTTGGTAAACATAGCCATCATTCATTCCTAGAATTCATCAAATAAATATTCTCTGAGTCATTTTTAACTCTGCAACTTGGTAAGGTACTCTGATAAGCTCTATCTGCTTTTCCCTGCGGGCTTTGCTCAGAATTCTCATCACTATCCATTACAGAACATCTGTTAATAGTACACAATGAGATGGAAATTCAGCCAGATTTGGAAGATAGCTAGAATCTTATAAAACAATTAATAAAGCATACAATATGAGATTTACACCCAGGATCTCTTTGGAGGTTCTTTGTTAAATGCCTGTATAAAAACTGATAGTGGGGTATTCTTTTTGAATGGAAAAGGAAATCTAGCTGCAAAATTTTTATGGTCTTTGTTCTGCATGATAAATTTTAATCCCTGTTTTACTGGTCTGGGTTAATATTGCTTGCATTTTTATTAGGCATTGATTTTTAATAGGACAACACAAGGTACCAGCCTTTAATTTTGATAGTGGGAATGGCTTCAGTTTCCACACATCCCTTCTCCTCCACCCAAATCCTCACTGATTCCCATAACTTTTTTTAAAAATAGTCCATCACCACAATGCCTTTAATTCAAAAAAAAAATGTGTATAGTAAAAATCCTGAAAATTGAGAACACATTCCAGAGCAAAGTCACATTACCAAAGTCACTCCTTGCTTTACAGAATTATTCCAAATAGTATTTCTTTACTTACAAACTCCCACAAACCTTATCAGAACCACATCTAATTCACTTGCAAGGTGTTTGGCAGTTACTAAATTTGTATTTTGGTTTGGTGAGAGGAAGTTAACTATTAATATTAAGATTTTTTAAATCTATGGCTGTGCTACCCTGCACAAGCCCAATCCCGTCTGATCTCGGAAGCTAAGCAGAGTTGAACCTGGTGTATACTTGGATGGGAGACCACCTAGGAAGACCAGGTGCTGTAGGCATAAAAAATTTTAAAACATAAAGGACTGTAAGCTGACAAGGTTCTTGCAATCTGTGTGGTTAACCAAGGGTTGCCTCACCTAAAAAAAAAAATTAAGATTTTTGAGTATGGATGACCTGGGAGATGGTCAATAAAAGAAAGAAGAAACAGAAGACTAAGTTTGAAGAAGTTACTGGCCATGGCTTTGGGAGTACCACGTGACAACTATTAGGAAGAGTACCAATTGGAGACAGTCTGTTGGCAGCTAGAACTCTGTGGCTATGACCTAAGGAAAATTTTGGGACTAGAGATAGAGTTTGGAAGCTTTCCACAGAGAGGGATACAAGTTCCTGAAAATGATACTTAAAGGAGAGAAGAGGACTTAAGGAAGAGGAGCAAAATTCTTGTGTAACATTTATTGGTACTGCACAAGGAGAATGAATAGGGAAGGTAAAGTCAGAAAGTAGCTAGAGCCCTGCCAATGTGTGGAAATGAAGGAGATGGGTCTCAAGGAGGAATATGGGAGTGAAGGGAAGGGGGTGTGAGAGGGAAGTATTAAACTTCATAAAAGATGCACCTTCTCTTTCTAATGCATCCGACCTTTGAAAGGGAGAATTTCCTTGTTTGCCTTTCTAGGAACATGATTTATTGCTAAAATAATACCGTGCAACAAACAACCACAAAATCTCAGTGATGCAAAAACAATAGCATTCATTGCTCATGTATCTGCAGATGAGCAGAGGAAGAGGGAAATGTTGGATGGCTAATTTAGGCTGGGCTTAGCCGGGAGGGGCATGTTTTTATGGCAATGACAGAGACCTCAGAGCACAAGCCGAGCTGCATGGGAACATTTCAATGGTCTCTCTGTCATATCATGTCTACTGACATATTATTGGCCAAAGCAAATCACATAACTGAACCCAACATTAAAAGATAGTGGAAATTATACTCCTCCCCAAATCAAGCCATCTAGGCAAAATAAATATCAATGGAGCAGGGAAGTCTATTACTCCCATGGAAATGAGGAGGTGAGGATAAATATTTCTGAAGAGTTACCTAATCTATCACAAACAAAGATAGTTACTTTTAAAACTAGCACTGTAGGCATAATTTAACAAGATATAGAACATAGAATAATAAAGCCTAGTGATAATTCAAAATCAGTCATTCACCTGCCACAGTGTTACTGTGGGAACCTGTCTCACTTTGATTCAGCATAAGTTTTGTGCCAAGTGCAATGTGAAGCACCACGGGAAAAATCAAGGATGAAAATGACATAAAGTCCTCTATCAATTATCTTTTAATTCGAAGAAGTAACAGACATTGAAAAGTTACTCTAATGAAAAGTCAAGTGTCACAAAAATTAAGGGCAGGAACAAAGTAGCATGGATACAGAAAGGAGTCCAAGAAGAATTTCTCTCCTAAGTGATTGCTTAAGGATCAGCTGCAGCATATAGAATATACTCTGGCTAATTTAAGAAGAAAGGGATTTATACAGAAGTAAAGACTTGCAAAAACATTGGAGGTCTAAAAAGACAGCTGTTTCAAAGCTGTGCTGCAGAACTGGGCTGCCCAAGTTGCTGCTGCTCCTGCTCTAGTCTGAAGTGGGCTGTTGTATTGTGAATCTTCCACAAAAGATGCCAGCACTAAAATCAGTTGACTCCAGTGTAATCTATTTGGCAAAAGTGGATCCTGTCATTACTCCTCTTCTCCCACTAAAGTCAATTATGAAATTATGGCTTAAACAAGTGCTTCTTATTGGCTGTCAATCAAATCAGACACCTTAGCTGCAAGGGAGTCTTGGAAATGTATAAGGCTCTATAGTATTAAAAGGGGCTCTATTTAGAAAGAGATTGGATTGATCTTTAGGGTTAAATCAATCTCTAAATTTTCTAAAGCTCAGAGAAGACTTCATGGAGAGGATGGCATTTGTACCAGGTCTTATAAAGTGCTGCCTTATGGCAAGGATGGTGTAGAATTCTGCCTATGAAAGTATTTTATAAATTGTAAAGCAGGAAACAAGGATAAAGAAGACTTGCTTTATGTACATACAATGGAGTCCTCCTGAATGGGGTCACCATGGAGATCTTTTACTCAGTGTTGAGAATCTAGGCATAGTTTTAACTTTCTTCCTCCACCAAATCTGTATGTTCGTGGAAGGCCGTACTTATTTTTTGGTAACATTTTTAAGCATTTGCTATATTATTTTACACTGTGCTAAGCCCACTACGTATATAGTCTCACTTAGTTCTCTTTCTATAGTAGATTCTATTATTACTCTCAGAAGGGGTAAGTTACTTGTCCAACATCTCATGTTAGTTAGTTGTTACTTACTTACTTACTTACTTACTTACTTACTTACTTACTTACTTAGTGGCAGAGCCAGTCTGATCCTGAAGTTCTTAAGCCCAAGCACTGTGGTTCTTGATAAAGGGAAGTGAAAAAAAGGGATGAAAGGCAAAGTGTAGGTAATGGTGATCTGACAAAGGGCAAAGCTGGGAGAGGCTGCAAAGAGTGACCTGAAGAAAACTCTTCAGATCAGCAGGGACTCCACAGGAAGTTGGACCAAGCACTGCCAAGTGAAGGGATTCACTTGGAGAGATGAAACATTTGGTTCATGAAACTGACAATACTTGGTATATTGTACCATGTAGTATAAGCATCACTTTCAAAATTAAAGATTATTGGGTGGAGCCAAATCTTGAAGATCAAGTGGTTGTGGAGAGAGTTCTTTGGCATCACCCAGACTTAGTTTTGCTCTTGGCTCTGCTAATAACTAACTATGAGACTTTTGGGATAAGTTATTGTAACTTGCCAGGCTGTATCTATAAAATGGGTTTAATGGAATTGCTGAGAAGACAAATTTGAAATAATGAATGAACACTATGGTGCTCAGTCCATATTAAAGTACTCAATAAACATTATCTGTAGTCATTGTTGATAGGTACCTGGCCTTCTCGTCTTAAGCTCAGATGTTTTTCTCAGTTTTTGCTGGTCTATTGGTAGTTTGATCAGCTTTGCTGCTGGTGTTTTCTGATAATAAAGAAGAAAGAGGAAGGGCTGAATATCCAGAAGGTATAGTATAAAAAGAGAATCCTTTAAGCAAGGGTCAGGATATATTTGTAGGAGTTGAATAATTCCTTCAAGTTCTCATAACTTTGTGAATCTGATCTATTAACTATGAGAAATATTTGAATGGCTGGAGTTCTAGGCCCTCATCCTGTGCTTATGCATACTCCATGGAAGAGGTTAGGCCATGGGGAAAAAAATGAAATGTAAACAAAGCAGAAATAAAGGGAAACATTTATTCATGGGCCAGTAATTATTCTCAGAATATTCACTAATGGTATTATATTAGTCTTGGCTATATGTGGCCAGAGCTCTGTGAGCAAAAACATACTTGGTTATGAAGAAGACTTTGATGGGTTACCTTTTTGTTTCTTTTAAAATTATCTTTCCACTTCCATGCACATTTTTCTGAGCATTTACGGTTTTTATAAGCTTCTGATGCTCTAGCTTCTGATGTGCTCTCTTTTCTACTTTCGCTAACTAATCCCTCCCTAGTTTCCTGTATCAGCTGATTTTTAAATGCCACACTGGGTAGGTTGATTTCAGGAGCTATATTTAAATAGAGGCCTGCCTGCATATTTGGCTCTTTATTGAGGCAGCATACTTACAGAGGGATTCGGTAGGATGTAGGAGGCCATTTCTTATTTTCTTTTTTGATCACATCTTGGAAGCAGAAGCACAGCTGTTCACATGGCGTTCTGTGACCTCAGAGCAGTCTCTCTGCTGAGATAAGAAGCTCTCACCCTTATCCCTGAGGTCAGCCAGGAACTGTGGCTTTGACCACCCTGGCAATGCTGAGGATGCTGGAGGGAAATGCTGAAACACAGTTGTCATTGATTCTCAGGACTCACACGTTTTCTGATTATGTTCCCAAGGACTCATAGTCAGCTACAGGAACACCTCATTTTATTGTGTCTTATTTTGCTTCATAGATATTGCTGGTTTTTTTTTTTTTTTACAAATTGAAGGTTTGTGGCAACCCAACCCTGAATTGAGCAAGTCTCTGAGTGCCATTTTTCCACCAGACTCAGGTGATGGTTAGCATTTTTTTTTAGCAATAAAGTAATTTTTATTTAATCTGTATATGTTGTTTTTTAGACCTGATGCTATTGCACACTTAATAGATTACAGTATAGTTTAAAGATAACTTTATGTGCACTGAGAAATTAAAATTTTTGTGTGACTACGTTTATTGTGATACTGACTTTATTGTGGTCATCTGGAACCGATCCCACAAGACCTCTGAGGGGTACCTGTATACTGCTGTATCAGTTAGCTATTGCTACATAACAAACCACCCCAAATCAGTGGTTTCAAACAGTAAGCTTTTATTACTCCTCATGAATTTACAGATCATCTGGATGGTTCTGATAGTCTTGGCTGAGCTCCCTCTTACACCTGCAGTCAGCTACGTTTCAGGTAGGCAGCTCTGCTGATTATGGCTGTGTTCGCTGCTGTACACTGGACTAGGATGGTCTCAGCTGGAGCATCTGAGCTCTCCTCCAAATGATCTCTAATCCTCCATCAAACCATTCTGGGCTCTTTCTCCTGGCCATGGTAAGGTTTCAAGAAAGCAAATGGAAGTTTGCAAGACTTCTTGAGGTGTTGGCTCAGAACTAACACAACATCATGTCTGACATTTTTTATATACCAGAGAAAGTTGCAAAAAAACAGCCAGCTTGGGTAGAAGTGTGGTAGAGGAATAGACTCCACCTCTTGATGGGAGGAATGTCAAATTCACATTGCATTCAATAGTACAGGGATAGAAAATAAGTAATATATTTGCATACATTCTACCACAACACTTTCTTTATGACTTTATACATTACAAAGTGTTTTATGGCTTGACAAGTGTTTTCCACATCCACGGTCTTACCTTATTTGCCTAAGAATCCAAGAAGCTCAATTTTTATTTCTTCTCAAGCACACAAGGGACTGTTTTAACAAAAGAAAAGGAAAATAAACCAGTGCCCTGCAGAGTTGCCCCCTCATCGCACAGAGTTAAGATTCATTTTTAGAAAAACGTATTGGGTAATTACATCTTTACATGTGCCAGTTTATCTCTTGAAATATAGTAAACATCACATGGCTTAATTTGCTATGTCAACCACAGCATTTAAAAAACTGGAGTTCTCAGGCAGTTGGGATTTTATGTCTGCAGTAACAAGCAGGGGTTTTTTTCCCCCTCTTTTAATTTTGTATTCTTGGCTTATTTACAGTCAAACATCTACTCCATGAATTTTAAATATTTAGCCATTGAGATAACACACTCTTTATCATTGTCTGCTGAGCTGTAGATGCTGGACGCCCTGTTCTTGGTGCTCTCTGGCTCCTGCAGGTTCAGAGTTTGTCCTTGGCATTCTCCAGGAGCCACTCTTTTCCATATTCCTGTAGGTCTTAGTTTTTTTAATGCTTATCATCGTGGCTGAATACACTCTCAAAACGTAGCTACAACGTACTCCATTTTTCTTTCCTGAAGGAATTTGTCACATAATATTACTTGATAACTTTTATTTTATCACTTGGACAAAATTATAGTTTGCTCCCCAAAAGGCTTGCACGTCTTGATAAAAATAAATAGTGCACTTCCTGACTCTCACGCTACACTGGACTCGTAGCCCATGGATAAAGAGAAAAAGGATAGAGTCATACTTCAAATGCAAACCCATATACTGCTGTTTCTCTTTTTATTAAAAGGGATTTTACTCATCTGGAGGCCACATATCAATCAGATGCTTTTTTGCAGGAGCCCGTGTGTCACTACTTGAATTTATCACTTGAAGTTGGAAGATAGAAAATAAAATTGGTGAGGAAAGTGGCCCACAGCAGCAACCTGAGGAAACTCTGTGGATGGCCATGACTTTTAGTATGTTCCTATGGAATACTGATGTCATTTTAAACAATTGCTTTCTCTCCTCTGATTAGTTAAGGGTGCAATTACCTTTTTTGCAGGGCCCGTTAACATTAAGGTAGTAAGTGAAGGATCTTATAAGTGGATTAAAATGTACAAAGAAACAGCCCGTTTTCTTGCAATTTATGAATTAAGTAAAGCGTACATAGAACACATACCCTTATAGGTATAGTAGTTTAGAAGCAAATGAGATTTTCATTGTTTTATTTTTTTTTATGGTAGTCTATATTTGGGCTACTAGATTCACTTTGGTTTCCCCAAATTATTACCCAAATTATTACTCAGCTGGGGCCTCCTGTAAGGACCTCCTGTGGCACCTCATGCCACAGGTAAATATGGGGTTAAAAGGATGGATTTAAGTTCTACTCAGGAGAAGGGCTAACAAGTTATATTTTAAGTCTGTTGGTTTTTGTACTGTTTGATGTACTCAGTGGTGGGTGGGGAAAAGGATTTCTCATTAACAGCTCTTCTATAAAAAACCATCCTTCCTTAACAAGTAATTTGATTTCTTTTAGGACTGAAGAAAAAATGACTACCTGAGAGAGTATTATGTACTGGTTTCCCTAAAAATTAGAATTAAGAAAATATAAAAATAATAAGTAAAACCCCCAGTTAACCAAGATACATAAGCAAAATGCACATTGAATACAAACCTGTTCCTTGTGTTTATAAAGATGTATTTGGAACTTGGAAAGCTTTTGAGGACTTCCGAATCAAAGGAATAAAAGTCAGAGATAAAAAATGCTATTATGTATGAAGCGTCTAATGTAACTTGCAACTGTCTCCACTCACCCAATCTGAAGGCAATTTTCTTCCACTCACATAAAATCATGGGCGGGGCTTTGGAGTGTGGTTAATATTTTACAGAGTTACTTAACAGATTGAAATCACAGAGGCAGTAAAGCACTGTTTCACCAATAAGAGAAAACATTGCATTTGTCTCTTGTCAGTGACAGCTGTTTTTAAAGAGACGTTGGTTTATGAAGGTGCCTATTGTGACTTCGTTTAAGAATCTGAATATACATAAAATTGAATAGTTAAATACATACTGATGATGGGGTGTTGTAAACTGGTGAGAATGAAGGTTTTCAGTCCTCACCTGAGTTCAAGGGCCCTACCAGTTTGCTGTCCTCTAGTTATACTAGTTTCCATCTACATTTTTTAGCACTTATTTTTTGAGACTTTATGAAAGAGTTATTCGATTAACTTAAATAAAGCACTCATCTCCCAACAGTTAGATTGTTTTAACATGTCATTAACATCTCACAACAAATCTTTGGACACCAACACTTTCTAGAAACCTATAAATGAACTAAGAGATGGAGGAAGTTTCTTCTAGAACATTCGTGCACTGCTGCTACTGTCATCCTCTGTGGAGGATGTTTAAGGAGAAGAGGCTAATAGAGAAAGGACGGGGAGAGAGTCACTTATAACTTCTTGAGACTAGATCTCCGATTGGTTTTGGTGGCTTAAAGAACCAAATAGTGGCTCATGTCATCCTCATCTCTATGGCTATCATAAATTCACAGTAACTATAGTAATTTTAGATGTAGGGCATTATCTAAAATCTGAGGCTGCCTGTGGCACAGACTCCACTGTTGGTCCTGTCATCTTGTACCATAAATTTCTACATTTCCATGCAAAGCACCCCATGTATGGGTTTTGTGCTTACACTGCACCCTGTAACTGTCAGAAAGGCAGAAGTAAGCCCTACCATGTTGGAATGAAAGAAAGTTAAACTCTGTCTCATGCCAGCCTGGGCTAGTACTCAGTTCATGAATATGGCCTCCGTTACGTTTCAAAGACCAAAAAGTTGTTTTTTATGGTAGTAGGTTTTATGGTAATGACCCTGAAATTATCCGAGAGCAGCACCACAGGAGCGCTGCACCTTTTGCTCAAGTTTCTCGGTGAGGAACTCAGTCCGGTCCCTTTGTGTTGTGGAGCGAGAAACCGTAACTGCTTTAATGAAAGACGTTTCAGCGGACGGGCTGGGCAGCGAGGGGAAGCGTTCTGCCTGCTGGGTTTAATTTCAGAATCTCAGTCGATCTTATTCAGACAGCCATAGGCAAGCCTTGTTGTTGTTGTTGTTGTTGTTGTTGTTGTTGTTGTTGTTGTTGTTGTTTCATCCTTGGCCTCGTTTCCCTTTGCCATTCACTTGTGAACAAATTGGTTGGGGGCGAAGAGGGAAGCTAGGTTTAAGCCTTGCCTTTTAATCTTGCTCTCCCGCCGGTGGCGAAAGCCTGTGAAAATGTTTCCGGAGGACTTTCCTCTAAAACCACGAGCAGTGAAATGGTAAGGCCATTGGGGGGCGCCAGTGCAACAGAAATCCAGTTGAGTTCCTCGGTACATGTATCCGCGTCTATGGGGCACAACTGTAGTAAACATAGGTTGGGGAGGGAGAGAAGATAATCCCTCACATAATTTCTCTTTCAGTTTTCCTTCTACCCTATTTTCAATAGACACTTCCATTCAACATCTGGAGGGCTTTTTTTCTGTTCCGCTTGGTACATTCAGTTTGTCTAAATAATAGCTCTTTGCTTCTTTCTCCGCCAAAACACACATCCTCTTATATTTGCTACAGAGTTGACTTTGTGGTGCAGTTGATGTCCTGTGTCTTCCAAAAATATGTAAAATATATAATGTTCTATTTATTATAGGCTTTCTCAGGGCCTAA
Organism: Macroglossus sobrinus; assembly: GCA_004027375.1. Lineage (NCBI taxonomy): Eukaryota > Metazoa > Chordata > Mammalia > Chiroptera > Pteropodidae > Macroglossus > Macroglossus sobrinus. The sequence continues at coordinate 47,432 of PVKZ01000375.1, forward strand.
TGTTCACTGTAAATAAAAAATGAGCTCTGTAAATCGAACAAATGAATTAGCACTCATTTTAAGTCAAGCTGAAACTAAATTAGTTCGAAGAAGATACTAATTTAAATCAAGCAATATGAAATCACAAAAAGTTACATATATGCATGTGCATTGTATATGGGGTGTGTGTGTGTGTGTGTGTGTGTGTGTGTTGTTAACATTGGCAATTCGTTTAGCAGTTGTAACAGAAGATTGGGGTTGGGGGGAATGATAGAAAGAGATGGGAATTTTTATCCAGTAAACTTTTCCATCATTTGGAAGTATAAATTGGTACCCTCTCGGTGGCCACTGTGCGTTTCACACAGCCTCACCTTTGGTTGTTTGGCATCTCCGTAGACCAGGCGTTTTGAAAGCCTGATCGGAGAGAGACTGACAGTGCTAGTGGAGCCAGCGGACGCTGCTAATGTGTCCCACCCACGTGTGCCGCTTTAACAGCATTTCTAAGGCAGACTGTCGCTATGTGTCTGGAGACCAGAGAACGTATTGCCCAACTCAAGACTCTTTGGAAAGTGAAGTGAATACTATTAATAATCATACCAGAAAAACATACATAAATCAGTACTCTTCTGAGCAACCAGCATCCCTAGTCATAGGCTGTTTTGATTGTAATTTTAACTCTTTCTCGTTCATGAAAACATGTCAGAGCAGGAGTGAGAGGAACGTTATATGAGCTCTTTGAAGAAGAAAGAGAGTCACTTGCAAATTCTTGTAGTTCAACCTGATTAATAATAAGTTGCTCCAAGCATTCTTTTTCATCATCTCTCATCATTGGCTTAAATCTCCATCACATTTTGTTCTTCAGTTATGATAGTTAACCTGTTATGTTTCATATCATAGTTGTTTTCATGTTTTTTTACCCCTCCTTGACAGATGATAAGTATTTCCTAATTATTCCTATTCCTAATTATTCCTCGTGGTATCTTTGTTTAAGATGCTGAGCTAGGGCAGGTGACAATGGACTGTGGAGTTCTAAGCCACTAAGCAGAGGCATTACACCATTCTATCGTTTTCAATGCTTTTCAAGTATTGTCTAACAGATTGAGAATTTATCACCAGGTAAAAACCTTCCCTCCCTATCAGACAAAGGTCTACAGATAAATATAAGGAAAGCACATTTGAAATGTTTGAAAACTCCTCTATTCTCTAAGTTCAATGTAAGTCCAACTGGTTTAAAGTATTGGCTTCTTGAAGAATGTCCTAGGAATCACCTATTGCTTAGAATAAACATGGGTTAGTCCCTGAATGGCCAGATTTAGATAATGATAACTAATTAGCCATTTGTCAAACAATGGAAGAGTCAGAAGGAGAAAGTGAGAGAGCCACCCACATTTGTTCAGTCTTCTTCTGATTGGAGAGAGGAGATCAAAGATATGACAGAAAGTCACTATCTTTCCAGTGGCCTCTAGCTGAGGCTTAGAGACCTGATGGAGGCTTTTTTTCTTCACCTGAAAAGGAAAACCCAGCAACATGAGCAACACAAAAACAGCATTTGCTTCCATCTAGAATAGCTGGAATCAGCTACTTATAGAAACCATGGTGCCTCGACTGGCAAACGCACGTGTAACGCACGTGTAACTGCCATTAGAAATGACAAAGCCAGCTTCCAACCAAGAATGGTGAAGTGAGATTTTTGAAGGTCAGAATAAGATGTATAAACATTCATTAGAAACCAATTAGTTATATTAAAAGTACCATGATGTCGAACTTGGGGGCTTTATTGTTGTTTTGCTTGCTTTCTTTCCCCCACCACTGTGGGAAGTTTAGAGATAGTCACCTAACATTTATTCAATGCCAAGAGCACATAGATCAATGTACCAAGGGGTGTAACACTGAAAGGTGGACTTGAGAAGTCCAAGATAAATTAACAAATGAATGAATGAATGAATGAATGAATAACAGTTTTATATAGAAGAATTAAAAATTTAATAGTTGCATTGTATTTAACTTTCTTCCCTGGTTAAAAATTCTAGCTGCCACCTCTAGATTATTGAATGATGTTATATTTGTTGAATGCTTTTTGTGTGCAGCACACTGTGAAATAGGTCCTGTTGGTACTGATTTTCTGGCGATAAAATCTATCGAGGTCCAGAAACATTTTTAATTTTCTGATAGCTGAAGCTTCTGACACATACACTGTTCAGCTGAAAAACACCGTGGCTGATAAATGCATGTCTGAAAATCTGATGCCCTGGCATCATTCTTCTCAAACTCGTTGGTGCCATTCCCAAATGCTGACTTTCTGGCAGATGTAGACTATTGATTGGGCTGACTCCATGGGGCCTCTCTTATGTTCTTACAGTAGTCAATGGAAAAGTGCTAGGAGAGGAAACTGGCTGTTCTGTCCCAAGAGGAGAATGAGGTTATTAGCTGAATCTGATTTGTGTTGGGCTACACAGTGGTCATTCTGTTTTGCTTTTGCCCTAACTCAAAAAAAAAAAAAATCACACCATTTAAAATAGTCTGAAAGAAAGCTTTTAATCAGTTTAATCAGAATTTGGGATTTTTCTATGTTCATGCACTTCCTCAAATCTTTCACTAGGTGGTGTTCCAAATCAATCCATAGTCTACACTGTTGCTTCTGTCCAGGAAGAAGTCGAGAAACACAGAGCTGTCCCTCTGTGACTGACCTAACTTCCTTCCTCTGGCTTCAAGAATGACTGGACCTTTCACTATCCAATAAGCAATTAGGTCTGCATATTGTTTAACTTTTTTTTTGCAGGCCACACTTGTCAATATTTTGGGGTGATGTTGACAGAAAGCATTTCTGTGTGATTGGCAGGAATCTTTGCTAGACACATCATTAGTGGACCTATGAATCAGGAACAAATTTATTTTAACTTCCTGCTGAAGGCAGTCAGTTCAAACCACAGGCCACAGTCCTGACAGAAACTGACATTCAGGTTTAGTGAGTGGGGTGGAAAATGGATAATGAATAGAAAATATTTACAGAATGTGATAGACCTGTGCCCTCATATGTAAATCTATGTTCCATTAGATATGGCCATGTTTAGAGTCTTCATTAAAAAGGAAATGATAAATTAATATTTTTTTTAAATACTGAAAAATGCATTTGATTCACAAAAGATATCGGAGATTATCTTTCAAAAACTAGAGTTGAAGATTCTATAAAACTGTCCAATGAGGCGTATGAATAGATGTAAATTTATCCTTTACCAGACTTATTAAGTGAGTTTAGTTTCAGACTCTACTTAATCTCAGTTCTCTTACTCTCTCCTCTCCTCTCTGATAGCTAAACGCACCATCATTCTGACAGCTATATATGCAGTTAATTCTTTATTGTCAGTAGCCAAAGAGACTGAATTTTTAGGCAACCCAATGAGTTGGGTACGAAAATCCCTGGGAGGGAACAATGGCCTGGTTCTACTTGTGATCATTTCACTGTCAACATAAACAGAGAAAAGCCTGATCAAGTCGACTGGCCTGATGATATGCTCCATGCGCAAGGCTTAGGTTCTGGCCTGTGATAATGAAAATCATCTGAAGAGCAAAGAGAACAGTGTAGGAACTTGAAAGGTGCCATGTTGTAGAGACATCCTTATATAGCTGCTATAATTTTATAAGGTACCCAATCGGGGCTGGGAGGATGAAGAATAGAAAATTCCTGGCCTAAATTAATTAATTAATTATTATTATTATTATTTTTTCTAAGGGAGTTTTCAACAACCTTCTGTCCTTGAATGCTCAAACTCACACACTGTTTCCTTTTCACTCCCCCGTTTCTCTGGCCCTCAGGAAGACCAAAATACAATGCTGATTTTATAGAAAATAATTTTATATATGTGATAGCTCTAGTTCATTTTTTCAAATATGTTAATGGTAATTTTTGTTGACAATCATAATTATTTTTTAATTTTATTAGTTTCAAGTATACAGTACATTGATTAGACATTTATATAGTTTACGAAATGATTCCCCTGATTGCTCTTTTTCTTCCCTGGCCCTCCACCTAGCCATTACGTTAGTGCTAACTGCATTCCCTATGCTGTGTTCCCCATCCCTGTGACCATCTATCAACTACTAATTTATACTTCTTTAATCCTTCACCCCTTTCTCCTAGCCCCCAAATCCTCCTCCCCTCTGGCTGTCACTAGATTATCCTCTATGTTTGTGAGTCAGTTTTTTATTAGTTCTTTTTGTTCTGTAGACAGTTATTTTAATGACAGTTTTTTTCCTACATCCAAAATTATACCTTATTTTTATTTTTTTGGTATTCCTGAGTGTGATAAGTCTGAAGATCCATGTTTAGACAGTTTTCTCAGCTGAGAGAAAAGTGTAAAATAGAAAAGCTTCTCAGAAAAAAATGTTAGCCCACCTGTCACCTTAATGCCCAGTGAGACACACCTGGTGGTGTTTTCTGTGCCTGCACAGAAATACTGATGATGGAGATTTGCATTTCTCGTGATCTTTACCTTCCTCTAGTAAGGACATTCACATAGTTGGCTTCATATCAAAATCATAGGAAAATTATGGTAAAAATTCTATTTCCAGGCTTGGTTTCTTAGAGAATAGAAGTTTAGTTGGTCTCAACGGGTGGTATCCCACAATCTATAATTTTGACAAGCATCTCCAGGTGATTCCAAGGGCATTTGTCCATGTTCCAAAAACACTAGACAGCATGATTCAGGGCCTGGTGCAAATGCTACTGTCTCCACCCACCACTGCGCTTGAATTATGTTAACATTAGGATTAAATAAATATTAAGTCATTTTCCTCTTCTATACTCCCTTTCCCACATATTTATTTAAGCACACAACAATATTACCACCTCAGAGCAAGTTTACTTGCCATTAAAATCTTCCCTGCTCTGTGAATAAAGTAGACGTCTCCTTAAACATATACTAAAATTCTACAAAAGAATATTTCTACCTTTATTTTTACATCATTTCAGGAGGAAGGTACTCATACCTGCCTTGGTGTCTTGTGAGAGATCTGTGTGATGCATGTCAGATTATCCATCTTGTGAACAGAAAAGACTTTATGTGGTCGTTAATGATATAGTTCATTACTTTGGTAGTAGAAGAAATGGAAAGAGGGTGGGAAGGGCATTTAGTATTTTGGGACAGGGTGAACTCCAAGAGGAGAACTGGAAGATAAATTTAAATTTTTAAATGAGGCAGAAAATGTTTTAGAAAAATAAATGTGATTTTCTCCGTTGGCATTTAAATTTACAGGGAGAAAAAGGTGGTTGAGTTTTCTCAACAGTTGTCACTATGGCCCATAGTGGATTTTGTCCATAGGCTCTTGAGCACATTTAATCCTGATTATTTATGACAGAAAAATATTTAACAGAACATAGACCAAAATAGTGGGATTGATTCATTGCTTTTTTTTTTTTAAATGGACCTTCCTAAATCCAATAAATCCCAAAATTGACTTCTGTTTAATTGAGCAGATTGCACTGAGAGTTTGTTTTCTGCCCTTTGTCCAAGTAGGACAGAGCTCTAATGCAAGACTTTGGGAATTTCGTGACTTTGGTATAGAATACAGATTTATTATCTATTATTTGAAATATACCCCTGAATGGAAAATAAAGTATTTCCATGTCGGGTCAATATAATTAGGAATCTAATTAATAGACATGTAAATCATGGCATATATTAATATTTACTCTTGGTTATCATACATTTGCCTTATCAAACCAATTGCACAGCAAATCTTGACTTCAAGGATTCTCTGCTTTACCTCTTTACTGTTTGACCTCGTTCATTAATTTGGCATATATTTTAAATAGGCCTTCATAGAGAGTCCACTGTGAGTCTTGTAGCAGGACAAGGAAAGATGAGAGGAACCAGAATTCATTGAGACCTAACTCACTCTCCAGCAATTTATATTTTGTTTTAATTAATTCTGACAAAAGCCTTATAAAGTGGCTGTTATCATCTCTATTTTATGTGTATGGGAAAACCATGTTCTTCAGTGGCTACTGGGTATTTTTAATGTCAAATCCATATAAAAGTGGTTGTAAGACATTAGGCTTGTTTTAGGATTTTTTTGGGGGGGGGGTTGTATGTGCTTTATGTTTTCTTATGCTATAGCAGGGGTCATCTTAAAGGCCAAAATCCAGCTCATTGCCTGGATTTTGTAAATAAAGTTTTATTGGAACACAGCCACATGCATGTGTTTTCTATTTTCTATGATTGCTTTCACTTATAACCTAAGTAGTTGCAACAGAAACTGTATGGCCTTCAAAGCCTAAAATATTTACTACCTAGATCTTTACAGAAAAAAATTTACCAACTATAGATTGATATTATCTCTCTGTATGACTAAACCACTTTTATGATGGCAGATACTCATTGGCCAACAGCTTAGACTCATCAAGTTGTCACCTTGACTTTGCTTATGAAAATCTCAGTATGTGGTATCCTCAGGGTTGAGGGCTTTAGTTTATCATGGCTAATGCAGGGAAGCTTAGTTAGAGCCAAACTTTCAAACAAAAAGAAGTTACCTGGGTTCTTCTAAAGTGGGACTCAATCCTAGATCTAACCTAATGTACCTTAGTTTGAGTCACGTTAATTAGGTTTCACTTGAATTATTTTCTCGATTTGCTTGTTACAACAGCAACAAGTGAGTGTCTCTTCCGTCCTCCCAATCCCAGTGTTATGATAACAAAGATGCACTTCTTGATCACATTTCACATCTACTGTAGATCAGTGTCAGCTCTGCTCCACCCCTTGGTCTTCGTCCCTGACCCCGCATCCAGGATGAAAGAGGAGCCCCTCTGGGACGTGCCATCCTCACAGGGAAAGGAAAGGAGGAAAGGGCTGGTGGAAACACACAACAGCTCTTAAAGTTCCCTCTCAGAATGGGTCACATGTTCATGGAGTGGTGATAACATTCCTGCTACAGGGAGGCGCTGCAGGATACTAGGTGAAGGCAAGGATGCATTCTCTCATAGCAACAAAGGACCTTTGAATAATTGAGAACAATAATAAAATCAACCACAGGCTGCAACAATCAATCCTCTATCTGCCGAGTAGAAAACATTTATCCTCCTAAGCATCACTTAGGTAACCACAGCGTGTTCTAAAATCTCAAGTTATTGCTTTCTGTAAATACTTTAAGATCCTACTCGTCTTCTGGGTGGGTTATTATTCTGTGTTTTGTTTTGGCGACCCAGCCACACCTCATCTTCCACACATGTGTTTCTGTTTTTCTTTCTAAGGTGAGTGCCTATGACTTGACAAATAATCGATGGTGAGGTAAAAGCAGGTCCAGTCAGCAGCTTTTGATTTACGCACTATTCCGAGGCACTTTATTTATTCCAGATCTCTGCCCTCTATTTGTCAGGGCTCTAAAGTAGAAAGTAAAATCACCTAAAAAGCTGCCTTGTGATACAAGTTTCAATTTCCTTTTTAAAGAAAGCTAACCCTTTTGTGAGCCCGAAGATGAAAGTTGTCTGTTAAATGCAGATATTTCTGGCTATTCTGCCTGGAGGTCAGTGAAGCAGAGCAAGATATTAAAGATACTTCCCCAAACTGGGTCAGAACTGTGTTAAAAGATGAGAGGATTATTTCAGGAAGCCACACAATAATCCACTCACGCAGATTGAAAACTTTAATGCAGGTAGCATTTGTGGACTCCAAAAGCTGTCTGAGGGGATGGATTAGTCAGCCAGTGCAGCCAGCGCACGGTGCCTGTTGCTGTTTCCATTGTTAATGCTCTATTCAGTAGAACTTCATTATTTCAAAAGCTAAGCAAAAACAAGTTTTAAAAAGCATTTTCATCACTGTCTACCTATCTCTGAACAGTAAATCAAGAAAACAATCCAAAATTATTCATCCCACTTAAAATGGAGCAAGAAAGAAAAAAATAAAACTTAGAAATTAAAAACATATACACATGTTAAATGACTTCCAAAATTAATGTTAAGGCTCAGAGGTTATCTTGTGGTTATGTTCTTTTGCTTGCTTATGTGATGTCTTAGATGAACATATATATATATATATATATATATATATATATATATATTAAACATGAAAATTCTTCTCATTAATCTCAGTTACAAATTAGGAACATCTGTCCTCACTGCTGTAAGTGAGTGTTTTTTCTGGGAGTGCCAGACAAGGCAATGACCAGGAAAAGGCATCAGCTTTAAATATTTAAAAGGAGAAGACCCGAATCATTTTCGGTTGTGTGATTGTGTATCTATACAACCCCAGGGCATCAGATTAAAAACTTTTAGAAATTTGCTATAGTGGAAGTATAAATTTAAATATTAAAAAATGTTTTTTTTTTAACATAAAGAATAAGAAACTAGGAGCTAGAAAATTGACATTTATATCAGAAGGTAGCTTTTAAATCAGAATAATTTTATCACTTTAATAACAAAGAATATATTAAGATAACTAAGAATTAATGTAAATATCATACCTAGAAGAAAACTATAAAATTTTAAGGCCACAAAAAAAAAACCCTAATGTTCCAGTAACAATTTCTGTTTTGTAAATTATTCAAAATGTAGCAGCTTTAAACAGCCATTTTATTATGCTCATGGATTCTTTGGGTTAGGAATTCAGACAGAGCTTTACTCGTCTAGGAAGACTAAAATAGCTGAGGGTGATTCAATGGCTGGGGCTGGAATCTTCTGGATGCATCTTCACTCTCATGTTTAATGGTTACTGCTGGCCCTTGGCTCAGACCTCATTTGGAATTATAAACAGAGAGCCTCTCCAGATGGCCTGGGACTCATCATAGCATGGTGGGCTCAGGATAGTTGGATTTCAAAGAGCGAGTGTTCCTAAGAACCAGCTGGACACCGCTACACCATGACCTCACTTTGGAGGCCATGCAGCCTCCGCCATTTCCTGCTGCAACTAACCTGCCGCTAATCCTCTCCAATTCAGGACGTGTCCTTGAGGGAAGTGCCAGAGAATTTGTAGCTGTTTTTTAAAAAACTGCCTCACTTAGAAACTGAGAAACACCATAATTCTAGATGAGAAAGTTAATTTTTCTCTAATTAATGGACAGGCTTGATATAATTCTAATCATATTAACAGAAGGGTTTTTTTTTAATTTTTAACTTGTGAAAATGTTTCTAGATATCATCTAAGAGAATAAGCGGGTAATAATAGGTAAGAACATTTTGAAAAGGATGACTAACAAGGAAATTCCCCTCTCAAGCATTTTAATATTTTGTAGACTACAATAAATAAAACAGCTTGGATTACACTAAGAATAGGCATATCAACTTTACACTATAGAAAGCTGAGTCCCAAGTATTCATAGGAATCATATCTGTTCCCAATACATGCTGGGGAAAAGCAGGCTTATTCCATCAAAGGTAGTTATCTGATTTATGCACGATACAAATGGACTGCTCTAATGGATTAAAAGTTCTAAGTGTCAAAACCAAATTAGAAGAAAACAAATATTTATTTAATCTTGGTGTGTATAAGGCTTTCTAAGTATAATACCAATGCTGGAAAAAAATATAAGTATATATAGTTGATAGGTTTGATTATATAAATATTCAAACTGTACATAACTAGAAACAAAATTAAGAGCCGATAAATGTAAAGCAACCAGATAGTTGATGTTCTTAATAATAAAGTATTCTTCTAAATCAGTAAAAAAAAAAAAGATGATCACCCAAAACGGGCAGAGAACATGAACAAGCAGTTCACAAAAGGAAGACATTCAAATGGCTAGTGAATAAGTTGAAAACTCGGGGACTTAACTGGAGCAAGAGCACAGAATTGGAATAATGATTACCTGAGAGAAGCAAAAGAGCCCTTTGATTGGAAGGTAATATGGCTTTATTACGTAGCTATGTTTGGGACAGATTTAAGGTTTGATGATATAAGATAGTTGTTTATTGTTACTATGCTTAAAAATAACTTGGCAACTTATGACTTATCCTTAACTCTTAAGCAAAAGAAGTTTCGTTTTAGCAAAGCAACACTTTTCCTCTGACTGTTTTTGACTTGGTCAAGAATGGTGGTCTCGAGAGCTCCTATCTCCCCCAGACAGGGCTTGTAGGAATCGTTCCCTTAACCCACATCTCGACGGCTATTTTTCAGATATTCCAAAATAATAGATCTTGAATAATAATAATAACTACATTGCCAATCTAATTCAAACTTATTTTGTCAAACAAAATAAAGTGGGGGTTGGTTTAATCCCAAAAGACCCTTGGAACACAATTAAAACACCATGACTACAAGGAAAAAGACGACTTCCAATTTTAAAAACTAGGTTGAAAAGTGTTGAGCGTGCTCCAAAAGAAGAATGTATAATTCACTTTTGTTATTTGGCTCAAAAAGTGCAAACCTAAAGTATTTTGTTACTAATCAAAATGGATTGGTGTTAAAAGCTGTTGGTTAATATTTATAGCATTAATTGTAAAAACTTTGAGTGTTTATACAGATTTCAGTGAGGAACACCTAATGCTTAACATTTTCTTAATTTTTTTCTGAGTAATACAGGAACTAATTATTTTTAAATATCTTTATAGTAGCTCTCTTTGAGTCACTAAAAAAAAAATAAGGCACATGAAACATGCGACTTTAAAAGTTTAGATTTTTGCCTCTGAGGTTGAAAAACCAGGCATTTCAGGATGCACTAGAGCTGAATAAAGAAGTGCAGTGATATGAGAACTACTCATAAATAGAGATGTTAAAAAAAAAAGCCATAGGGAGAATTGGGAGTACATCCTGTATGTGCAACTAACTCTTAGATGTACAATGAACATCTATATTCAACCCCAAAAAGATTAAAAAGACAATTTGGAATCAGATTACTCCAGAAGCAAATAATCAGTACAAACAACTAAAAATAAGACAAGAATGCAGGTGGGTGGGCTTAGGCTGCTGGGACCTCTCAGATATAATTCGAATGCCTTGGCAGCTGTACAGAGCAAGATATCTGTCAGGACAAAGCAGCATGAACCATGGGATCGTTTCCTTTTTTTTTTTTTTTCTCCCTGCCTTGTCAGGCCCCAGAATTTATTCTAAAAACCAATATTTCTGCTACTAAGAAGCTAAGCTTCCCAAGCCTAATGCAGAGGTTCTGTACCTTAAAATTATTGCTGTGCCAACACAGGGACCACCTCCCACATGTGTGCCTGTATCCCGATCGAGATGTTACTGTCAAGCCTCATTGACTGTTAGAGGCTTGTTGACGTGGAATGTGTCCAAAGACAGAATTCATCTGCTGATTGCCCATTGCCAAATATTGAAAGGAAATAAAGTTACCCTGAGAAAACCTGTGGGAAAGGAATCAGAATTTCTTATCCTCTAGAGAATGGTGGCGGTGCCACTTATGCCAGAGCGTGTGGACGAGATACGAGTGGAGCATCTGTGTGGCTAAAAACTGGGGAACCCGATCCACTTCCTTGTCATTGGCGGTAGTGCTGGGAGCAACTTGAGGGCCTCCAAGCAGTGTCCCTGCTAAAATGGCCAGATGTGGCATTTAGAAAAATTGGACTATTGCCCAGAAGACCTAGATTGAAACCTGGGATTGTCCCATTTTCAGATTGAGTAATATTCTTTGAATATGTTAAGAATCTTTGAGTCATCATTTCACAGTGCATATGTACATCAAAACATCACATTGTGTACTGTAAATACATACAGTTTTTATTGGCCAATCATACCTCATTAAAACTAGAAAAAATAAAAATAAAATAACAATGAAAAGAATCTGAGAGAAACAACAAGAAAGTACTTTTTGACTCTGAGGATCCCATTTACTTTGCTGACCCATCAGTTTAGTCATTTGTTCTGAACCAAAGCAAGATTAATAATTTGCGAGAGAAACTGAAAGGACCAGAGACATCAAGACAAAGTGTAGGAGGTGTTCCCAAGCCCATGGGGCTCCTGACCAGTGTTTCTCAACAGGGACATCATGGTGTTTTGAGCAGCATGTCTTCCATGGGCAGGTTTAGTGTAAGCATTGTGAAGTGTTTGGCACTTCTGACCTTCAGACATAAGTGCAAATAGTATTCCATAATCATCACGACAGTCCAAAATGCTTACACTCGTTTCCAACTTACCCTAGAGAGGTGGTGTCACTCCTGGCTGAGAATTGCCAAATAACTTGTCATTTTAAGGAACAACGTAGAGTTCTCCCAACAGGGGCTAAAATTTGGGAGTTGACCCACAATAGTTACTGAGGAGCTATTAGCTCTGATGGCTGCTGTGACACAATTGAGTATTAAGTTTTTGCTTTATAGAGTGTGCAAAATGTTTATTGTGTCCATTCTTTAGCTAAAGTGTTCGGTTCAGTTTGGTTTATTTTTATGACTGTTCATTTCAGCTGCCTTGAATATATGACTGACATTAGGTTTATTGGAATTGCTGTCATTGTCATTTCTACATTGTAAACACCAAATGTGGAGCTATGTTCTTTGGTCTTTCTGGGATTTTAAACTCTGCTTTTGTGGCTTTGCTCTCCTGCATTGGAAAGGGTAAAACAGGGACATTGTTTTAAGGTGAAATACTTTTCCATTTTGTGCATGTCTGATTTTGAGATATATTCTGGAGGAAAATAAGGGTAAAAATCTATATTTGAAAATAGGTATGTCCAGTCAGTGTGGCCTAATTCTTCATATTCTACCAAGCTGAAATGATCTCTTGGAAGAATAGGATTTTATGGGCTATAGACCACCAATTTTTCATAATTTAAGCTTGGAAGACTTACATCAATTCAGTCCACCTCTAAATTATAGGGGGAGAGATATTAGGGGAAATGAGTGAGGGTTGTGCAAAGGAGTAAGATATGAATTGGACAGGGATGGCGGAATATATAAGGTATGGTGGAAAATACATTGAAAGAGGCAAATTGATTCTTCAAGCAATCGAAACAAAGAGTTTTATTGTTTCCTGAGCCATGGTTAAGTGTTTTGAACACTTTTTCAGGTTTTATGATTAACAGAAAAGTTGTCTGGCAACTTCCTTGAAGGTCACTGGTTTATTTTACTATAAAATTGACATAAACAGTTTGAAAAGGGGAGATTCCCAATCTCCTCTCTCCTCCTCTCTTGAAATTGTCTTTTTCCTGCCCAAAACACCTCTGACCTCACACTCCACCATAACCTCTTCCAAAGTCCTAGTTAAGACACTGTCATTCACCATGTTCCTAAACTCAAGTTATGATAACAAGAACTTGAGGTATCTGGTAAATGTTTAGACCACCAGGCCTATCCCATTGAGATTCAAATTCAGTTGCTCTAGATTGGGGCCTGGATCCAGGGGATTGTAACATTTGGGAAGCACCTAATACCGCTTTTTAGTGTTTCTTTGATCAAAATAGAAGTATCAGGACAGCACAGGGAGACCATACTATTTTAGACACAAGCTCATGAATATTGAGACAAATGACCTTTTTGGTATGTGACTTTTTCACATGTCCAAAGAAATAAATTTTTTTAATAAAATATTTCTGTATTCTGAAAAATACTCACACTTACAAAATACACAGAATTCTAGAAATTTCTAGAATATGGTAGAAAATCATTCTTGTGCACAGGACATTTCAGTGGAAAGCTTCTGTCCCTGCCCCTGCCCCCCACCACACACAAAATTACCAAGATGATCCAAACTGTCTTACATGTTAAAGGGGAAAAAAAGTTTACTTTGTCAATGTTAGAAAAACTTGAAACTTTAATACAAAATTAATACAGATGTGGCATACTGAGAAACAAGATTTGGTTTCTAAAGCTGCTAACTCACATTCTCAGAATTGTTTAAATACAGTTTAGATGCTTTCTGGAAAAAGAATAAATTACAAGTCACGTTTTCACAACACTTTCAAATGCTCTTGTCTCAAGAGATAATAATGAAATAGTGTAATAAAAAACCAGGTGTGAATGTAAATTGATTAAAAACAATTCATTTTAAGTAATTAATAATTCTAGCTTGTATTATTGACTGCCTAGCAGATGACAAATTCTATGCTTGCTGCATCCATATATATTATTTCATTTAGTTTATATAACAATCCTGCAAGAGATTATCAGTTCTTAATAGAAGAGGAATGTTAGTCCAAAAGCAGTTATATATTTGCCCAGTCACACAGAATTTCAGGAGTAGGTTCTCAGGTCTGTTGGTTTATGTATGGTTAGTCTAAATTACATAACTTAGCATCTAAACTCACTGATAGTGATGAAAAAGGGTTCTATTGATAATTATAGGTATAAATTAAGTTTGTCCTGAGGGAACTGGGTGTTTTGTCACTAGTGTGAACTGAACTTGGGACATATATTGAATAGGGCCATATAAAAATATTTACTAGTTTTTAAAAATGGCTCCAAAAGATAAAAGAAATATGACAAAATCAAACATAACATAAGATTATGTTATCTTAGTCACCATGTCTCAACTGAAACCTTCTATAGTTATATGTGAATTATATATATTAAGTACGGTGGATGCGTTTGAATGTTTGATCTGATGTTGGAGAGTCTCCAAAAAGCCTTGAGCCATACAGTTTCTGTTAGTCCACCTTGAAGAAAAGCGACAAGTGCCTGCATCTCAAATACCTTCACCCTTTGCACTTGAGTGGTCAACATGACCTTTCTCATTTCAGACCTACAGAGAAATTAAGTGTTTTGCTTAAGGGCATGCAATTAGTGGGAGAACTGGAAAGAAACATCCCAATTCCGAGTTCCATTTCCTTTCTAGAGTTTGTGCTCTAGACTTTTCTTGAATAAGAAGATTAATGTCCACCATGTTCTACCTGTTTCTTTACAGTATTACATGCTGTACTTATAGTAGCATAGTCCATATTTTATGCATCTTGTGCAGAGGTAATGTACTATTATTATCATCTTCTGCTGAGAGAGAAGGAAACTGGGGCACTGGGAGCTCAAGTTATTCATCTGATCTCATGTAACTACATGTCCTCTCAGAACCTCTTTTGTTTTTTAAATCAACTCATTTGTTTATTTAAAAATGTACATACAGGTAAAAATTCACCTTTTAAAGTTTACAGTACTATGAGTTTTGACAAGTGCCTAGCATTAGCTGCTGGCAAGGCTTTCTGTTAGGCTCTGAGGAATATAAAGAAAAATCATGTAAAGTCTCAGCTTAGGACAGAATTTACAGTTCAATGGTCATGAAACCACCACTGTAGTCACACGTGACACAATTCCATCACCTCTAAAAATTACCCCAGGCTGCCTCTTTGTCGTCAGCCCCTCAACCTGAGCCCCAAACTTTGACACTCTCTGATCTGTTCTCCATGCATGTGGTTTTGCCTTTTCTAGAATGCCACATAAATGGAGTCATATGGTAAGTAGCTTTTTGAGTCGGGCTTCTTGCACTTGGCATAACATATTGGAGATTCATCCAAGTTGCATCAGTAGTTTATTCCCTTTTATTGCTGAATAGTATTCCATAGTAGGGATGTACCACCATTTATTTACCCATTCATAGTTGAAGGGCATTGTGTTGTTTTGAATTAAATTGTAAACATTTGCATCTCTTTTGTTAATAAGACTATATGGCCAAAATACTTAGTTAAAAAAGTAAGAGAAAAAAAATTCTTTAATTTAATTTGATTGGGATTTTAAGAAAGTATTCTAAATCCTGCATCAACAAGTAATTGCCCCAGAAGATGACATACCAGATTGTATGGTGTGATCCCTTCTACACAGAGCAATGGGAGAATCAGCCTCTGCTGTACTTGTCAAGTCATGATCAAAACAACAAAAAACATTCTTTAGCTATTCCCTATTCCAAAAGGAAAATGTGTAACTTGATAAAATGACAGAGAAATGGGATTATTTTACCTAAGACTAAAGCATGAAGTAAAAAAAAAAAAAAATCAGAAATTTAGATGGTACCTAGACACAGTTAAGAAGGCTTTAGTTTCCCCCTGTTTGCATGGCCAGGCGCTCTAAGAAATGTGAAGTCCTGTATCCTTGTTCTGGCAGGTTTTGTCCTTGATGGGAGGGGGACACTGACTGTGTGATCAGGCATAACCAAAATGTGTGCAGTTCAGGGCTATGAAATAGGAAAAATTTTAGACGAAAGCTAACTGCGTTGGGAGGGCAAATGCCTCTTCTATATGGAATACCACATTTGGGGCAAGAAACAAATTACTCAAAAATATTTGGAAATACAAAGGAAAGGTTTCTGTATTGTGAGGTGACAACTGTTTCATCTGTATCAAGTGAGGGATTCCATTTACTACATTTTAAACATATAAAGCTAACCATTACCACAAAGAACTTTTTATATAAGACTAAAGAAGTCACTTTCTACTTTGGACTATAGTATGTTTAGGCAATAAGGAATGTACTATTTCAACAGCTGTCCATTTAGCGATAACCACTCTGGGTAACACAGAAGTTACAAATTGGAGGATATACATTTAGCTTAAGTCAAAACCCATTTCAACTCTATATATTCTGAGTTGCATGTGTAATGGAAAAGCTAGTTCTTATTTACAGTCAGAGGAAACTCAGATATTTGGTTGAAAGATCAAAATGTTCGTTTAAGTTTTAGAAAGTTCCTATATATGGCATATTATTGAGCTCTTCATAATCATAAATTGATGAGATACACTTTTCCACTGGAGAATATACTTTCTTTAAAAATTGATGCTAAAAGGAAAACGGAGACGTAAATCTATGTTTAGACTTTGTGAACCGATGTGGGTGTTCTGATGACCTTCCCATTCACTGGCTCATGAAGGGACCATCATGATACTTTCTTTATGGAGACAGATATCAGGGAAATTAAAGAACAAATAAAGGAATTACATCTTTTTTTCCCCCATATCTGCACAACTGGGCGTTCTCTCCAGGGCAGCTTTTCTCAGATGGCTAACTAGTCTTCGGCTTGTGTCTACTATATCCTGAATTCAGAGAGGCAGAGAAAACTGTGTGTGCTTCCCAGACTGCCCCTGCACTGGCCTGAGCCCTTCTCAGAAGCAGAAAGCCCATCTGAGTGCTCCGAAGGGTGCAGGCATGCTGATTATTCTCTTGAACTGCAATTTAAGTTCTGGCCCTTGATGCTTTGTATACCCTGAATTCTAGCCCCCATCTTGATGCACACTGCAGCTCTGTCTGGCCTCAGAAAAGCTGAGATGCCCCCTAACTTTACCCCCAAAAAGTGACTTAATGAGGAAATGAGATATGTAGTTTTTTATAAGTTTCAGAAACAGTTTTGGGTTAGGTGCCAGGCACAGAGAGTATGAACATTTCATGCCAACTCTCTCCATGAGCTAGATTTTAATATCCTACTCAGAAGAACCATCTCAAGGTAACATGAATGGTGGGGCTTATTCGAAACACAGAGTATTTGGGAGGAAAGTAAAATGCAAGTTACTTTTTGTGACTGTTCAAAAATAACTGTGCTGGAAGAGAGCCAAAATGCTCTGGTTTCATGCTCTTCTGACGAAGGACAGTCAAGAAGACCGTTACCATTTCTTGGCTCAATGGAAAACTTCTGAAAGAAGCCCAATGGACATAATTTTCTATGTACTTCTTCCTTTGAAGGGGTACATTTTACATCTCATAACATATCTTTTTTATTTTGACCCAGAGAGTCGGTAAGTGATGTCCAAAGCCAACTCTGGCTTATATTTATGTGTAGCCTAGGAGCTACGAATGTCCTTAACATTTTTAAGTGGTAGAAAAATAATCAAAAGTAGTGTAACATTTTATGGCATGTGAAAATCACATGATGTTAAATTTCATTGTCCCTAGATAGTTTGATTAGAACACAGCCATGCTCATTTGTTTATATATTGTCTAGGCCTGCTTTCATATCACAGTGGCAGAGCTGAGTATTTGCAACAGAGATTGTATGATTTACAAGGCCTAAAATATTTATTATCTGGTACCTTACAGACAAATAAAGTTTGCCACCCCAGACCTGGAACAACTAACATTCAAGTATAGCAGCTGTATTAGCCCCCACTATATTGCTTTCTCAGTGTTTATTTGCTTAACCATGTATTGCAATGAGTAGCTTGAATATGGTTATAAATTCTGTTTTAGGAAATACAGAAGAAGCTAGATACATATGAAGTTTAGTGCAAATATAGGGTAATTAAAAACTCAAGTGACTTTTTATGTAGAGAAAAAATATTATAGGTGATTTTCCACATCTGATGCAACTTTCTTTTAGGCAAGATATTCTTACAAAAAATGTTAATCATAATAAAACTCATAATTTATTCTTCAGTTTTTACTCCACCTGCTCTACCCACAAGATTTGCAAATTATTATGAGTTTAGCCTCCTCTTCCTCAAAGAATCATTGCTTCCTTGGAGAAAAATGGAATGTAGATTAATTAAACTGAAATTGGGGAGACAGCTCTCATTTCTGTAGCTTGAAGAACATAGTTTATGGTTTAGGGGAGAATTTAGTGAAATAAATCTCTCTGGATTCATTAGAAGCTCTGAATGCATTGCTGTTAAGCATAGTAGTAACTTAAGTATTCTTTGCCTCTCATATTTGCTACAAAAGGATCACCTTTTTAATATGGGCTTATCTTCTCAGACACTCTGAATGTTATGCTGCCCCATGTTTATAGATGAAATGTGACTATTTTACCCTCATAGCAAATGATGGGAAAATTTGTTTAGAGGTCCTAAAGTCTAGGACATTTTGATCCATTTACTTTTACGATCTCTGGACTAGACTTCGAAGAACTGATTTAGGGGTTTCATGATAGGGTCCATGGTTTCACTGAAATGCCATCATCACGGGATGATTTAACAATTGGGAGAAGTTTAGGTAACTTTGGTATGGCGGTGCGGTGGGATACAAAACCCCATTCAAGATGGGACGGTGACCATGCCAACGAGCAGAAATCAGTGTGCAAAATAACAAGATTTGTGATTCAAGTAATATGTACCCACGAAGAGCAGAAGGAGTTAAGAGAGCATCACTCCTGGAAGTGTAGCCTCCAGCCCATGCAGATCCTTGAACTGAGGGACACAGCACTATTTAGAAACTTTTATGACAACTTAACAGAGAAACTTTACTGTCGAATTTAAAAATAAAACAACAAAACTGGGCTTGTATTTTTTATGTCTTTTATTTCATTTTTACTTAGTAATGCACTTTCAGTTAGTAACTCACTTTTATTGTATGTCACAAAAGTACGTATATAATGCATTGGAAAAATAAATTTCCTCACAGATGATTTGAGAAACACTTTATGTATTGGGAAAAAAGTGTTGCTGTTAACATTAAGTATGTAACAATTAAAAAGAAATGTCACATTATGGACATTACAGTTTTGTTTTAATAAGAGGTTATTATGGTGCCTGGTTGGTTATGTGTTATCAAATTACTACCCTTAGCCAGAATTGTTTTATTTATTTATTCTCTGGGTTTAAGTAACTTTTAAATATCGAATGCTATTTAATGTTTCAGGATGTGACAACAAAATTCTGTTTAAATGACTAAATCATTGCTGGAGCATTATTTAAAGTGGGAAAAAGCAATCCCACAGAAACATGTCGATTAAGTTTCTGTGCAACAAAATGGAAATGTCAAGATCTTCCTTCACTTAAGATGCAGGGACCAGTGCACTGAGGCATAAGAAAAGAACTTGATTTACAATTTGAAGGAAAACCAGCAGTGAAATAATTGAGAGCTGGAAAGGAATCTCACTCCTGCAAAACTGCTTTCCTCTATTCATGCTCCATCCATAAAGAGATGTTTGGTTTGTGCATATTTTCTTTCCCCTACAAGTATTTCATACTGTCAGATTATACTGTTTCTCTGCTGTCATCAGCAAAAGAGACTATCCAAGTTACCGAGCACTGGATTATGCCTGGAGCTTTATAAATAGAAAATGGTTGACTTTTTTAAGTGCAAAGGTGATAAGCTGGTTGTTAATGAGAGCATTATTGGTGCCTAAATTGCAAAAATATGGATTTCTTTTAAATAAACTTTAATTTGAGTTCATGGGAATCAAACATGTGAAGGCACTTGGCAAATTGTAAAGAGCTGGTAACATGCTTGTTAACAACAACTACTACTACAATTATAACTTGTGACAGAGATTCCATGAATATCGACCTTGATGTTGCTTATGGCTTCTTTTCCCCAATAAGTATTCATAGAGAAAGGAGGCCTCTTGCCTAGAAGTAGTTCTTTCTAGAACTTAATCTTATATTCGTGGATACATAAATAAAATAAGTGTTATATTGTCAAACCCTCGCTTAGCTGGTTCTCTGAGTACATAAATATTTAGTTGTTTATTTATAATTTTTGTAAGTTAGTGACAAAATTTGGCCTAAAAGTTTGGTTCTTATACCATTGTTTTGTCCATGGGAGCACAGTCTTATTATGCCTTATACAAGAGCAAGAACTTAATGATCAAAAATATCTTTATATTTAAATATCGAGGGCTCTTCTTTTACCTTTCTTTTTATGCACATTAGAAAATATTTTTGGTTTGCTTACAAGAAATGCAAACCTAACAGATTTATTTTGAAAATTGCCTCATGTGAGCCTCTGACATATTATGAGTTGGAATCAAAATTCTAATGCTCTCCAAACGTGAGGCATAAAATTGTACTTTGGGGGAAGAATAGAAGTATTGAAAAGTAAACAGAAATAGACAATGCAAATTAGGTTTGAGCCAAGAACATACCTGTTTTAAATTTAAAATTGGCTAAAATTTAAATTTAAATTTGGCTAAAACATACCAGAGCCAGTTATACCCTGTGTACCCAGAGGAAGATGAAGATGAATATGAAGGGAATTTTAATTTAAAGAAAAATTTTTTTTTTTACAGAATCACAATCTCTAAGCTCTAAAATTGATAATCTGTGGTTTTCCTGGCCAGACATTTGTCCCAGGCAGACTAAATCTTTCTAATATTGATCAGCACAGACACTACTGTGTTTTTCTCTCATACCTTTAGTTTATATCAAGAGGCCTCCTGTTCTATGAATTTTTTTTAAATGTGCCTTTGTTATACCATGAGCCTGAGTCATACCATGGTTCTGCATTGCTCTGTGACCAAATAGGATTTTAAGAGCAATAAATGAGCAACAAATGATAAATTAGAAGTTTAAATTACATGTAGCTGTGCACACACAGATGCACTCACACACACGTGCATACACACACACACACACACACACACACACATTCATATCCACATCCATATTCACTCTAGAAACCCTCCTGCCAAAGGTGATAAAGATTGGCCAGTAAAAGCAAATAACCCTAGAAAAACATGTGATGTGTATAGAAATCAAACATTTTAACTTAAAACATATCCGTGTGCCTTTATTTCCCCACCTTCTGATGTAAAGTTCCACCTGCCCATACCCAACCCCCAATCAAGAAGATTTTCGAATGCCTTCCCAAAGCAAGTGAAGCTTTTCCTGACTCGAGGTCTGATGATTAGAGGGCCTCCACCGTTCTTGCATAAACTACACTCTTCAGGGATCACCTGTCCTATCCAGCTCAGGTTTCTTTAAGTGCAGTGAGTCTTCAGGCCCCTGTGTACTGTGTGTAGACTCAGTCTGGACTCCTAAGATTTTGTTTAAAAGCTTTTACAGTTCTCTTAGCAAACCTAACTTGGGGCTTTGTTTAGTAGTCCCCTTTATCTCGTCTTTCCAAAGGATTCAACTTAGTTTTTATGGAAAGCATTCTCTTTTTGCACTCACTTTCC
Source organism: Macroglossus sobrinus (assembly GCA_004027375.1). Taxonomy (NCBI): domain Eukaryota; kingdom Metazoa; phylum Chordata; class Mammalia; order Chiroptera; family Pteropodidae; genus Macroglossus; species Macroglossus sobrinus. Next base: position 69,088 of record PVKZ01000375.1, read on the forward strand.
ATTGGCTTACATATTATTTCACTAGATTTTATAATTCTAATAACAAATGGTACTTGCATAAAGGGCTTTGGAAGAAAACCGATGCTTGGAACATTCAAATTTAAGGGTTCAAAGAGATATGCACAGGCATAATAGAGAGTTATCTATTAGCTTCCAACTTACAGGATCCATTGACCACGTGTCACTAAATTTTGCAAAGAGATTAGAGTTGATGTTTACTTAACCCCATTTTTCTAATCTCTAAAAAGCTCAGAATAAAATCTGTGACACATTTTCAGATATTTATAGAACATGATGGCTCACATTTTCCTCCAGCTTGATCTCTGACTTAATCTTCTTTTTCTACATTTTTTTTCATGCTCATATATTTTCTATCTGTTTCACTCTAAGAGGTCTTTTCTTTGCTAGAATGGTAGTGTGATTTGCTTAATTGGTGTTTGTTTTGCTGTTGTAGGAATAGTGTCGTCCATTCTTTGCAAGGTTTATGTACCAAAATTAGCACATAAGGAAAAATGTACTTTGTTAAAATTATCCTTGAACATCCTTCGAGAAGGTTCTAAGGCTGAATCCAACACATCACTTCTCCAGGGTTCTAAAACCCCCCAACTTTTTCATAAGTTTTAGAACAGATCGAGATTATGTTGAGTGTCAAATGAAGTCATTTGGCATGTCTTCAAAGGGGTGTCTGACAAAACATAGGTATATTTAAAAAGTAGAGAGGTGTGGGATGGCCACGCTCAGAGAAAGGCTCATGGGAACTGATATTGATGCCTGTCACCTAAGTAATTTTCAAGCACATTGTGCCTGGTGTTATTTATGTATGCATTTCTCCCTGCTGGATTAGCTAAACCTCATCTTTCTGAGAAGGCGAAGACAGGAACACATTATATTTCTTTTCTACATATTCAATAGAACATGCTCAGAAATTTCTAAGGAGTTAAAATAAAATGAAAATGGAAAACCTTTGCTTGCATTTCTAAGCCAGTAAAAGTACACTGTTAATTATTTTTAAAGTTTATAACCTAGTTCTTGGGTGGTCATACTACTGATTTGAAAATGGATTCATTTTCTCATGTGGTTCTTAAATTAGACTAATTTCTTCAAACATTAAAACTTTAGAAAAATCTGTGCATTTGGATTATCAGGGCCCATTCTCGTGTTAGCTGGAAATCTTTAAAATATGGGCTTCCTAATTTTATTAGTAACTTTACACCTCTTAATAACAGACAGAGTATTTATATTCCACATATGTCCTATTAATAAACTAATAAACTGTTAGTGTTCAAAATAGAACTGCACATTATACCTGTATTAGTGTTTTTCTTGGTAGACTATCAATGCAAGGCTGTTATTTTGTGGGTTTTTTTCCCCCATTTATGACTAAATTTTTTTTATTCAAGCGTTTATTCAAGAATTTATTCAAGAAAAACTAAAGTATTTTTTTAGTTGAGACAAATTTGGTAATGTAACACTTGACGCTTTTGAGACTGTGACCCCTGAGGATACCCGATCTGTTTTTAATGAAGCAGCATTACATAATGGTAATGGAATCACTTGAGTGAAGCTGCCTGGTTTTCAGTCTTGGCTCTCGCACTTACTGAACATGGGAACTCATATTATTTACATAATCTCCATGCACCTCAATTTCCTCATCTACATATGGGCGTATTAATAGTTTGGAAAATTGTAGGCCTAAGTTACTTTTTTTTTTTTTTTTACTGTAGGACTTTTCAACAACCTTCTGCCCTTTAATGCTCAAACTCACACTATTTCTTTTTCACTCCCCCACATCTCTGGCCCTCAGGAAGACCAAAATGCAACACTGATTTTATAGAAAATAATTTTATATATGAGATAGATCTGGTTCACTTTTTCAAATATTTTAATGGTTTATTTAATGGGTTATTGTGAAGGCTAACTGAATCCATGTATCTAAAGCACTTGAATTGGTTCTCACATGTTATAAGTTCTCAGTAGATAATATTGATGATGATGATGATGATTATCATTATTACGGTCCACCTTGTTGTGTATATGGGAATAAAACCCAAAGCAGTGGCTGCCCAGTAAATACCAAATGGCTGGTTCTAATGAGTTGCGATGCCTCTGTGTGCTGGCCTTTCACCTCCACCTGTCCTCTCCCATGCAGGTGGCCCCAGCCATTAAGGAGAGGATGATGAAGAAGGGAAGCCTCATGCTGGGCTACCAGCCCCACCGGGGGAAGGTCAACTTCTTCCGCCAGGTGGTCATCAGCCCTCAAGTGAGCCGCGAGGACATGGACTTCCTCCTGGATGAGATCGACCTACTGGGTAGAGACATGTAGCTGTGGCTTTTGTCCCCCAGAGGCATGGGTCCTGTCCTGGGGAAAATTACAGATCCAGGGCATCTGGGGACACAGAGAATTGTAGCGCTTCTGGAGAGAAATAGGAAATGCGCCCCATTCAGGTCCAGCAAAACCAGAATGCTAAGCTTTAAGGACTCTGTAGCTCCCTGGGCACTACTGTTGCTATAAAAATATATTTTCTCAAAGATTGTCCCTGGGACAGAAAATCGAAGAGAGTTTAGTAAGTACTATGTAGCGCCCAGGTTTTAAGCTTTCATTGCTCTTTAAAGAACATACAAATTAATAGTTTCAAGCAGTTGGTCTCAAAGTGGTCCCTAGATCAGCAGCATCAGTATCACTTGGGAACTTTTTAAAATACAGATTCTCAGCCCCACCCCAGACCTACTGAAATGAAACTCTAGGTGTGTTACCCAGCCTTCTGTATTTTAAGTAGCCCTCTGGGTGATTCTGAACCAAGGTAAAATCTGAGAACCTTATAATGTTTAATGAAACCTTGTAATGACTGAATCATCACTGTAATGTTTTGCAGCAAAGGAATGAATATCTAATATGTCAGTGGTCCCTGAGCTGGTCTTTGAAAATATAGCTGTGGCATCAGTAGCAAAATATTTAGAGGCATCAGAGAGATATCAAAGCTATTTTTTAAAAGAGAAACTATATAAGATGTTTACTTTCTAAAGATGCATCTTTTATACAGACTGAGTAGTTATTCTCAAAAGTTAAAATGAACTATTATCTATTCTAAATTATTTAGAGATAAGAATAAAAGACAAACATTTTAGCATGGCCCTTTCAATCAAAGCAATAGTCTTAATTTACTTTCAAAATCATTGTGTCATGAGATGGGAATAGACATTAGCTGTATGACCCTAAATAGGTACTTCTTTTAACTTGAGGGGCCTATTTCTTTGCTTGCTCTCTGCTTGTAGGAAATAACCAGAAGAAAGTTCAGTGTGATACAACATTCCCTTTCTTAGGCTTTGAAATGTGTAGATGATTAAGTGGTTTATATTAGGGCAGAGGATCTGGGAAGTAGAAACCTTCCAGTGTAAACACCTTCTCCATTTCTCCTTGGAGTGGATGATTGCAATTCTGTCTCTGATCATGGTCCTAGAGTTCTAGGAGAATCTTATTTTATTAAGTAATACAGAATTCAGAATTATGGGTTCAGAGTTCAACAAGGTAAAATTATGAATCTAATTAGAACTCTGATTTGGAAAGCAAATGATTGACGAGTGTTCAAGTATCAGACTTAGTACATTCAATAATCTTTTGATACTCTGTTATTAACTTATGTCATTTAAATTTTGACAAGTAAAAAGCAGATATGTACTCTACTTTTAGTTCATATTCTTATTTTGAGGTGTATGGTTTCTTAATTGGTCAAATAACATTTTAATATTTCTCTGAATCACTTCAATTTCTGGTGATAGGTATTTGTATTTGTGTTTTGTATTTCTCATTGCCTTTTTGTCTTAACATTTTTCTAAAATGTTCCTGAAATTGATGTTTGCAATAATTTGAGTTTCATGAAATAAAAAGCAACATTAGCACAAACTTAATGTTTTTTTTTTTCTGTCATCTTCTCTTTACTGAGCTATGCCAATATATTTTTGAAGTGAATTGGGCTTGGTTGGCATTTTTACTAAATAATTGAGAGAGCAGGTTGCAAGTTGCTTTTTAGTTTTTGATTAAATGGAAAAAACAGAGCACAGTATGGATTTACTTCTTGTCTAGTCTTTCTTCATCTACTAGGCAAGCCGTGGGAAACACAGTAGCCACAGATCAGCTTCAGGTGTACTTTTTTTTTTTTTTTTTAAAGATGAAAGCTCCTTGATCAATGAAAAAACAACTACTGTCAGATACTTTGAAAATTCCATTTCTTCCCCCTTAAAATGTCAAGATATAGCACATGCAACCAGGTATTGACTGAATGGTCAAAAATTTTTCAATAAATGGTTAATTATAATTTTTTCACTCATTAAACACATTGATACTTGTGCCTACTATGTTCTGAACAGTTATCTTGGTTTCACTGCAGTGAATATAATAGAAAAAAGTCCCTGTTCTTCTGAAGCTTTCAGTCTAGTTGGAACAGACAATCAACAAATAAATGTGTAACAAGTCAGGTGGTAATAAGTATTTTGAAGAAAACAGTAGTGAAGGGAATAGTATAAAAGTGAGAGTGAGGTGTACTGTTGGAGAAAAGTTGGTTTGTCAGGATCTCTCTGTAAGGTACCATTTGGATGAAGACTAAGGAAGTGAGGGAGAGAACCATGTGTGTATCTGGGGAAAAGATATTCCAGGTGAAGGGTATGGTAAGCCACAAGCCCGAGGAGCTGCATTTGTAGTACTTCTGAGGATCAACATGGAGGTCAGTATGGCTCGAGCAGAGGGAAGGGTGAGTGGTAGATGATTAAGTTAAATATCTAAGAGTCAGTACCGTGGGCCTTGTAGCTGGGGACATGCGGTTAGATGGAAACACATTGGAGAATATAAATAGGGTATTGAGTGGCTCAACTTATATTTTAGAAGGATCACTCTAATTACTGTTTGGAGGATAGGGTATAAGTGGGCAGGAGTGGACTTGAGGTGACCAAGTAGGAGGCAACTTTAACAGTTCAAACAAGAAATCATGATAGTTTATACTAGCGTCATAGTGAAGAAAGTGGTATAATGAGGTTCGATTCTAGATGCACTTAAATGTAAAGTTGTTAGGGTTGGTTAATGGAGTAGAGTGTTCAAAGAGAAATGAGAAATTAAGAGTAGTTTCATATACTTTTGGCCTGGGCAATCATAAGAAAGGAATTGCCATTTACTGAGATGAGAACTTCAGGAAGAATAGTTTTACTTAGTTTTGGTCATGGAAAATTTGAGTTGTCTATAAGTCAGCCAACCAGATATAAATAACTACTTATGAGTCTCAATTGGTGGAAGGAAGTTGGGGTCAATTATATAAATTTGAAAGCCATAATAATAGAGATTTTATTTCTAATTTTGGGATTTGATGCAATAATCTAGAGTATTTGTAGACATAAAGGAGAAGCAGGCCAAGAATTGAGCCTCAGGACAATAGCTCAAGATGAAAGGAGCAGCCAAGGAGACAGAGAAAGAACCAAGAGAGTGGTTGGCAGAGGCCAAGTAAAGAACCATTTAAGAAGGAGGGAGTGATCAATCATATCAAATTCTGGGGATGGGTTAAGTAAGAACTGAGATTAAGTTTAGAATTGACGATGTAGAGGCCATTTATTATGTTGAAATTTTATTCACTAAAAATAAGCATTTAGAATATAATTAACAATATTTCTTCTAGTAGCCATCAGACTGTATTCAATCAAAAGACTTTTAAATTCCTCTTCTGGCTCTTGATATTCAACAATGGTTCTTTATTGAAAAAAAGATTCAATAACATCAAGGAAGTTATCACATTGCTAACTGGATCAGAGCATGAGGTTCAACATCATAAAACAGAAAATCCAAATAATTCTGGTTTCATTAGAGTGGTTTATTTTTCTTCATTCAAAGGAAATCCCAAGGTGGACAATCCAGAGATGGTGTTTTACATCCAGTTACCCTGTAAGCAAATATGGACAAGGATTTGAGAGCAAGCAGTCTATTCATTTCCTGGGATTAAAATGGGGAATAAAGTGAGACAGAGAAGGAAACCAGCATAGTGAACATTAATGAGCAAATTTAATGCTGTGATCGATAGAAGCTGGACTCTGCCATGACCTCTGGGAAAGGGTGTAGAGCATAACTCAGATTTCCCATCAGATGGTGAAGAGGTTGGTAAATTAATTGATTGAGGGCTGTCCCAAGGGCCATTATTAGCTCCCTGACAATCCTGACCTTACTTCCATGGCCCCAGGAAGCCTTCGGGTAGAGAGTACAAGACAAGCACTTGCAACTAAAGCCTTTGGCAAGATTGGTGAATGTTGAGATTTGGGAGGGGCACTGATGGTTGTAACAGATGGATGATACCTCCACCATGTTGTCAAGGACCCTGGATCCTTCTACATTTTTACTTTGCCATCCTTAGAGATGGATGCAATTATCAAGTTTCACTTATGGTTGTAATTTGGGCACAGTGGTTCCTGCCATCTCCTCCAAATTTCAGGCAGCAAGAAATAGAAAGTGACTTTCCCAGAGGCCCATCCACCATGACCTCATTTGCCACACTTCTCTGTAGGGGCCACTGAGCTATGTAGTTTTTAAATTTTTATTTAATGATTTTATCATCTATATTTATCATCTTTCATCATCATCATCATCATCATCATCATCATCATCATATATCTATTTAACCACATATGTTGTTGTCCATAACCATATAAGCAGTTCTGTTACTAGCAAAGAAAAATATGAGAATGGATACTGGCAGGCAACTTACTGGCTTTGCCACTGTGTCACATGCATTGGGTGGCACCAATTCATAAAGCATTTCTTGTTTTCATACAGCTCAGAAATTAACCCAGGTTGATAAAGTCTGATTCCATTTAAACTGTTTGGAATCCAGTTTAGTTCAAGTCTCTGTCGTTCAAGGAGAGTTAGTTTTACCCTGATTACATTTGTCCAATCCAACTGGAAATAGATTTGATACAACTTGAAATGCCTTAATCCCCTTAACTCAATTAAAGCCAATTTTGAATGGAAAAAAATAGATTAAATTTAACTTCTTCAGGACCAGTTTGATTTCTCCTAATTTAAACTGGTCAGAACTCACCTAATATAATCTGGCCTGATTATAGTTTGAAGCAATTTTATGTTTCTTCATTTCAATCACATTTCATTTGAGCTACCTTGATCTTGTAGAAATTTATTTCAATCATTTAGAACTGGTTTGATTTGTTCTGGTTTGTAGATGATTTATTTTAGACAGTTTAACTCAAGGAAAATTGAATTAAACTTGCTTAATCCAACTGGATGTATAACAAAACCCCCCTTTCAGGAAGCTCCTGGCTTTGGGAAGTGCAGTCTAGCGGAAGCATTCCAGTGAGGGAACGCTAGACTAGCTCTTCTGAGAAAACTAACAGCACAAAGTAAACCACAGATTAAAACGAAGTCACAAATAGAGAAAAAAAGAGAGGTCTCAGTCCTCATTCTGTTGTCCACTCCCTTCTTAACTGTCATGAGACTGAACAAATGAAGCATTGAATACCCATACCCTTAAAATAAACAGTAGCTAAAAGTAGTACAGATTTCCTGTTTCTTGAACCCATTAGTCTTGCAGTTAGGACAATTCTCATGGCCAATTTCCACAAGTTTGAGGATTGTCTAATGCAGAAAACCAAGGATGATTTTAACGATAGGTAGTGTTCACTGAGTATGTACTACATGCCAAGTACTATACCAGCTAGTACATTTACATGGTCTTAATTATATATCACAAAACCTCATCAGGTGAGGTTTATTATTATACTGATTTTACAATTGAACTTGAGGTTCAGATAGCTTAATACGAAAATTCTTCAAGATTATCAAAGTAGTGAGTGGTGCATCCAAGAGTCAAATCTAAATATACCTCTCCCTAGAGCCCAAGCTCTAAACTTCTTCACTTTCCTGTACTTATATAAAGAGGAAAAAATTTGGACTAATCCTAACAATCTGACAGTGTCTGGCATCCCATAGTCACTTAGCTAACAAAAGCATCAAGAACTGGGTCTCAGAGGGCAAGAGTTATATCATACTGTCATGGCCCGTTTCTCAAACTGGAATGTAGGAATTTTCTTACCTGATTTTTTCCATTGAAGTTGGAGGGCAGCATTATAGAGAGGCTTTGAGTTGTAGTATTAAGAAATATTAAGAAAATTTAACAGGGACCACAGAAGGGGTAAGAATAATTATTTTCTGAGTATGTGCCCATTGCTTTGTTTCTCAGGCTTTTCTGAGTTGCACAGCTACATGTACAAATGCTCAGGTATTTCAAAGACACCCCAAACATAGAGTGTCCAAAATTAACTCCTGATTTCCTACCCCCAGCCCACATCCCTTATCCATGTTTCCATCTCAGTGAATGATGTCATTGTCTACCTGGTTTAGTAAACCAAAATTTATAATTTATTCTTGACACCTCTGTCTCCCTCTCTCTCCCACTATCCAATCTAGTAGCAGACCTTGTTGAATTTACCTCCAAAACATGTCTCTAATTCATTCATTTATTCCATCTCCATTGCCATTCCAAATTCTAAGCTTTTATCACCTCTCCCCTGGACTATGGCGATAGCCTCATACCTCATCCATGCAGTGATTCTGGGCTTTGTTCAATCTACTCCCCAAACTGCAACCAGATGAAAACAGAGAACTGATCCCATCTCTCACTTTCTTAAAAACTTTCAATGACTCGTTGTTTGCTGTTAAGATCAACAACTGCCAACTCCGCAAAAACCATCAGAAAACCTGTAGGTCAAGCAAAGCAAAGTGTGGGAAAAACACTGCCTTGAAAGAGCCTTAGTGATATCTCAGAAGGGTAAAGTTGGAGGAGGATATTTACAGGCTTCAGGTCTGTGCTCAAATGGGTGAAGGTGAATCTTTCAAGGCAAACTGATCAGGGCACAGTTCATCATGTAATAGTTTTGGATTTGTAGGCACAGCAAGGTGAGAGTCTTGACTCAAGGCCTGATTAATAAGTTGTTATGCGATAAGCAAGCTGTTTCTGAAGGTGAGCACTCTTTTGCCTGATGGGAGAGATGAGTCAAGTGTTTGTCTGGATAAATTGGTTGGCAGGAATTTGCTAAAGCAAACAGTAAAGTTGTTCTCTGATTTACAATCTTGACTTTCTGAGCTAGAATCTCCTGAAACAAACAGTTAAATCATGTTGACGTAAGTGATCTCAGTTCTGATAGTTAAGCTGTACAGAGGCAAGTGATTTCAATTCTCAGGATAAAGATCAAATTCTGCAGGTGGCTGCCAAAGCCCAGCCTTCTCCCAACTCCCATGCAGTTGAGCTTTATGTTGTGCTGCTTCCCTCCTACTGAGGGCCAGAAAAATGAATTTTCCTTCAGATCCCACCCTCCCTTCACCCTACACATCAAAACCTTTGGACATATCACTCCCTCTTCCTAGAATGTTATTTCCCTCTTTACTTAATTAAATTTCTGCTTCCAGTTCAGATTTCAGTTTGAGTCTCAGTTCCTTAGGGGTGGCTTTTCTGCCTCTCCTCCACCTATCCAAAAGGGGATCTGCCCCAATATAAGCTCTCTGTAATTTTCTTAAAATATACACATCACTATTTGCCATTATATATCTCTGCGCATTTTTAAAATTAAGATAGAATATCCATTGGAGCCTTAGCACATAAAAATCACCTAGTAAAGAATTGTGAACATAAGGAAGGGTTGGCAGGTAGGTGCATTAATTTGCCCTTGGAGATAATTTATTTCAAGGAACACTTGGATACATAAATGTAAAACAACTAACCTCTGTCTTAGAGGAAACACCTAAATAATCTTTAATCTTGAATCACATGCTAGAAACTGTGATGTTAAATGTTCTGCTTAGTAAATGTGCCCCTTAAGAAAAAAAGGAAACTTTCTCCTTAAAAATGAATTTAGACTTGATTTGGTGCAGAAAAATTTTCTTCCTTGGGTAAGTATGGTTTTGCTTTCTAAATATTCATCACAAGAATATAAGACTAGAGCCATATGCTAACCTTAAGTCACCACGAGTCATCGGCTCATTAACTTTTCACTAACACTACCTAGAATAGAGTCACATTTGAAACATTCTGCAATTCCAACTGATAGCGGTAGCAATATAGAACACTGTGCAGAACATAGCTATGGTTCATATGGATGGTGAGTTCTAAACAATCTTTATTCAGATATTTGAAGGGTGAGGTTTCTTTAGGTAGGTCACGTTCTGCTGGAGACCAAGGGTGAGAAGGTGATTAAGCCATGATGGAAACACAGCTGTTTTCTTTGCAGGTGCAGCCCCTTTCTGCTGGTGGGCAGGTAGGGGCGGGGGTGAGCAATGCATGCTTGAGGACACCTCATTAACTCTTTTCCTCACTGCTCTTGGGACAGGACCCCATTGTCACTTTTAAAAACCCATGCTGTATCTAGAAAGATGTCTTCCATATCATACGCAACTCACCACATGAGTTGAATTTTTAGTTGAATGGTTAGGTTCAGTGTTCAAGAACCCACACTCTGCATTTCCCTAAGTCTTCTCAGGCTTGAGTCTACAGAGGGGAGTTTTCTCATCCTGGGACCAGCAGCCCCAATTTAGTGTGTAATGACTGTTGTCCTGAAGCCTGGGCATGACTTTTGGTATTTCTCACATCCTGAGGGCAGAGCTGCACAACTGAACCTGCATGGCTTCCAGAAAGGTTTTCTATTCATTCTCTAGAGACTTGCTGGTTTGCTCGGCAAAAGCACACATATTCCTCCTCATCTGGCATGCAAATTATAAGGCTCTGTTTTGAATTCTCCACTATCCCCAAGCTCTGGTTGCTCATTATAGTTGTAGCCACATAATGAAGTCTAGGTGGGAATTTCTGCATCACTCCTCTAGTACAAACAATTGAGGGTAAAGATTACATGTCAACAGATTATGTGGCACTTGGGCCTGTTCCATCCTTCCTATGGCTAACTAAACCACTGGAAAAACATTCATATTTATGTTATAGCACAGCACCCCCTACCTGTTTTGGTCTATGTTGTAAGATCATGGAAGTGTGACCTCAGTGGATGTAGATTTAAGGCAAAGTCTCTACCTCTAGCCCCTGTGTGCACACGTGTGTGGTGGTGGTGGTGGTGGAGTGTGTGTGATAAATTAGAACTGGCTTATATGCTGAAGTGTTATGGTTAGAGGGCTGGAGCTGGCTTGACCTGGGTGCTAGCCAGGTGTTAGCAGCAGGTCTGGGGTCTCTAAAGCCTGAAAGGGAATAGGAGATTTTTAACTGGAGTGCAGTGATCCAGGAGCACCACCATGTTCTACGCCTTGGAAAAAGCATAGATCGAATACTTGGAGAGGCAAGGCCTAAATGATAAGTTCTAGATATCAAAGATAGGGGGACAAGGCAGAATTAAAATTCTGGCAGTTAGAGCTGCAAAGACTTCTAAATGAGATTAAATTGGTACCAACATAACTAACCTGAATACTAGCTGATGTTTGAGTTTCACCTTTTGAAGTCAGCAGCTTAATGTGCTGTGATGTCTGTGTGGATTGAACTATTCTCAAGGGTCGAAGCTTGGTAGGCAGGAGGGTAAATCAGATTTTGGATAAGCAAGTAACTTGTAGTAAGAGGGATGTTATGCAGTTCCGAAAACTAAAATATGCTAACAACCATTAATTGCCATCGTATACAAAACCTGAATTAAAACTGGGTTACTAGCTTCTATGCTAACTTCTGTCTTCTAAAATGTGCTCGGTAATTAAAAGCCAGTGATTGGCATTTGTGCTGCTGTTGCTGATCTCAAATTTCATGCTAGCTTGTGTGATGCTGCTGGCTGTCCTGATAACTGAATGGCTTCCCGTCTTGGGCCTGATCTCATCTAAATGGATCACCCTTTGGTTCTTATTTTCAAATAAGGAAAGATACAATAAATGCTCATTGAAGAGTTTCCTGAATTAACAGTAGGAGCTGTATGTTCAGATGACTTTGGACCCATCCATCGTGAGCTTCATTGATTGCTGATGGTTTTCCCTCATTTTGAGAGTGAGTAATTATTTCTGAAGTCCCTTCTCTGTCTTTTTCATCAAAACAACCATTAAATTCTGAAAATAAAGAAAAAGCCCCCTGCAAAAGTTACTCTGGATGATAAGAGTCAAGCGTACTCTAGATCTAGTAGGCTGGATCTAGCACTGGAGCCACCTCCGAGGAGTGGCCTCCTTGTGTGACTACTTTCACATGTGATTAAACACTACATAGGGTAGAGAAATGCATACAGAGTTCCATTTATATAAATTAAAAAGACCTTACACAGAAGATAATGCTCTGTGAATTGCAGGTACATGCATAGATGGGAAGGATCCACATTTAAACTGTAAGAGGGGTAAACTCTGGGAAGGTCAGTCGGGACAGAGACTGGAGACTAAGTATTGTTCCACAGATGATGATGGTATGTTTGTAATGTTTTGTTTCTTCTTAAGTAAAAGGCTAATTTCTGAATCAAGCATGAAAACACACATTTACTAACTCTGAGTATATGGTATGGGCCCTGGGTATCTGCTGGATTTTTTAATATTTTTCCTAATAAAATAATTTAGGAAAATGCATGACAAAACATGTAAACAACAACAACAAAAGCTATAATATTTTTAAAGATCTGGATGTGAAAAATATAAACATTAATCAGAAGTAATATCAGCTATGGCAGACCTATACTGGAATCTGGATAATGGAGCAAAATGGTCCAGAAGTAGTTTCCATTTCAGGGACAAATCTACTGTGTCCTCAAGAATGTAACACAAGGCAATCATACATGAAGACTTCTCACCCTCATTCTCACATTAAATGATGTTGGGGCATCTGTTTAACAATTAGAAAAACATATAGATGATCTTTCCTCAAGCCCATACCATATATCTGAATACATTCTAGAAATAACATATATTTAACTCTTAAAAAATAATGCCACAGAAAATTTTTAAGAAAATAGAATTAGATAAATTTTGGATCTATAGAAAGACAGTTATTTTCTAAAAGTGAATGCAATAGGAGAATTCATAAGAAATTAGAGTGATTTAATTCTGTACATATTTTAAAATGTGAATGTATTAAGTACACATTAACAAAATGTAAAGATAAAAGCTGAGAAAGTGTTTGTGGCAAATATAATTCATAAAATCATTTAGGTGTTAAAGATAAATATGTAAAGAATATGACAGATAATTCTCAGCAATAAACTACAATTTCTAAGTAAATATATGGAAAAAAGTTTAACTTTTTATGAATAAAAGAAATGCAAGTGGTAGCAATAATGATGTATACTTGTGGAATATGAAATTAACGGAGTGGTAATACACAAACCAATGAATGTGCTGTTGGTGGGACTAAAAATAGACACAGTCATTTTGGGAAATAATTTGGCCAGCAATGCTAAAAACTGTAAAAATATTTATAACTTCTTGTTATAAATCTGTCTTAAGAAAGTAAAAAATATACAAATACCAACTTACATAAAGATATTCATTATAGCATTATTAATAATGCTGGGAAATGGAAAATGGGAAATAATTTAAAAGAGATCAATGTAAGAATGATAAATTAATGAGCATAGACACATGTGTAAGATATAAAATACTTTAAAACAGGGTAAAAACTGTATGTTCTTTATGATTCCTTTCAATCTAACATTAGATCACACATAGTAGTCTGTATAACTTGTCAACATGATTATCCTTTGACTATAATTTAATCACTTCTGTATTATTGAGTGTTAAAACTTTGTATGTCCAAAATATAAGTTTAAATTCAGGGTTAGCATTTTAAGAAATCACATTTAATACTATAAAGCCTGTGAATAATTTAATTTCTTTACATAATATTTGCATATGATGGATATAATTCCCTAACTATGGATCTATATTGTCAACATAATACTTGTCTCATAAAACAAAACTTCAAGATATTGCCTGCATTAACAGTTTTTTCCTGCACTGCAGAGCCATTTCTTGCAGGAATCATGATGCAGATACTCCAGAGGGGACCTGTAGTGAAGAGGCATTTTAATGAAATCAGTTCTGTTCCTAAAGTAGGGTCTCTTCCCGTGACCAGAAAGAGCTGGAGAAAATACACTGCTTCCCCAGTTTGGGAAGAGACTTTCAGCTGATTCCGTTCAGTCCCAAACAAGTTCAAGTGTGGAGGTTGAGAATCTGAAAGGATAATACCACCACCATTATCATTCTAGGTACTCTGTGTCCCACAGTCCAACTTGAAGGGCTCCTGAGTGCCATGGGAAATTGAAAAGAGGTCACCCACACAAGACCTCAGATAGTGAATTGTAGTCTGTACTTTACTGTCAAATACTTTAGCAAATACAACTTATATATATATATGTGTGTGTGTATATATGATAACTTTAATATACATTGCTAGGATGGATAGGTACATCAATCTCAAAAAAATATTCCAAAGATGGTGAGTTTGTATATAACCAAAAGTCACACTTCAGAGACCTTTACTAGAAATATTTTACCTACCTTTATTTATCAATAGGAGATATTTTATTTATTATCATAATGGATGTACAAACAGGTGTTCATTGGTGAAATAGGTATTCATTGGTATACAAGATATGTGAATAGATTAGAAACATTTCGAAGAGTCTATCTTCACATGAACAGATCCAGTTAGCTCAGAAGTCTGGATCCTTCAGAATGATATTTGAGATCTGCTCCTAAAACAGTGTTCAGGTACTGATTTGAAAGATTCTGGTTGTCGGATTTCAACTGTAAAATTTCTACATTTCACATCTCTAGAATATTACTGATTTTGTCTCAAATGTGAAGTATGATGACATCACCTAAGGAGAGATTTGGGACTTCTTTGAGACTGTAAAATAGTTTGTAGGGCTGCTTTTGTGCAATCTGAGACTTGCTTTCACTTAAACATACTGGTGAGGTTGCTGGTAAGAAGAATTGTGGCCTTAATCTGCTCCTAACCATTGAAAGCTGCTGATTCTCGACCCCATAGATATCCTTCCTCATCATAGTTCATTTATTTCTCTTCAGCTGGGAAATTTCGACTAGACTCAGTGGTGTGAGAAGAAGCAGCCTTGTGCTGATGCAACCTGTCTTCCTTGCTTTGAATCCACTGCAAGCTTTTGAAATTCAAAGAAAACTTTTCTTTTCAGTTTAGCAAACCTACCTAGAAATCATCATGCCCCACTATATTATTCTCCATGATTTGGACTGAATGGGCAAAGAAATAATATGAATAAGAAACTTACTGGCATATACATATCTCCCAAAACCTATTCAAACCTTCAGGGTCAGATAGACTTAGAAATTTAGACATTTGGGGCATTTTTAGAAAGATAATAAGGTGGATATTATGTGAGACTTTAAAGAGGGGTGTAGGTGACATTCCCATAATTAAACACATTAATATTTCTGCTGTATGACATAAATGTTCACCCTAAATGGGATAAATAGAAACTATAAGTAGCCTGACATCAGGTTTTGAAACCAAATGAGTTAGGAAATTTATTTATATTTTTCAGAGCTTTGGATTTGAAGTAGCAAATAAGGGATCAAGGCCTGCATTATCTCATCCCAACAATAAGCCCTATGTCTGTCATTTTGTTCTCTTTTTGGTATTTCTTCAGTATTATCAGTTATGAAAGAAGCTGTTCTTCCATCAGACCCAGGAGATTTAGAAAATGGTTGAACACAGACTCAAGAAAACTATCAGATGGAAGTGTGATTCCCTTTATTATACTGGAGGATATGCAATGCATATAAATAAGCCTGATATATTCTTCTGTGGCAGGATGTGAACATTCACTCTCATTATGAAAAAATAATCAATTTGTTCCTCTTCCCTTTCTTTGAAACACTAGAAAGATGGAATGCAAATATTTTCCTCTCCAGGGAAGGTATGAAGATTAAGTGAACTAGTTATTTGGTTGCTAATCATTCAGGCTCCAAATTGATAGGCAACCAAGTCTGTTGAGCAAAGGGCAGGAACAGAGCTTGAGCGAAGGAAGAAATGGAAGGAAGAAAATCCCTTGGTCTTGAAGGGGTGACAGTTGAGTTCTCTAGAGAGGAGGACCATTTCTTCTGGGCAGGGACATGAGGGCATGATGGGCTTTAAAGGAATAGCCCATGGTTCACTGAGAAGCAAATCTAAACCTGTGGTACTCAGTTTAAGAATAATACCAAGAATAATACCAAATCCCTAGCACAGCAAAGAAGCAGAGGGGAGGCTGACCTGAACAAACCTAGCAACTGGGATAATGGGCCTCTGCAGAGGAAATCAGGCTTCACTGAGAACTGAGAACCAGAAACCCCCCCAAGACCTGGCACCGTGTTCTCATTGCATAAAATCTGGACCACTGGTAAAACTTCAGGAATTAGTGGAGAAGTCGGTTCCAAAAATAAGGGCCAAATTTTCCATGAGCCCATCAGGATAGAGATTAAGAATCAAAATTAAGCATATGTATATAAAATAAATTCTAAATCATTCCATTTTTATCCAGGGTATTCCTGTGTTCCTGTGATATTTCTTGTATATTTGAGTTTGTAATCTAAGAATAATAACCACTACAATTTAATTAGAATATTATATTTTACTGCTACATGCTATGTTTAGTTATAATGGCAACCGATGCCACTTAGAACAAGATTCCAGACTCTTTATGGCTCTTTTAATTCTGAGAAAAAAGTTCCCAAATCATGAACTGGTGAGCTCATCACACTCACACATACAGAAACACATGAACTCCACACATAAACACACACACACATGCACGCACGCATGCACGCACGCAAAACAAAATGTAAAATAATTAGAAGGGTATTAAAACGAAAACGTTTTTCTCTGTTTTTTCCCCCTAATTTTATGTAATATAGTCTTTTTAATAATATTTTTTAAAAAGGAAATTTTCAAGGATTTAAGTACTAGAGAAGTCTTAGAGATAATGTAGTCCTATTTTACAGATGAGAGACAGACCCATATACAGTAATATGTTTGTTTGTGGTAGTTTCAAAGTATTACCACAAAACTCTTTGTCACTCCTCCCATGGAGAGGTGGTAGACCATGTCCTCTTGCTTTGAATTTGTGTGACTTGCACATGCTTGGCTCAATAGAGAATAAGAAAAGTGATGTTACATGACTTCCAAGACTATGTCACAAATGTCCATGCAGTACACTCACCCTAGAGGAAGCCAGTTGCCATGTAAGGACTCTATTGCCTTGACACTGCCAGCTGAAGAGGCCATGTGTAGGTATTTCAGATGACAGCTCAGCAGAGCTCCCAGCTGACAACTAGCATTAACTTCAGGAGTGAGGCATCATGGACGTCCAGCTCAGCTGAGCCATTAGATGATTCTAAACCCAGTTGACATTTGAGTTCAATGACAGAAGAGAGCCCAAGTGAGAACTGTATAGCCTAAACCTTTCCCAAGTTCCTGACCCACAAAGCTTGACCTAAGTAAATTGGTTGCTTTAAGCCACTAAAATTTATAGTAAGTTGTTAAACATCAATTATAACTAGAATACCCAAGGTCATGGAATGAAGGAACTTAATAACAGAACTTAGACTAAAACCTAACCTCCCATTCTCATCCAGGGTATTCCCATGTTCCAACAGAATGAGTTGGGGCACTGAAACAAGTCATCATTTATTTCTAAGTTTAGCACAAGTATCAAATTCTATAATATTGTTTTAGTATCATGAATTGCTCTCTATATTTTAAACACAGGGTGGAGGAAGATAAGAGGAAGATAAAATGAGTGAGGGAAGAGTTTTTAACTTGATCTCATTCTCATAGTCCTGGGGGGAAACAATTGGAACTGATGGAGAAGTGATAGATATGTAAAAAGTATGTGAAGTCATCAAGATAAATAGTAATCCTTAGGTTGGCATACAATAATATATTAATTTCAGGTATATGACATAGTGATTAAACATTTATATAACATGAAATGATCACTCTGATAAATCTATTACTCATCTCATGCCATACATAATTATTACAATATTATTGACTACATTCCCTATGCTGTAATTTGTATCGCCATGATTGACTTTATAACTGGCAATTTGTACATCTTACTCCCTTTACCTTTTCACTCATCTCCTGAGCCCCCTTCCATCTGCCAACCATCAATTTGCTCTCTATATCTGTGAGTTTACTTCTGTTTTGTTTGTTCATTTATTTTTGTATTTCTTTTAGATTCCACATATAAGTGAAATTATATGGTATTTGTCTTTCTCTAGTAACTCTGTTCTTAATAGCAATTCTTAGTGATCCCCCAGGTCAGTCCTTTCATTATACCCATTTTACACATTAAGAACCCAAAGGAATAAAATAAGAGGCTTGCTATAAAACAGTCATATAGCTAGTCAATGGCAGAGCTGAGATTTGAACCAAGGGGATCTGGCTATAGAGGTCCCGATTTTAAGAATTTGTTATGAAAATTTAAACAAACATGGATTTTAAAAGTGTTTTATCTTTTCGATGGTACTAGAGTACCACAGCTATGGTTATCCTGTTGTCTACTGTTGCAGGCATGGGTGGAGAAAGACTGAGGACAGTTACAGAAGCCCTGTGCTGCACAGGCTTCCCACAGAAGTGATTTTTAAGAATCGTGTGTGTGTGTGTGTGTGTGTGTGTGTGTGGGTGCGCGCGCGCGTGCGCGCTCATGTTCATGTGTGTGTGCAGAGAGAGCAAGCATTTTACAGTGTATGTAATTTTAGCTTAATTAGAATAGGAAGACTATTAAAAAGTTATTTTTAAATGCACCGAGGATCAGGAGCTGTATTAGAATTAAATTACACCGTGTGAGGCTGATTGGCAGGCCATGTAATGTGGAAAAGTTCACAGTCTGGTCTTTATCAGCACAGTTTGCAAAGTAAGCCTGAAAGCCATGTCCTCAAACTCATAGTCTGGAGCTATAATTATTCAAGTTAAAAAAAAAAAACAAACCCTAATTGGAAATATGATAAGCAACGATTAGAAAGCTTATTTTAAGGAGAAAATGAACAAAATGAGCAGATGCCATCCAACTGCGATGACTTTTTAAGAAAAAGGATGGACACACTTTTTTAAATAAAAGTTTTTGTGTCTGTCACCTAAGGAAGGGAATTTCCCTCCGACTTCACTATTAGCATGTCATTTGCATAGAGAGTTTAAAGCAAAAACTACCACCACAAAACAGAAACTCCTGGGCACAAAGAGCCTACATTCAGAAGCTGCTGACTGGTGCAGGGGACCGCGTCCCTGTAGAGAGCACTTGGAGACATTGCCAAGTAGAATGCTCCTGACCTTGCGGGCAAGAACTGAAATAACCCTGGCAAAATGGGGCTGGCGGGGGAGGGGGGAGGCAGGGGGCAGTCAGAGGACCTTGGCTCCTGTTTTGGCCGAAGCTCTTGGGCAGGAGCCCAGAGTCCATGTGCCTTTGAGGAAGGACTTTCTCTCCCTGGGCTCCCCGATGGACTGCCCTTCCCCACCAGTGCAAACTGCATCTTCGTCCTTTGTATTTTAGGCTAAGGGGTCAGAACCTCAAGCACGCCACCTTGCCCTCTAACTCCAGCTTCATCTCCTGTTCAAATGTGAGTTGTGGACTCTGGTGTCTGATGGTCTCCATTCAAATCCCAGCCTAAAGATTGCTGACTGTGGGACTGTTAGCAAGACCTTGCTCTCTGCCTCAATTTCCTCATCTCTAATACAGAGGTATCTCATAGGTGTGTGGTGAAGATTAAAGCAGATAAAAAACGTGAAATAGAGAATAGTGTTTGGCACTTACTGAGTGCTCAATATATGTGAGTAATTTATATGGATTTGCTTCCTTGTGTGAAGCTAACTTCAATCATTCATATTCACATCTCCTGTAGTTGCCAAAAATAAGTGCCATTATATATTTAATGCATTTAAAAAATCAATTCTAGTTTTTAAACTCAGCTGTATTTTAGGTAATATTTGTGAAGGCCCAGGCTTAATGTGTTTATTTTTTCTAATACACGTTTTTATTTTAAGTTTTTAAAGGTTGGCACAATCAGAAATCAACTGAAGTGTACATTTCACACATTAGGCGGTCTGTCCACACATATTCATTCATCTTTCAGTGGTTCTCTTAGCAAGAATTTAGACCATATTTATCATGTGAGTGGTAAGTTAGGCAATAGACATGAAAAAAAAAAGCATCTTCCCTGCCCTCATTGAGCAAACAGACACACAGGGGAGAGAAACAATGATACAGCCCTGTAGGTGAGTAGCAGGGCCTTTCATTTTGGGGTAGGGGGGCTCTCATCCAAATGGACAGGCCAGTTCCCACAGGAGACAGCATGAAGTAAAGAGAAGAACCAAGCATTATTCCAAATTTTTATTCTGGGACAACTTGGCTATGTACCAAGATTCTGTGTCTGTGAGACTTTTGGCTTCTTGAGTTCTCTGAGCATAATTTCTCATCTGCAAATTGGGCATGCTACCTAGCTCACAGAGCTAATGGAGGATTAAATCTTCTGCCACAGAAGGTAGTGAGTGAGAGTTCACCTTTAATAATCACTGAGGATAGAAACTTTTCTGTTCTACAGGCTTGTGTATGGGCCCAGTTCTCCTCTGGGTTGTTAATACTCTGTAGGCTTTACCTCAAAATCTGCCTCTTTGGGGAAGCAGCTCTTGGCATACGAAACTGACTTAATATTGACCAATATGTACTGAAGGCTTCCCAAGTTCAAGATACAACTCCAAGAGCCTTGCATATATTTATTGTCACAATGGTATCTTGATTAGGATGAGGTCTGTAAAATTCCATTGTATACATAATTAAACTGAGGCACGAAGAGGTTCGGTGACTTGCTCAGGTCACACATGGAGTAGATAATTACTAAAATTAGTAACCACTAAAGTTGCCAAGTTGTTATTTAGGATAGCATTATAACTAATGCCCATAGTAGTACAAGACCACATCATCTAGCTCAGTGATTCTCAACTGAGGGTAATTTTTGTCCCCCTAGAAGACATTTGGCAATGTTCGGTCGTCACACTGTGGGTGAGTGCTACTGGTATCTAGTGGGCAGAAGTCAGGGATGCCGCTATACAGCCTACAATGCAGAGGACAGGCCCCTGCCCAAAGAATTGTCTAACACAAAACATCAGTGCTGGGATTTAGATATCTTGATATAGTTACTACTACATAACAATTTAGAACCCAGTTGATAATTCAGAAGAAGCCACAGTTTCTCAGACTTCAAAACAGGTAGCTCATAGTTGGGGTAGAAAACCACATATGTTTTGTCACAAGAAAGCCTGTTAAACAATGACCTACAGCCAACTGCTCAAGGCACATTTGTCTGGTGATACAGATACGCTGATTAAAAGCCCCAAGTGGGGTGCTGTGGCTACGCAGAAAGAAAGGAGGAGGAAGCATGACACCTGGCAGGAGTCAAAAAGACAGTCAACGGCCAGCTGCTATGTAAGAAAAGAAAAAAATATAAGAAATGGGTGTGTGCTCTTAGTGGCAGTCTCAGCTATGCCAAGCCCTAGAAGCAGTTATGTTGATGGAGGCAGCTCCCTGGGTGTTTGGGTGAGGGGAAGAGACTAAGATGACAGACAGGAGATGTCGAGGGACCATGCCAGGGGCCTGGGATAAGGGCTGGACCACCAATAGCATCTGTTGTATCTTACATTATTGAACTTCTGTGAATGCTTTATAGAAAAGAAACCTGAGATTGCCAGTTGAAGAAGAGTGATGAATATGGAAAAGTTGGAGAGGATGTGTCTCGTAATTTTTTTTTTTTTTACAAAAACTGCAACATAACCAAGTGAGGCTCATGGTCTTAGCTGTTATGAATAGGAACAGGAGGCAAGAAGCTGACCTGAGTATTTTTGCTTTATTTAATCTAATAAACATTTTATTTATATAAAAGATGAACGATGTACAGTATGAAAATAAGTGCTTGAGACATTTGATATAAAAAGAGTATATAGCATTCACATTCCTATTTTAATACATGAGTACGGCTGAAGTGTTCCATAAAAGAATAAAACTTTCCCTTTATGTATAGTAGTTTTAAAAAGTCAGTATTTTTAGGAACTATAGAATGTTATTCCTTGGTCTTTTTCTTGAATAAGAAAAAAATACATAAACAATACAAGCCACAGTATCATCTGATACTACATTCCAGTTTATGCTGATGATAACCCAGAGTGATAAAGCTCTTTTGGATCTTGGAAGATCCCATTAATGGACCGGTATTCTAGAAATTCACCACTAGAGGTCAGTAAGCAACAGCTATTGGGACGGCATCAACAAGCCTTAAAGTGCATGGAATTTCTGGGCACTCGCAGGGTACTGCAGCCAAACTGTCCTTAACTCTCTCAGCCCACCCCAACGGAGCAGGGTCCCTAGAAGTTCCACCTAATCCCAAACTTCAGCCTGTCTGCTAAAACCCCAATGAGAAGAGACATTCCAAAATCCAAACAGAGCTGATTTGCTCACTGCTAGTCCCACTCTTGTATTCCTATTTGGCCGAAATTAAGTAGCTTCAAAACATTTTTTAAAAAAGAGATTATTTGCAGCATTAACACTTGTTTGTGAATCAACAAGTTTCCTATGGAGTATTAAAGCTCATTCTTTGTTCTTGTCTACGTGAACACAGATTTCCTAACTGCACATGGGACTCTTGCATCCCACACTCAAATCCTCACCAGAAAATTTTGCGGGGGATGGGAAGGCTGGTATGATGGAGAGAAACTGGTAACCATGACGAAAACCTTTTGAAATAAAGGGCTCTCATCCCTAATGCAGAGGGAAAAGCTCTTAATATACAGACAAAAGAGACTTGAGTTAACCGGAGCATCTTAGAGAAGGTCCCCTTTAGTCTCCTCCTCCCCGCAATAAAACAGGCCAACTTCAAATCTTAACACATGATCTGGTAGGGAGAGGGAATCAAAGTCATAATAATACAGCCAGAGAATGACTGCTTCTGAATGCACGTTTCTTACAAAGGACATCGGTTAGGGGCAGGTTTAACTCCCAGACTGAGATGGGGGTGAGCAGAAAACACAAATGTTTACATCAAGAAGTGAAGCAGCTTTATAAGTGTGTCCACACCTTCATTTTGTGAATGACGTAGACGGAGAGAGAACTGGAAACCATCTGCTATCTATTCTCACTTGAGGATTCATTTTTTTTTTTTTTTGGTAAAATCTCCAAATATTTAAAAAGTGGCTCAATTTTGTTAAATGTTGCGCTGGCCAAGCAAAACACATGTTCAGTATGCCTGAGGAAACTCTTGACTGGCAGTGGAGTGCAGCTCAAATTCTTTCCACTAGCTCAAAATATACTTGAGCTTTCGGGAGCCCCAAAGATGCATAGAAAGTTAGAAACTCAAAACAGGAGTGATGAGAAGTTAAACACAATGAACCCCAGGGGGGCGATTTGTTCTCTTTAAGAAAGAAGGGCTGGGAGTGGACAATAGTAACACAGGTGTATGGGGGGAAAAATATATATATATTATTACATAATACATATATTTTATTAGTAGAAGATATGGCCATTTCATGGATAAGGAAATTTGTCCTGAATATTCTGCGGCCTGATAAGGTAAAAATGGGGCTCAAAACATAGAAACTATGAGACATGGAGCAAAGTTTCTGAGCGAGTGGAGGAAAGTGGTTCACACACCAGATATGGGGCTTGAAGCTCAGGTGAACAGTCCAGGAGAAACAATGGCACACAAGAACTGCAGGGTCTGGTCCCCAAACAGTGTGACTATAAATAGCTCCGTGGCCCGCAGAAGGCCCACGCACAGGGAACTATTATTTTGCGAAAGCGAATGCAACATGGCCGTGGCAGTCTCTGAGACACAGAGGCTCTCTCCTAATGCAAAGCCCCACCTCGTGTGTAGTCAGAGCACCGTCTCACGTGTGATTGTCAAGTGCTAATGTTTTCATGGATCCCTTCTTCTGAGCTCGGCTCTGGAGCTCTCCAGTCAAACCAATTTCCTGGGAACATCTGATCTTTTCCCTTGCCTCTTTCCAGAGTATGGCTGTATATATAGATATAGACATATATAGATATAGATATAAAACATAGCTATTTCATATTTATATACAGGCATTAATAAAGTGCAAATGTTACTGACTATTGTAAAAATCAATCTCATTTCCTGAGGAACTGCTAACACAGCTTATCCTATGACAACGTCAAAGGCATAGAATGCTTCATGTCACCCACTCCCTGCCACTGCTGTTTCCGCTCAATCCCACAGTTTACAGGGAGGGGCGTGACCCCTGCTTTTCCAGGAAGCATCGGTTTAGGGGCAGCTTCCTGCTGCCTCTCTTCTTTGGCGACAGGGGTGGCCTCTTTGGACTTGGCCCAGTGTGGCCTGGGAGAGCTATTTGGTAGTGCTCAGCGAGCCGTCTTCCGGAATCTTCTCCTCAGAGCAGCTCCTCCCCGAGAGTCGGTCCAGGTGCTCCAGCTCACTGAAGCGCTCGGCCACACACTGGGCCGTGAGACGGGCCTCGGGGTCGTGGTCCCAGCACTCGGTCAGAGTCTCACACACCATCTGGATGCCCTGCGGGGAAGAGAAGTCACAGGCAACATGAGCCGCTGGCTTGGGGGTGCTCCATGGAAGGCAAGGTGGCTGCCTGGCCTTGTTCCTACAGTGCTGGCCAGGTGGGAATGAGCCTGTGCCTCTAGCACATTCTGACTGAGTGCTCACTGGATGAGGCCGGCCAGGTGCATGCAGACCAAAGGGGCTGTGCAGGGGGCTGCGCACTGCCCTGGATACCTGTCGTACCTATTCGCTTTGGTGCCATAGGATCACTGTAAGTCATGAGATGGGGAGACAGTACAAGGGCCCTCCAGTAGGCTTCTGGGCTAAAGTAGCATCCCCAATACCTGAAAGTCCTCACAAAGTGGCCCCCAATACCATTTCATACCTTTATACTATTTCAGAGCAGTTTTAGCCTTTATTGTTTAGGGCAGTTTTAGGTTCTCAGAAAAACTGAGTGGAAAGTACAAGGGGTTTCCACACACCTCCTCTCACCCTGCAACCTCCCTCACACCAACATCTTGCAACTGTGCAATGAACCGACAGTGACACATCGCTAACAACTGAAGTCTGCAGTTTACATTTGGGTGCAGGCAAGGGGTTCTGACAAAGATAAAATGACGTGTCCACCATGACAGCATCCCACAGATCCTCCGTGCTCCACCTGCTCACCCGTCCTTTCTCCCTTCCCGAACCCCTGGCGACCACGGATCTTTAGCTGTCTCTGTGGCTCTGTCTTTGCCAGAGTGTCTTACAGTTGGAATTATAGACACATTTCTATTTCAATGGAGCTGACTATCCACGTTAGAGCGAAGTCCAGGCATTGGTCTGGTTTTAATTTGTGAAGTCCACATGTTCTGTCGAGTCCATCAGTGGCAGCTGCTAAGGATGCGCTGCTAGGCCCCACCCCTCTCCAGCATTAGGCTGGACCCCATGAAACATTCTTTCGGCCAGACCGGCTTGGCTCTAGACCATCTCGGAGGGTTCAATCTAAACCCCATAATGGCCCCATTCAAAAGACCTGTCCAGGAAACGCTGCTAGCACAATGGCAAGGGTCTTCTCTCATGGCCTTCATTTTTATTTTGCATTGCAAATATTTTTATCATTTTAAGTCCTTTTATTTTTTAAATAAAGCAGGCAAGAGTTAAACAGATAGGCTTAGAGGCCGAAACAGACTTTGCTCCTGCCAATTAGGGGTTCAACATTATCACTGATGACCCCTCGCACCATTGCCTGGGTGGAATGGATGAACCCCAACATTACCCTGAGAGCTGGCACGATCCCCATACTGGTAACTCTCCTAGCACATGTAGGAGCCTCTTGCTCCCTCCCTCCCTGTGCGGCGACTGAGTTCATGATGTTGAATTAATTGCATAATTCACCTAATTGACGGTATTGATTGATGGCCCTGTTAAGAGTGGAGTGTTATTGTTGGTACACAAGTAACATTTATTTTATTCTGACACTGTAATTACAGGCAGTAAATTAAATTAAATATTAAGCATTAACTTGAAATCAATAGGGCAACAAATCTCATTAAGAGAAAAAAGTGTATTATGTAAATTCTTTCCAGAATTTTATCATCATGAATAATGGTTTCATTACAAGAAACGTATAGCTTAGGAGTCAACTGAGTTTGAAAGAAACAACACTCATGCCTTCTGATTTCAGAGCTAACATACAACAGTCTCGTATGGTCACAGTCACAGAGGCTTTGCCCGAACCCCCCAGAAGGCCCTGGGCTGCTACCACGGCTGGGTTCACGCTCTCCCCAGCTTTATTAGGTTGTCCTTGGAAGTGGCTCTAGGCCAGGACTGGCACAAGCCAGGCTTCCTGCTCCATTCGTCTTCACGACTGCTCATGATTTGCTGTCTCTGTTTCTTATCCGAATCTGCCCTGCCCTCAGGAAAACCTGTGACTGAGCCCCAGCCTTTATGGGATGAGGGGATTCATCCAAAGGCGGCAACAGCAGGTTTTCCGCAGTGGGAAGAACAGTGGGCAGTGAGCCAGGGGCCCCCTGCTCTCGCTCTCTCTCTCTCTCTCTCTCTCTCTCTCTCTCTTTCTCTCTCGTGTCATTCAGGGCTCTTTCCCGGGTGTGTCTAACAGGCCTCTTGCTCTGGAGACTTATCATTTTGTTCTTTCCCTCTGACCTTCATCAAAATTCCTCCAGGCCAAGGGTAGGGTAGGCCTCCTTATAAGTCCAGAACTAGCGCCCTGCAAAGGATGGCCTTACTCACTATTTCTTGAAAGGAAAAAAAAAAAAAGAAGCCATTAAAATGTTCCAATGGACAGATTTCCTGTTTGTTCGTCTGCATTTTCCTCTTTGCTCTTCTATTCCGGAGTGAGGCGCTGGCCTCCCCTTCCCCAGCTCTGTGTGTACAGCCTGCACAGGGCGCACGGCAGTCACCCCACGGTCCAGCTGGCTGACAAACTCTGCTTATTTCTCTCTGCTAAGTATTTCCTTCCAGAGCTGAAAATTCCCAGAAGAAAACATTTGGAACCCAGAAGGGAACAAAACATAAATTCCCTATGTGAAGGCAGGAGGTATGTGGCAGAGGCCACAAACAAAATATTTTAACCGGAACCACGGGGACTTGGACAATGTGACAAATATCCTTCAGATGATTATTTGTGAGCCCTCTTTGAATGCTGTCTCTACCTGCCAGCTGGAACTTAAAATCAATCACAGGGTCATCGTACTTTATTGAAATTTTTTTTATCCACGAAACCTAAGAGGATCACAGAACACAAAAGGACCTGCTCTCAGATAGAAACCCAACAGCCCATAATTCTCTTCTACCTAAGGGGCTGCCTCAGATGGCTTTTATTCTCCCCTCAAAATAGTCCTTCCTTACCTGGTGATTGAGCCAGGAGCTGGGAATTTCTGGTCGTCCCCGATCTCGCAACACATTGTCCTTCATGCTTTCGACACAGGGATGCTCCCGCACCTTGGAACCAAATGGTGGCTCATAATCTTTCACCTCTGTTAAGAAAGTGGGCAAACAAAGGGACATTGAGAAGGGTGTGTGCAGTGTGGGGACCTGAGCATGTTGGGAGGTCTGGCTGGACAGAATAAGACACCAAGTGTCAAAATATACCTGTGATAACTCTGAGAGCAATTTTTTAACAATAATGGATTAAAACAGGATGGAAGGCGTGATTGTGGAAGGAGTCCCATTCCACAAATGGGAGCTACATGCTAGGTACTGGGCTAATATCTGGGGAGAGAGTGCACAGCAAGACCAACATGGTCACAAAGAAGCTGACATTTTAATACAGGTGTTCTCGACAAGACCAACATGGTCACAAAGAAGCTGACATTTTAATACAGGTGTTGCCCCAAGGGAGCAAAATTAGTTCCTGGGAGGAAGAAAAAGTTTTATATATGACAGTCGTTGGTAGCCAAGTAAATGTGCACAGCACGTATACAAACTTAACATGTCGTGTTAGATTTCATCGAGATATTCAGATTTAAAAGGAATGGAATTCTGATATGTGCTAAAGTACAGGTGAACCTCAAAAACTTTATGCTACAGGAAATAAGCCAGACCAAAAAAAGAATAAATATTGTACCATCCCACTTACATGAGGTACCTAGAATAGTCTAATTCATAGAGATCAAAAGTAGTATAGTGGTTGCCAGGGACTATAGGGAGAAAAGATGGAGGGTTCCTATTTAGTGGGTACAGAGTTTCAGATGGGGAAGATTAGAAAAACGTTCTGGAAATGGATAATGGTGATGGCTGCACAACAGTGTGAATGTCCATAAAGCTAGTGAATTGTACACTTAAAATGGTTAAAATGGTGAATTTATATTATGTATACTTTGCCACGGAGGGAGGGAGACATCATGGTGGAGGGGGTTAGCGATTAAGAAAAAAATGTCTACCGAAGAGACTCTTAGGAAAGCAATGATGAAAAAAGTTTGAGAAATGTTGTTTAGTAAGATGATAAATGAGAGAGGTTAATAGTATCAACAAACAAAATTTTAAAAGATAATTTACCTTCAATGATACATGGTATAAGGAAAATAATAGAGGATGATGTAGCCCCCTCTAGGGCTCCTAGACTATCCCCACGCCATTCTTAGTTGGATGTCCTGGGCAGAGCTCTAGTTTAGCACATGTCATATTGTAATACAATCGCCTGCTTATTTGTCTCACTCAACTAGACTGTGAGTGTTCAAGAGTAGATTCAGAGTCCCTTTCTCATTTTTGTATTTCTAGCACCCATGAGAGGGCCCCCCATACACTAGGCTCTCAGTAAATGCTTTCTGAATGAATGGATGAATGAATGAATGAATGAATCTTCAGTCCTGACCAAAGTGCTAATGAATGCATAAACAACACACTAATTTAAGTGGGTGGACTAATACACATGTCAGTGATGCATAGGAAATTTGAAAAGATAAAAAACACTCTAGCAGTAAAGCATCTCTGAGCTGAAAGGGGGCAGTGGGCTAGATTCAACATTTTTCTCCAAAAGAAGTAGTACCTTTGGTTCATAGCTTCAAAATAATTATGTTTAATGAGTAATACTTTCACTATTTTGCTCTTCTAGGCAAAGAATTGAAGAAGCTTTTGAGGCAAAATTACATTATGAAAAGGGGTGGCTTGTTTTTGTTTGTTGTTTTCCTCCTTCCCCAGAACCCTACTTGCATACTTACCTTCTTCAGCCCAAATAGAAGAGCTGGCAGGATATTTTATTTTTACACAGTTTGAAATACAGGGAAATTTGGAATGAAGGCCTCCCATCACATCGAGACAAACACAAACCATTCTTCCATGTGTCTATTTTTGCCTTCAAGTTCCCATAGCATTTAATCCATACTGCTTTTGGAATGAGATCTAAATTTTAATTTGTATACTATTCTTATTTTTTTCTTCCATTCCCTTATCTTCTACCAGACTGTAAAGTTCTAAGGCCCAAGCAGAGGCTGAGTTTTGTGTCTTGAAATTCTCTGCTCAGTGCTAAAACTATGCTTTATACATGGTAGGCATTTGATAAATATGTGTTGGCTTGAAGTTAAGAAAAGCAGATGACCGAAAATCAGAGCTGGTTCCCAATAAGGGTTTACTCTGACCTAATTCTTCTCTTCTATAAGAGGAAGAGGCTGAATTGAATGACTTCCATGTCCTCCTCTAAATTATCTTCTAATCCAATCTAATCGAATAATATAATACACTGTTAGTACCGTGCCTTGAGATATGTGTACCAGACTAGACTAGACAAGACTAGAGAGAATCTGTATATAAGTTTCTCCTTAGATGATGCATCAGCTCATTGACTCTCCATTTCCAACTCTTTTGGCTGCCATCGCTGGTGTGGCTGGCGCCCTGCCTAGATCCCTTTATCAAGCTGAGAACACCAGGCCCCAGCCGCTGCAGATGTTGAGTCCTACGGGCTCACACCTTCACCCTTCTCTGAAGACTGTCCTTGGCTGATGGAAGCTGCCTGGCCTGGTGATTTCTGGAACACAGCAGCCTCATTCCCAGGGGCAGCCTATAGCCAATGACAAACCAATGTGGGAATTTTAACAGTTCAATGCTTTTGCCTCTGGGAGGGGGGATAACTTAGGGCAATATGTACTCCAGTGCTCCCCACTAGAGCAGGCTGAGGCTGCCCCTTTCCTGAAACTATAGGTTGGTGAGTTCCTTCCCCTTCCTGCTCCTCTCACTCCTCCTGTTGAGACCTTAGCCTCCATAAGTCATTGCACAAAAACCTCTGTATCAGAATCAACTGCTAGTAAAGCTGGCCTAACACAGCTGCCAAGGAAGTGCTTTTTCCTTTCTCCCCAGGTCAATCTCTCAGCTAAATTGCACCATCGACCTTGGTTGCAAGGCCACTATGAGAAAGCCTTGATGTGCTCTCTTCTTGAGAAACTAAGGTACTAGCCCACTAGCCCATTAACAATCCCCAGAGCACAGCACTCAGAAGTGGGAGGAGGATGACCATAATAAAGGGAGGAAGATGCTGGGATCAGAGTCAATGCCAGTTGTTGATCTCATGGCTGAGATTCCTTGAGAACAAAAGAAAAATCTCCTTAGTTGAGATATAACTAACGCAGGCCATTTTATTTCATTTAAAGTCTTAATTTTCAAAGTCATATAAACCACACCTGCTACTTTAATAATAAGTTCTGTGTGGTCCATGGGGAATGGGTGAGAGTTGGGAGATGATGGCACTGGCCATGAGGTATGGGAATGCTTTCTGCTTAAAGAAAAAGGAATGAACGCTTCTGTGGAAAAGCAGATAAAGGCAATAGTCCTTCCCCTAACTCAATTATTTCCTACTTTTCCTAAACCCTTGGGAAGTTGTAAGATTCACTAGTATTCCCAAGGAGTATGAAGCCTGCTTCCCATCTTTGAATTATGGGAGATTACCTAGGGAAGGAAGTCAAGTATAACCTGAAAGGGGCTGGCTAAACAGACTCCCCAAGCCATACTGGGAGAGTGTGAATCTATGAATCTCCTGCCAACTTCTAAGTTTAAAATGGAAGAGTCTGGGGCTATCATCATTTGATCCAAACTTGCAAACTCCAATCCCTTGATACTGAGGTCATCTTTCAGGTTAGGAATGGGGATGGGAACTTAAAGTATATGCATGTTTTAAGCTGATCTTTCTTAAACCTCTGGGAAATGTCATATGTATATATTTTCCAAAACAGTGAAGTTTGCCTTTTATCCTTTTGTGAATTCTTGCAGTTCCTCTTTCTTTGCTCCTCTCCCTCATTTTGAACATTCTACTCTCATCCATCTTTTTTCTTTTATCAAGCCCTATAATGGGTTTAAAGATGACCTAATGCTGGGCAGTGTGTGGCCATTTGTCTCTCAGTCAGCAGCTTTACTATTCGATTGTGGCAGTCATGAAAACCACCCTCAGGCAGCATTGCCTTTGGGGGATTGTGAGGGGGCTCTTAATTAGGACAATGCCATTCTTAGGACATCCTCTGCGGATAGAGGAAGGCCATCCACAGACATTACGCTGGAGGCCTTTCTGGAGGCCATTTCCCGACTGTTCGTCAGTTGTCCTCAGCAACTCTCAGAATACCAAGGATATTAACTTTGACGCAGCAGAAGGAGGTGGCCGCAGACACCTGGGTGGAAGCCTGAACCCTGAGAGAGGTCAAGAAGCCTCTGCCAGCCAGGTGGGCACTGATGGCCCCTCTTAGGACAGAACCTCACCCACTGAAACCTGGGAAGTCCTGGGAAATCCAGCAGAGCAAATGAGTGGGAGAAAGTTAGTTTTCAACTCCAACTTTCTCCACATGGTTTCAGTTATCCGTGGCTAAGATGACCTAATCCACTTTGGCAAAATCACTAGGGCCAAATTAGATATTGTTTATCCCTATCTATTTATTTTTCATATTGGTTCTTAAACGCATTGGTTCTTAAATTGGTTCTTAAAAAATGCATGTAATTAAAACTACAAAAATTACTAAACAGATGGATATAGACAAAAAGAAATCCCTCTCCACTCCTAACCAGTCGTTTCACAAAAGTGACTTAGGATGAATAATAGAATTAAAAATGAATTAAACTTTTCCTTTGTTGTTTATAGATGAGCACTTCTATTTTTTATAAAAGGCCAGGTGTTTTGCCCCCAATTCACTGGGGACTGAGGCCTCAGCAAAACTCTGTGGAAATGAATTATAAGAAAAATGGATCCACTTGAGTGTCATGTGGCAACACCAGGTTGCTATTAAAGTTACTAAATAGCTTCTCTCAGTTTCTGTCCTTATCATATCGCAAGTCTGAAAGAACACGTTTGAGGACCAGCACCTTCTGCAGACCATGCTCGGAGCAGCATTGCTCTAAATGCTTTGCAAAGAATATGAGTTGCATCTTGACAGAGGAAATGAATGCAAGTTATTTAACATATTTCAAGGGTTTCAAATGAGTCAGACAGAGAATGGTAAAAAAAAAAAAAAAACTTAAGAGATGTGCTCCAACACCTCATTTTACAGTTGAGAAAACTGAGGCCAAAGAATGCGCTGGATTCTGGGAAGAGCACTCAGAACTGCCGGCTGTATTACTGTTACACTGATGAAAAGACTTTGCCTTTTTAGGAAGCTTTCACGATTTCTCCTCTCTATCAAGCATTTCAGTGAGTTCTTTCTCCCCCAAACAGAACAAGCACAGCTGGGAACAAGTGTGACAAATGTGTCCCCCGCAGCCTTGGCTATGCCCTCCCCACTGTATGACCCCGAGAACGGGAAACTTCTGAGACCTGTTAGATGTTATGGCTTGTAATTTCTAAACAAGCTAAGCCAAAAGTAAAAAAAAAAAAAAAAAAACCCTGATGACAAAGAGCACCCCTCTCCTTACCGCTACTATTTACCGACATTAAACCATCCTAGGTTTAGGGAAGTCGGCGGGGTGGCTGGTAGTGAAGGCGGGGTAAAAAAGACTGCCACACTTTGCCACAGGCACCGAATCAGGGCATGCTGGTGCAGAATTAGTATTTCCTAGAGTTCCTCTTTGTGCATTTGATCAAATGATACCCAGGCTCAGGCCTCCCTTCTGTGAAGAACTGCAGAGGAACAAAGTTGTGGAGTGAGTGAGGTTAGTTCAGTCAGTACTAAACCTGCCTAACCTATGCTGAGTACCACTTAAAAAAAAAATTGGAATTGTCTATAAGGGAAAAAAAGCAAAGAGCTTAGAGAGTAAAACTAAGTTTAGCATGTAAAAACATAGCGCAAACAATATGCATTATAAGTAGGGGGATTATTAGTTGCATTTGCCCTGGCTCCGTCATAAGCTAGATATGAGGATTTAGGAAAGAGAAGCTCACATTTTGTGCCTCAGTTCTCATACCTACAAAACAATGCACTCCATCATTATGCAGTACATTTTCTCCGCTCATCCACAAGGGATATGTTCTAAGACCCCAATGGATGCTTGAAACCATGGATAGTACCAAGCCCTACACATAATTTGTCCTTACTGTAGATTTTAGCAACTTCAGAATGTAATTTTTGCTCGTTCCTTATTAAGTCAAGAACTTTCACCTTGAAGCAATTTACAGCTTCGATTGATAACATATCTAAATTGCCAGCATCACTACTCTTATGCTTTGAGGACATTATTAAGTAAAATAAGGATGACTTGAACACAAGCACTGATTGATACCCCAAGATAGTCAATCTGATCATTGAGAAGGCTACAAAGGGACTAACAGTTGGGGGGAATATATACAGTGTGGACATACTAACGAACGGATGATTCATGTGCCCAGTTGGACAACACAAGATTTTGTCATGCTACTTAGAACACTATGAAATTTAAAATTTATGAATTATTTCTGGAACTTTCCATTGAATATTTTTGAACCATGGTAACTAAAACTGCAAGAAGTGAAACCGTGGATAAGGAGGGACAACTATACACTGCTATAGGACTGCTGGCCACACAACCCTCCACATTTACCCTTTCCACGCATGCTGGCCCAACTGCATGTGGGGCAGGCTGGCAGTGCTGGCCGTGAGCCTCCCAACTTGCCCCAGAAACAGCCCTCAACTAAAGGTGGATGGGTGTTAGAAGATAATCACCCAGCATCCTCTTCAGTTGGGTGGCGTGACACAAAAGTCTGTGTTTGATGCCGGACCAGGGTCCTCAGCAGAATTAGGCTCCAGCTGTCCACAGTGCAGAACCACTGGACAACACACCACTTACTGGCTTCCTTCCCTTCTGTGACTCACTTCCCCATTCCCTTATTGGCATTTCCTCAGTGCTCTTCCCAAATAAACAACCAACCAAGGCAGATGCCCACACAGCAGAGTTATATACTCAACCCAGGTCCCCGTCTCGCCTGCTTCCCAAGCTAGGTGAACTGAGATCGAACACCTCAGGATCCTCCCGAGGGCCTCAAGCATCGCTCCTAAGAAACTTCTTCAATTCCTTGCTTGAGAACAACCTGCTCTTCTTGCCTGCATCCCTCCCCCTGCCTTTCCCTGCCGTCTTTTCACTAATGGAAGCCACCCCGAATGCCCAGGCCCTTGTCACATCCTTTCATTTCTCTCAGAAAGCTCTTACGAGAAACCATACGTGTGGCAAGGGGGACATCACCCCCCCCCCCATCTAGTTTCTGCAGCACTCACAGGACAAGTCTCGGGACAGCACAGATACTCCTCTGAGTCAACATCTGGTACACAGCTGTTGCTTTGATTGTAGTTCCAACTTAACGGTGCAGCAAAGTTGTTGGCAGTTTTCCCTGAAGCCATACCCTGAGTTTCATCTGCCCTCCAAATTATACTCCCCTGAAATCCAGGAAAACGAAGTGTTCCCAGTCTAGTCCTTGGAGTCTTCAGTCCCTCTCTCCCACCCCTATTTTTTAAATGTCTCCCACTTCTTTCTTTCCGATTCATTTGTACTTCTTGTCTATCTCACAAGACTGCAGCAAGCTGGCAACACGCTCTGGAGCCATTTTCGGGGTTGTGTTTTTCCTCTTTGTTAAATACTTGCTCAGCCGGCTGCTGTGTGTCAGCTTCTATTCAAAGGCCCAAATGGCTAAGGGATTTGGAAGCTGGTCTGCCTGTGGGCCAGTTTTGGCTGGGGATAACATGAATACTGTGCCTGCTGTGCTTGCCAAGAGGGTCCAGAGAGGCACCCTGCCTTCATCTGCCTCCCACACACCCCACAAATGCTTGCATGAACACCAAACAACCCCAGAGCCACTAACAGAGATTTCTTTGTAAAAGAGAACCGGTCTCGGTTTGTCGCTGCTCAATGGAGATTTCAAGACATTTCTTCTTTAAAAAACAGTAACACACCAATCACCTCGTTCTGTCTTGTTCCCTCTTCAAACAACTATGAAGCCCTGTTTTCTTCGTGTTTCTTTGCTACTCTTTCAGATGGTCAAAGTATCTGAAATAATACTCTCTGCTTTGTTGTCTCTTTCTAAAGTTACCATATCCGCCCTGATGTTCTATTATATACCTACTTGTTCATCACCTGCCTTTTTGGAATATTAGCTCTTTATCAGACCCTCTGTCCCTTAAGAAAAGAGATTGTTTTTTGTTTGTTTTTAATAATTCCTGTCATGAAATAGGTACTCAATAAATATTTGTTGAGTGAATCAATGAATGAATACATCTTCAGAGATATTTAAGAGTAAAGACATTATTCCAGACCTCAAGGCACTGAGCCTGCAACATGCTACACATTTAGTAGCTTTGGGATTCTAGGAACAGAGAAGCACCTGGAAACAGGGAAACCAATCACTGGAAAACGTCAGAAGTAAGGCCATCACTGAATGTGCCCCAACGTGTGACTGTCTTGTCAGATCGCTTCCAGAAAGGCTTCAAGTCCAAGGCCAAGATGCACAAATTAGTACTGACTACCTCATCCATAATAATAATGGTAACCGTGCCCACCATTTATCAAACATGCTCTCCGTAGGTCAGGCCAGCACATACCAGGAAGGGTTAGGGCCTGTGGGCTAGAGTCACACACAGGGCTTTGATTCCTGGCTCCACAGTTTTCCCACCTCCTGAAGTCTCAGTTTCCTCATCTGTAGAATGGGGCTAATAATAGTATATACTTCAAAGAGTCCTTGCTAGATTAAGTGAGCTGATCCCTGAAGCAAGTGCCCCACATCACGGTAGCTATTATTCCTTTGCACTTGATTTTGTAGCCAGACCTACTGCTACCACGAAAGCCCTCCCCTTCAGTTACGACAACCCATCTCTTGAGTGCCAAGGTGGAAGTTTGTGCTGAGGAAGTTGTACCAGTTGGCTTCAGAAGGCTGCTATTGCCATGTTTGCATTTTCTCTCCTGGTAGGAGTGAGGATTTCTGGGTGCACTGCCACCACTTTCTCCCATTTCCCCTGTGCCGCCCTGTACAGAGGAGAGGCTGGCAGATAGAGAAGCAACTTAAGAGGACACTCCTGAGTCTTACTCATTCTTTGCGAGCTGACCTGTCCCTCACGGCCTGACCCTGCTAATGTGGACATTCAGTCTCCTATGCCCTCTGCTTTACCTTCCTGAAGCACAAACCATAACCAAAAAGCACTGCCTGTTTACAAGTCAACTTCTGTGACCAGCAAACAGCAAACATGAGACAAAGCCTGGAGGACTAAAAGAACTCCATAAAGATGACTGCAGAACGAGAGTGCTTTGTGGAGAGGAGCCTAGAGAGGCTGGCAAGGGCCAGGCTTGGCAGAAGGGTTTGGGATCAACCCTAAGAACAGAATGGCATCACTTGAAAGCAGGAAAGGTAGAATTTCACTTTCTCCTGAAAGACTGTCTGTCCCCCAATGCTTGGTCCTACTTCATTCAGTTAGATGTTCTCCCACTTAGAATAAACTGGATGGAATATTAGTTGAGCTATGCTGTGAACTAAAATACTGACCTATAATTCCTCATACAAAGGAAAGCATATTCCACATTTCCTTTTTTGAAATGAGACTGCCATTGAAAAACAGGAATTGCATATGTTGTATTTCAAGTCACAGAAAAGAAGTTTAAGCTTTAAGAAAAGCCCTTTCCCATCCTGCATTCTGTCTAATACCTTATACATCAAAGCCCAACATCAACTAGAGGGAATTATTATTGATTGCCTTTGTAAGGTGATAAATGAGTCTGCATGTGTAAATTTTTTCAAAGTAAGGAGAAAAAAATAAAAGTGTTTCATCAGCAGACTACACGCTTCTTGAGAGCAAGACCTGTCTTTCCTTGTGTGTTTCTATAACAGATAGGAGAGAACACATCCACCTTCAGCCTTTACACACCTTCCAAAGGACTCTTTAAATGTAAAAAAAAAGTCTAAAATTAAGACAAGGCTAAGAAATCTGTCTTTAAGATTTTTAAGACAAAATAAAAAGGAAAAAAAGCTCTTAAAAGAAGTTAAAAGAAAAGGCTGAATACGTGAGTTCACACACTTAATCGAGTAAAGGGTTTTTTGTTGGACAAAAATGAAGATAGATAAATAACTCTGGTTTTTTCAGCGTGAGTGGAGATGAGAGAAACAGGACTGTGGGCTGAAGATCAAACAAAACGAGAACCGGGATGGCCTCTTTCCTGTTCCCCAAATGCTGTCTGTTCTTACCCTAAAGGTTATGAAAGGTTTTCTGAGACAAAATGAACAAATGAGATCCTGTTCCTTCCTTGGGAAAACTTGTTTATACCAGACTGTTTTTAGACCTCATAAAAGTTGGTGAGCTCGGTTCTTCCCCATTAGCCCGGATTCTTCCACACTCAGCAAATATCAACAGGAAAAGGCTTCCATCATCAACAACGGCAAAGGCAGGGCGCTCACGCAGGGCCCTAATATGCTGGCTGCCCTGACAGAGCGGAAGACAGAGACACAATCTTCAGCTCATGTTTATAGAATAACTGGCTCGAAAGGATAGGAAAGATACCGAAATTTAGGTAAATTTATTCTGACAGTGACAACAGCATCATCTCACACAACTCATACTGGTCTAAGGATTCATTTTGGAACTGTCAAAGCTTTCAAACAGAAAATTATTCTCAGTGGCTGAAACTTGGTTAAACAATTTCACTGTGCAAGGAAAAACCAAGTTACTTTTAAAAGTGCTATGGGGGAAGCAATCTCAGGCAAGAAACCAGAAAATAATGGTGTCAGCTAGATAGGAATTGCTGTCCCCATGCAGGGACTCAGGGAACTAGGTGATGGTACAGTAAGGTGCCCCATGGGAGGCAGTAGCCTGGACCCATCCTGGAAAGTTGGCTAAGCATGTTCTAAACAAGATGAAGAATCAGAGCCAGCAACAATGTCCACAAAATCCACCTTGGACAAAATGTTGGGTAGTCTGTCCCAATACCCAAAGCTGTGGCAATCTGAGTAGCAAAATAATTATTCATAATATTGAACACCCATGTAATAAAATATCTATAACTCCATACTAATATAAATTATGATTAAATGAATAACAGGGGATGACAAAAAGACGGATCTTCCTTACAATGGAATATCTATAATCAATGTAGAAGAAACAAAAAAAATAGAAAATCACTGCTGGGAAACATTACGGTAATAATTATTACAGGTAAGAACCAGTGATGGATCCTAAAATTAGTAGATAAATTACAATAAGAAACAGATCTAGTATCCTTACTATACAGATGTTTAGTATCTTTAGAAACAAGTCAAATCACCTTCCCACAATATGTATTAATTACAAATTGGAAAAAATAATTACAGGGGAGAAACCTGGCAGGCACCACCTTCACCAAATGTTCCAACTGAAAGGTCACACTGACATCTTGTGTCTCCAAGATGAGACACTGAAAAGTGCATGTTATTTCTGGGGTATTCTTGCCTAAAATATACAATCTCAATCTAACCATAAGAAAATATCAGAAAAACCCAAAGTGAGAGACCATCTATAAAATAACTGGTCTAAATTCTTTGTAAGTGTCAAGGTCATGAGGACAAAGATAGACTGAGACCTGTCACAAATTGAAGAAGACTGCCAAGAAGAGAGTCAGAAAAGCATAAAGTAACGTAGATCTCAGCCATTCCCATGTCTGGGAAGGTTCAGGGGACAACGCTTTCTAAAACAATAATATCCCCCCTGAGCCTCTGAAGAATGCTGTATTCCCCAATAACGTCTCTTCACTAGAGTCTTCAAAACCTACACAAAACATCAAACCATTCTGCTTGTTTGCCTAACAAAGGTAAGTCATGTCCATATAACAACATTTACAATCAAATCCATTTCTTGGACCTTATAATTCTGAAAAAAATTAAAATACTATATATTTCTTTTCTAAATAATAGTATCTATTATCAGATACTTTTCTAGATAATAGTATCTATTTAGTAAGTAAACATAATTCTTACATTATTAGTGTTTATTTCTTAACAGATATGTAAATATCTGTGGAGAGCTATGGCAAGAGAGAAAACTAATTATACTTCAAGAAAGGAGATTTAAAAAAACAAAAAAACAAAAACAAAAACAAACAAAGCCGCTTTATACTCCAAACATGGCTTTTGGCTTCAAAACCTACACTTTTTAGCACTATTCTAAATGGTTCTGGAATGGCTGCGTACTACCAGACCTCAGCTAGCCCTCATTGCAGCGTAAACGCTTCTGCAATCCTGGAATTGTTTTTGATGTTTCTGAAAGCACGCCCACCGCAGCACCAAGATGGAGGGTCCATACGCACCTCCCACAGCATTGCAGCGAGACGTCATCTCCCAGAGCACCAGCGCCATTGAGTAGACATCTGTCTGCTTGAAGGACTCGACATTCTCCAAATTCATCCTGGACTCAAGGACTTCTGGGGCCATGTATCTGGCAGTTCCCACCTAAAGCAAAAAT
Organism: Macroglossus sobrinus; assembly: GCA_004027375.1. NCBI lineage: Eukaryota > Metazoa > Chordata > Mammalia > Chiroptera > Pteropodidae > Macroglossus > Macroglossus sobrinus. The sequence goes on from PVKZ01000375.1 coordinate 108,895, forward strand.
AGACATCCATCGAGGCCCATTATTTAATACCAACTGCATTTTTATTTTCAAAATGTAGATGGTATTTATCCCCTATCTGGGTAGATAACCTTTCAAAAGCACAACGCTTTTAAAAAATAATGACGGCTGCATAGAAAGGTAAAGCATATGTAATTATTTTTAAAAATAGGTGTTCATTTCCTGAAAAACCCTTTAAAGAAAATAGACAAAGCATGCCAAAATAAGGAAAAGTCAAACCCCAGAACTGCCTTGTCTAACCCATGATATATGCCACCATATTATACAATAATATTCTTGCAGATAACCTGGGAGACAACATCTATGAGACTTTAGACGTTTATTTTTGCTTTACGAATTAAATATCTTTTCATTCCCCAAATTCCAAGATTTATGGTGAAAATAATAATAATTGCCATTAGTTTTTATCACTTAAGGACTGTCTTAACCTTCTTTGTTTAGTCCACGGCACATTCTAGTGTGCCAAGAAAATAGTATATTTTCGTAAAATCTCTACTAAATTAAATTGTATGAAAATAGTGAAAGACCAAACCTGGATCTTTATGTAGTTTTATCTAGATGATAACTGATAATGTGAAAACATTGGGATACAAAGAAAAAAAGGAAAAAATATTTCTAGAGAAGGAATCACTTTAAATATTTCATAATGTAGCACATACAACTTGACTAAATAACAATGAGGTTTACTTTCCCAAGTGTCTAAGGAAGGCCAAGTGAGTTTACATTGTCTCAAGGAATTTTTCTTGTTGGCATGCATTAGAAGAAATTTTTATTTTTAATAGGTCATGGCATGACTCATTATCCTGGCACATTCATCTGTCCGTGTTTCAGCATGTTTACCTAAAGAATGGCTGTGCGCAGCCACAGACCCAGAGAGCTGACTAAGCAGTAACTAAATGCTACAGAAGCACGTCCCAGCTCCTGGTTAGAGAAAACGGTGGTAATCCCGAGACTCCACTAGAATCCACAGCCTCTGGCGTGTGAAAACATGGAGCTCTGTCATTCATAAAGGATATCTTGGTATTTCTAGTCACTTTCCAATATCTCCTCAGCTTAAAAGGTTTCTGTTTTAATCTGTGAGATGCTTCAAAAGTGCTATGGAGTCATTCATTCAATCCATCACTCCCAAAAAATACTCGTTGGTCACTTTGACTGTTCAAGGTGTTGTGCTAGCTGTGCCCAAATGGACATGGATTTGGACTTCAAGGAGACTGACTTCTAGAATGGTAGAAAAATTAAAATAAAAAAAATAACCAATATACCTACCAAGAGTACAAAGTAGAATGCACTGAGTACAACCATAGGAGAGGGGAACGATAGAGGTAAAGTACTATCAGTGTGAAACAAAGAAAAATAATTTGCAAATGGAAAAGAAATATGAAACAACTCAAGGAGAAAATGTCCTAAACTAAGGAGGATGTGAAGAAATAGGATAAAAAATTCCGCTCATCAGCAAAAAGGCATCCTGTCAAAAGAGAGACAGGGAACACGGACAAGTATCCAGAGAGTAAGACTGGTTGAGACTAGAAGCAAGAGACAGGGATAAAGAGGAAGGGTGGGGTCAGGGACATGGTAAGGGGGATCCGGGCTAACTTACCTGCCCACTGTTGGCCAAGTCATCCACAGACAGAGTGGGGTCCAGACGTAGGGAAAGCCCGAAGTCACAAAGGCAGCAGGTCAAGTCGTTTTTCACCAGGATATTGGAGCTCTTGAGGTCCCTGTGCACGATGGGCATCTTGGGCCTCCCACACAGGGTGTGGTCGCTGTGCAGGTGAGCGATGCCCCGGGCCAGGGAGCTGCCCAGCTTGCGCAGGTCCTCCCAGCTGATGACATGCTGCGTGAGGTATTCCTGTAGGTTGCCCTTGGCATGGAAAGCGGTGATCAGCCAATACTGTTTCCCCAACTCCGTCTTCCGCTCTTCGGCTGTCAGGAACTGGAGGATGTTCTCATGCTTCAGGTTGATATCTGAGAAAATGTCCTTCTCCATCTTCCAGGAGGCATACTCCTCATAAGGGAAGATCTTGACCGCCACAGTCTCGAACTGCTCCGAAGTGTTCTGCTTCAGCTTGGCCTTGTAGACCTCGGCGAAGCGACCTTTGCCCACCAGGGTGTCCAGCTCAATGGGCAGCAGCTCCATGTTGTGGTTGATGTTGTTGGCGCACGTGGAGCTGATGTCGGAGCGGTCGTCTTCCATAATGATGGCCAGATGCTCGCTGATCTCTATAAACTTCCGTGACTTGTTGGTCTCCCAGGACGGGGTCAGCTTCTGCTTCCGGTGAACACGGTAGCAGTAGAAGGTGATGATGACAGCTATGGCGATGCCCAGTGGTGGGAGGAGGCTGATGCTTGTCACTTGGAAAATGACTAACCACAAGTCAGGGTTGTTGGTGGAATATTCTGATATGAAACAAAACAAGGGAGAGAAAGAGTTGCGTTGAGTTAGTGTGCACTGTGAGAAAGTGGGAGCACACCTCAATGTCTAGAGGTTTTCACATCGGTATAGTTTGTAAATAGTATGGTGTGAATTTTTGTCCTAGGGATGGATGTTAGCATACACCTGTCCACTTTTCCCTGCATCTGGCCACCCATTTAACATCTCCAACTCTTTCCTCAAACTTCAGCTTGAATGTCACCCCTTTAAAGAAATCTAGGGAAACTTGGAAAATATATTATTTTATATACTCTCACAGCACCTTTTTTCTATGTTAACAATTTAGTACAATTTACATTAAATAACTGTGACTCTACTTAGTGGTTTTATATCTGTCTTTCTCTACTTTCTTCACTCTTAACCAACCAACTCCATGCTGGCAGGGACCATGTCTTTCTTCTTCACTACTGTAAATGGCACCTGGCACCATCAGGTCCTCAATAAGTGTTGAATAAATGAACAAAGCATTTACTGAGTGTTATCTACACTTCAGTTAAGGTACTGCAGGAGGCTTTAGGAATGTAGAAAAAATGACAACTCCTGCCTCCAAAATCTGGCATGTATGATCTGGTAAAAATAAAGAGATTGCCACGGCACTGCCATAGTCTTTATTCTTTTCTAAACTCCAGCTTGTCTGTTCTGATCAACATCCAGGCTACCCTTAAGCATCAGCTCTGGGCCTGTTAGCGGTAGAAAGAGGAAGCAAAGTTGTGGAAAGGGTCTCTGGAAATGGGTTTCCTTATATTCCCCCAGTATTCCTCTTTTTAGTATGCATGCAACTTGTAGTTTCACAGAACTAAAATACTTAATAGCCAACCATGGAAATATTACCACAGAGGTGAGAGGAGTTAAAAAAGGAAACCTGGACCACTGAATCAGGCCCTGTGGGTTGATGGAGGAGGCCTCAGCACCAGCTGTCTAACTATAACATCATGTATATCAAACTTCGTCTCATGTGCTGGCCTTGGTTAGAGCTGGTTAAACCAGTGGTCCCCAACCTTTTTGGCACCAGGGCAGGGTGTTCCTATGAGAATCTAATGCCTGAGGATCTGAGGTGCAGCTGAGGCGGTGATGCTAGCGCTGGGAAGTGGCTGCAAATACAGATCAATCTTCACGTTCACCCACTGCTCATCTCCTGCTGTGTGGCCCCATTCCTAACAGAGCATGAACCGGTACTGGTCTATGGCCAGGGGTTGGGGACCCCTGGTCTAGGGGATAACCATAATCTTTAGAAGGGAACCCATTACCTAAATTGTATTTGATTCCATCACTTAATGAAGCACAGTGAGAAATGGAGCTGGTACCATGTCAAATTGAAGTTTTTAGGTTCGTATGATTCATGACCTATTTTTACAGTAAATTCTGAGTGAAAATCCTCATTTCTACTAACCATATATTCTAGATGAAAACTTTAGGTCTTATGTCAATCTGATGCCACTAAAATCTGGAAAAGTAACCCTAAAACCAAGAATTAAAAAAAAAATAAGTATTTTGAGAAAAGATACATTAATGCATTAAAATGAATAGGAAAAGGGATATAATTTGACTCTTGAAAACCTGAATTCTTACTCACACTGGGGGGCTTGACTGGAACAAAGGACAGGTGAGACCAGGGGTGGAAGTGGCACTAACAGAAAGGATTAAAACTGCAAAGAAAAGAAAGCTCTGCGGAGATGCAGAGATTGTCCCTGTTATCTGGCAGAGCCTGGAGAGCAAAAAAACTAAGGGGACAGATGAAATAATATTCGGGTACAACAGTTGAAAACAACATTCCCTCCCTGTAACTCTCCCCCTGTTACCTGAAGTGGCCAATGCATGTGTTTGCTTCAAGTACCTACTTGTCTGTAACTATATGAGATGTCTTACAATCATAAGGTGATTTGATTCTCTGATTGCTTATCTCTCCCATGAGAACGTATGTTTCCATGGGTAAAGGCCAGGCCTATTTTGATCATCACAGTATATTCAGAACCAAATGCACACACACACACACCCCCCACAATGTAATACTACTCAGCCATAAAAAAGATGAAATATCACCATTAGTGACAACATAGATGAACCTAGAGGGTATTATGGTAAGTGAAATAAATCAGATTGAAAGGGACAAAAAAAAGGTAAGATTTCACTCCTATGTGGAATATAAAACAAATAGAAACAAACAAAACAAAATAAAAACAAATACATAGATGCAGACAACATAATAGCAGTTACCAGAGGTGAAGGGGACGAGCGAAATGGGTAAAGGGGGTCACATATATGGTAATGGATGGAACCTAGACTTTTGGGGGTAAGCACACAATACAGTATACAGATACCGAACTATAACGTAGCCTGAAATTTATATAACATTATTAACCAACATTATTAATCAGCGTCACCTCAATGGAAAAATAAATTTTTAAAAAAGAAGAAGAAACTAAGACATTCGTGTAACAGAGATCATATCTGGCCCAGAAAGCCTAAAAGATTTACTACCTTCTCCTTTGCAAAAAGTTTGTTGATCCCTCTTCTATAGGTATTATTTTAAAAACCTCTAAGACACTGACAGAATTTGAAGAGACTTCATTTTTATCTATTGTGAATATTCTTTTACATATGAGGAAACAACACAATTAGAACATTTTAAATATTAATTGAATACTTAGCTATGTTTCCAATTCATTAAAGAGTGCCAAACATCCAAAAAAAACCCTGTTCATTTATCACTCATAAGTTTATTTTATAATTCCTGGCCATACATGAAAAGGGTCTTCCTTGCTAAATTTTGTTCTTTTTCAGGCTAAACATAAAAAACAGAAATCCCCTGAAATTTATGTAAGCATTGACGGAAGAAGTCTCTAGAAATATATCCCTTCCCCCTTCATGGTCAGAAACCAAAGTTTTACTTTCTCCTCAAATTTCCTGTTTTCTTTTTGAAAATCTACATGTAAAAACCTGGTGGGGAGGGAATTATTGAATAACATCTGTCAATCTTGAAACTTCAAAGAGGTGGTGAAAAACCCTAACAATAGCAAAGGGGGGCTGAAAGGAAGCTTTGGGATGTGGCTTTATCTAAACAGGAACCACCCACACCCTCTCACAGTATTAACCTCAGGCTGCTACTAGAAAAACCAACAGCTGTCGGGATAGGTATAAGCTACCATCTCCTTCACTCAGAGACCTGCAGGAAGAATTTTTTTGCCGGCCCCCAATTACACAGAAACTCATAAATAGAATTCTTGGTATGAACCTGGCTGTGTCCTAAGAATTTTTTTATGATATTCATATTTAATCGACAAAAAACCCCTAGGAGGCAGAAACTGCTATTATTATGAACTCCATTTTACAGACGGGAAACCTAAGGGTCAGATGGTTTAAAAAATGTTCTAAGATCATAAACGCCAGCAATAGTGAAGCCGATCTTTGAAAAGAGCTCTGTTTGGTTAGTGAGACCCCCACTCTTGACCCCAGCTCTTAACCCAGGCTATCTCGAAACTTCACATTGGTGTGAGCCAATTCATAACGATTTTATATAACCTCTCGATTTGATAAAGTGGGGTTCTTCACTGGGAGCCAGACCGAGTGATTTTATAGCCACCCATTAAGTGACATCGGCAATTCTTGGATAATGTGTCCAGAAGGGCATATTCTGGGTGTGCAGACTGTTCCCCTTGATCTTAGCTAAAAACCACAGCTGAGTGGTGTCCTTTGCAAATATGCATCTTTTCCCTGTCTGGGAACAAAAAAGTCTTACATAAGGAAGGGCTCTAAAATATTTCTCTTTCTTTTCTCAATGCCTATCCCAGGGCCTAGAACATAGGTAGACCAAGATATAATTGTTGAATGACTGGAACCTTCCATCAGTTGTTTCTTGGATGTATAGGTAATGGTGCTCATGACGTGACACTCACATTACATGCTCTTGTTATTATGTAACATTGAGTTAGATGTAGTCTGGCGGGCATTATAAATAAGGAGAATTTCTCCAAGGTTGTAAAAAATGAAGCTCTTAACCTGGACTCCATGTATAGAATTCAATGGCTCTGTGAATTTAAATGGGCAACATTTACACCTTTTTCTTTTCTCTAATCTTTAGCTAAAATGTAACATTTCCTAGTGTTCGCCATACCTATGACTTCGTCACCAATAAAAAGCAGTTATTTTCATGTCATATTACATTTTTGTAGATGGCTTGGCATATCATTTATACTCATCACTTAGATATTTCAATTTTTTAGATCCGATCCTAGATTTTATTATTTAAGACATTACTATAGAAGCAGATATTACTATAGCATGAATATTTTTAAAAATCTGTGGTAATTGCAGTTCAATGTCATTCATTTTTTTAAAATGTTGTGTATTATACTTTATACATTTTATTAAAAACATCACTCTGACTAGGGGTCTGCAGGCTTCACCAGACTTCCAAGAAGTCCATGGCACACACACAAAAAAAGCGAACAGCCCTTGGCAGAGGGAAGGCGCTGCAGCTCTCCAGCTCTCTAGCTCTCCAGCTCTTGTCTCTTTGCCAGGATTTCCTAGAGCAGAGATTCTGAGATTCATCTGTTTCTTGCGGAAGTAAGGGAGGAAACTGGTGCCAGTGATAAATCCTCCTGGCATGATGTGCCCTGTTCCCCATGAGTAATGGTGGATTCTGTCACAGCTTTTGTCACATGTGAAGGGAGCTCTCAGTGGAAAATGATGGGAAGCCCTTCTTTGATGTCTCTTAACAATAATTAAGATAACTACCAAATAATGTGCTTTGTGAAGGCAGGCACTGAGCAATTCACTTCATAAGCATTATCTCACTTTAGAAAGAGGCAGAGGACAAGGGAGAGGGAAGGGGAGAGGAAGAGAAAAGTGAAAAGAAGAAAGAGAGGGAGGGAGGGAGGGAAGGAGTGAAGGAAAGAAGAGAGAGAGAGAGTGGAAATTGAGTTATGATGACTTCTGTGAGGGCAAACAGGGGAGCCTGTTTCTTCCAGGTCTGAGTGACTCCTTCTTTCCACACCACCTAGCTGTCTCCCTAGCAATAAACCCAGAGGTCCATTTATTAATTTCTAAAAATTTCTGCCAAATATGCTCCACATAGGGAAGTCAGACTTAGTTGCAAATAAGCAGCCGTTTGCAAATGTCGGTCTTGATAAATATTTTTTTAAAGACATGACAAAGATAAATGTTAGTACGTTATAAAAAAGTACAGACTGGCAGAAACCTCAAGAGGAAATTCCATGGTATACCTTTTCTGGAGTGATTTAAAATTAAACAAGTTCCCTAATAACACACACACACACACACACACACACACACACACACACACACATACACACATGACAATGAAGACAGGCTGTGCCCAACCTCTTTCGAGTCCTTTGTCATGCTTGAGTCCAATGGTTGCTAAAAGAAACTTAAACTGAACATCTATAATTCATGATTTAAAAATATCACGCAGTAAAAAAGATACTAAATTAAGATCAACATAATAAAAAAAACCTAGTCTATGGCCATGCCACCCTGAACGTGCCCGATCTCATCTGATCTTGGAAGCTAAGCAGGGTTGGGCCTGGTTAGTCCCTGGGTGGGAGACCACCTAGGAATACCGGGTGCTGTTAGGTGTTAAAAAAAAAAGGAAAAAAGCCTATGCAGGTCATGTCTTACTGAAACCAAATTAACATAGATGAATTTGAGAGATGGGATCCTCTACCCAAAGAAGGTGTTTGGGGCAAAAATTTACCAAAGTACCTATTTATACAAATGATAGAAAGAAATACAGATCATTGTTTTCTGCAAACCTGGGTGCACTGCTTTACTAATGAATATCACATGACTACAGAGATTCTTGTGAAGTTGGCAGTGACCCTCTAACCACAAAGATTTTCACACACTAACATGTTCATCTAAAGCGACAGGATATATACGTACAACTGGCTGGGATCCAAAGAAACTGTGGTAAAGAGAGAGAGCTGGGGGAAGGGAGTATTTCCTGTCTCAAGCCACTATGTTAATTAAAATATTAAAGAGTGTAGCATTCATTTATTGAGCACCTACTAAGTGCCATATTTTGTGTTTTATATGGTTTATTTTGAGTCCTTGTAACCACACTGATGGCTATGTATTATAGAAATGGAAACAGGAAAAAATACACGTGACTTGAGGTCAAAGCAGAGGAGCCTTGCAAGGTAGTTAGTGGTACATTTGGAGGGGGAGAGTTTCACTAAAGAAAGCTGTTTCTGGCAGCTATCAGGATATTAAGGCAACAACGGGTCCAAAATTAAAATTCAGATGAAGGACAAAATTATAGAGCCAAAAAAAAAATAGAAGAAAAAAGACAAGAAAGATAAAAGTTGAAACTGGTGAAATAGAAAACAAAGACGTAAGAAGAAGAATCAGCAACACCCCACGTTGGTAGCATATAATGACTAATTATACGGTGACACTGATAATGAAACAAAAGTGCAGAGCGGACATTTTTAGCTGCTGCGAAAATTCAAAGAAAAGAAAATTCCATGAAAAGTATATTGCTAATAAATTTAAAAACTTAGATAAGAATGGTCCAACTCCTAAAAATATATATGTGTAACTTACCAAAACTGACACAAGAAAAACTATAAAATTTAAATAATCTTACAAATATTAAAGAATATAAATGAATAATTTAAAAATCTCTCCACAGTATGACCTTTTTAATTTTTAAATCTTTTTTGTAGCCTTTTACAGTGAAATTAGTTTTCTTGATATTAATATGATTGAATATACATGTCAAATTTGATTTTTGCAGAACTGCAGCCCCGATATCTTCCTACAATAAAAATAACAGTAGAATCCTTATGAAATATTAACTAGAATCTAACAATATGAAGAATCTAATCAATATGAAGGTAATAAAAATTGCTATCATAAAGAGGTATATGTGCCCCTATATTCATGGAAGCATTATTTACAATAGCCAAGACATAGAAACAACATAGGTGGTCATCGATGAATGAATAGACACACTGTGTACACACACACACACACACACACACACACACACACACACACATACACACACACAAATAGAATACTCTTCGGCTATAAAAAAGGATGGAATTCCCACCATTTGTGACAACATGGATGGATCTTGAGGGAACCAAGCTAAGTGAAATAAGTCAGAGAAAGACTAAAACCTCATGATATCATTTACATGTGGAACCTAAACAAACAAACCAGCAAACAAAGTCATGAATACAGAATACAGAGAACAGATTGGTGTTGCCAGAGGTGGGGGGTAAAAAGTGGGAAAAATGGGTAAAAGCAGTCAAAAGGTACAAACTTCCAGTTATAAAATAAGTCCGAAGGATATAATGTACAAGATGGTAACTATAATTAATAATACTGTATTGCATATTTGAAAGTTGCTAAGAGAGTAATCTTAAAGTACCCATCACAAGAAAAAACATTTGTAACTATGTATGGTGAAGGATTTTTAACTAGACTTACTGTGGTGATCATTTCACAATAAATACACATATCGAATCATTATGTTGTACACCTGAAACCAATATAGCGTTATACGTTATATCTCAATTTAATAAAAAGGATCTGATAAAGCAGGAACCATCAGATGAATCCAGAATGTGCCTCTATAAAATAAACGGCCTATCTTATTCAAAGCCAATGCCATAAAGAACAAGAAACATTGAAGAGGCAAAACAGCCAAATGCAATGTGTAGTCCTTGATTGGTTCCTGAATTTAAGCAACAGCAACAGCCCCAGTGCTTTGGGGAAATGTGCATATGGACTGTGTAAGGCACACCTGCGTGTGTGCACGCTCATGCCGAAAGAGATGAGGATGTGGTAAAATGTTAACGTGGGGGTAAATACTGAGAAGGAGAAAGGGCACATAGGGGTTTGCTGTACCGTTCTTTCATCTCTTCTGAAAGTTTAAATTTTTTGAAATAAAACGTGAGAGAAAATTAACTCCAAACATTTGAGCAACAATCTTCCCCCAAAACCCCAAACACATACCACGCCCAGATGAAGTTGAGTGCCACCAGACTTTCAAGAAACGGGTCATTTCGATTTCACACAAACTCTTTAAGACACTAGGAAAAGTGTACCAAGGCAAATTCAGTCTATGGAAGCAGAACAACCAAAAGCAGGCATGCAGAGTATGACAGAACACTACAGAACAATCTTACTCATGTACAATGATTTAAAGACATAATTCTAAATAAAATAGTAGCAAGCCAAATCTAGGTGAGGACTTACAACAAAAATAAGACAGCAAGACCAAGTTGCCAAGAAAGTATATCATAGCCTTTAAAAATGAAGAAAACAACTAGTGTCATTAACCACATTTAATAATACAAATGAGAAAATCTACATGATTAATTCATTAGACACAGAGAAAGTATATGATAAAGCTAAACACCACAATAAGAATTGTATACCAACAGCCTTCAGCAAACCTTATTTTAATAGGAAAAAGTTAGATGCATTCCTTTTAAAAACAGGAAAAGTAAACTAACACCTACCTAGCTATTTCTACTGACTATGCATTGAAGATCCTAACCAGTACAATAAAAAGTGGAGGCATTGGCTTTCCCAGAGAAAGAATTTTTATAAATCTACAGCCTCATCTAGCCTGGTGCTATATACCTGATCTCAGTGATTCTTGATCTCCAGGAGTCACTATGCTAGCTCATCTACTACATAAACAGTGTTACTGACAGGTGGCTTCTTTTCTGACAAAATAATTTATATTTAAGGAATAATCTGAATATTGGGAAGAGTAAGAGGTTCGTTCACAACATTAAAAGTACTCCTAATTTCAGTCAAAAAAAAAAAAAAGAGAGAGATTGTTTCCAAACATACTAACACAAAGTACATTTTTTTAAAACATCTTATTTGAGGATTTTCATTCCAAGTCAGGAGACCTGGGACATATCCTGGAATCACATTCCTTTGCCATGCTGTGTTTGTGCCTGGCATTCAAGGTCACTTTATCTTGCTTTAACAATTTAGCAGGATAATCTGCAATAGTGACCATATTTAAAATCCTGAAGTCTCTGCTACTCTTGGAAGGGACTTCTCACGTGCTCTAGGACTACAATCTGAGTGATGTGCTAGTATCTTTCATGTCACTTCACTTCCAATCCATATTTCCAGACATGACACTGAGCTGAGATCTAATTTCATGATTTTCTCAGTGCACACAGAGAAGTTGCCTTTTTTGACAATTTGAAGGAAAAATAAAATTGGTCTAGACTCCAACTAGTAACATTTCATCAGGCGATATAAGTACAAAAAATAATCAAAGTAGATCCTGAGATTTATAAATTTACAGAAACCATTCTGTATAGTTAGAGGCAGTAGAACTCAGATTTTAAGAACATGGGATTCTGATTGATTTTAGATCCCCTTTGCCGGTTCCTGTGTGATCTGGGGTCTCAGCTTCATCTGCATAATGAAGATACCCCAGAAGCAATTCCACTGGGTTGTTGTAAGGCTTACAAGAGATAATGTTCGTGAAGCTCTTAAAAGTATTATATGTTTAAGATAGAAAGTGTTCAATAAATATTTCTGTATTATTTTGTGATAGACCTTAACGTTTTCACTAATTATCATATTTCACAGATTTCCAACAACAAAAATGTCCTGATCTCATAAAGAAGCATTAAAATATCACTAGGGATGTGGCCTGATTGCAATCTGCTTTGCCTCTTTTTTTGTCTGCTTTGTCTCTTTTGTAACACGACCTATGGCAATGTGTTTTTGGAGAAACCATTTTCCCCATGACTATTTGAGATCCAGAATTCTTTCTGGGAAAAGCAAAGTAATACAACCATGTCAGAAACACATTTAAGAGAAATTGTACTGAAGAGTTGAAGTGAACAAAACAAAATAAGGCAGAAGGCTGTGGAGGTGGTCGGTCTGGCAGCTCTGAGGAAAGAGAGGCATGCACGATGCCCTGCGTTTGTTTGGTCTGGATGCCGTTGTCTTCCCAGAGACATAACTCAGTTGAAGCACATGTGTAGTAAAGTTGGATCCAGTTATAAGAAAGAAAATAATTATGAACAAATGGCTGTGATGTCTCCTACATATTTATTGGATATGTTCTGAATATGTTCATTGATCGTGCAAAGGAAGCGTTTTTGAGTCAAGGCACTCGCCAGGTGCAAACATGCTGGGATGCCTACAGAGAAAGATAGAGGATGCCATAAGGAGCAAACAACTGCCTCTTTCTTCTGTTACATCTTCTCAGCTTTTCTCTTTTCTTGCTGCATCCCTGTCACACACACATGCACATACTGTAAGCCAACATGTTACACACACACACACACGCGCACACACAGACACACACTTTCTAACTTGGGACTTCCAATGTCTGCATCTTTATAAATTTTGGTGGTATGGTACAGAAAGAATCTTTTGGCACCCTGCTATTCAAAGTGTGTTCCCCAGACCAGCAGTGTCAGCAGGTGTTACCTAGGAACTCATTAGTAATGCAGAATCTCAACCTTGTCCTAAGTTGCTGAATCAGAATCTGCATTTTACAAAACTCTCTAGGTGATTCATTTACGCAGTAAAGTTTCAGAAACACAGTTTTAGCACACATGGAACAAATCCCTTGGTACTCTGGCACAGAGATGTTTCCCTCTTACAATGAAAATTCCTCATGGACTTGTTTGCAGGGCCCTCCCAAGATTGGATTCAGTGCTAGCCAATGAGAAAATGGTCCATGAGAATTTCCTAGTCAAATTAACTGCTGGAGGAGTGTAGAATGAGATATGATTCCCCATCCATCATCTCAATAAAAAGCAAACAATTAAATTCAGGCAAACAATAAAAAAATCATTTTAATTAAACAACAGAAGGACAGTGAGCTCACAAGGCATGTGGGATTTAATTTAATTTCCAGGATATTGACAGTTCTGTTTGTCATTCTGGACAGACTTTGAGATTATTTTTTTCCCAAATGATGGAAGATGCCTTCCCTTCTGTCATCTATTTGTTTGATTCCAATTATACATATATCAAAACTATGCTATTCCCCACCTCTTACATCCTATCATACAGTATCCCTTACATTATATCCTTCCAACCTCTCTCTCCAACAAAAGGGCCTTATAAGTAGTCTAATCTGGCATGACAATCTCTTCTGGAATATTCCTGAGAGACAGAGAGAAAACTTCTGGTTGAAATGTTACAATAGAAGAACTCTAATTCTCCATAAATCATCCCATAATCTAATCCAAATAGATCTAACTGCAGATTTATTAGGATAAACTCTAAACATTGGGATATTTTTTAATTTACTTTTTATATTAAGTGATAGGAGCCCTTCCTGTATGTCTACATACTGGCTTTCATGATGCTCTCTAGAGCAAAAGACAACAGAATGATTCCTTCTTGATGGGATGAGAGTTCTTAAATTCCTGGTGGGTGTTTAACCCATTTCTCTAAATCATTTCTTTTTCAGGCTGAACATTTCTGTTTCCTTCAATTGCTCTTCAAAGACATACGTATAGCAGATTCTAAAGTTGGACATTTTGTGGGACCCTAAAATCTGCCAGCCTGGAATACAGCAGGTGCACAATAAATGCCAGGTTCTTTCTAAGTATAAAGCAAACTGTTTTCTGAAATCATTTTTCCTACTTAAGACTCTCCATGATATTCTTCAACAGACCCAACTATAATACCTGGACCATCATCTCTGCAGCAAAGATTACATTGACACTCTCATCACCCCTTCTAGTGAATGCAGTTTAAGACAACTGCTGGTTTGCTTGTTTGTTCTGTTGTTTCACTTTGATTCTCTTAGCCAGATCGCTTCGATATCAAAATGATCGTAACTCACCAGTAAACCTCTGGGTCTTTATCATATGAAGGTACTCAGCCAGCTTTTTGATGAGCTGACCCACTGCAATTGATTATTTGAACCTGTACACTTGACTTGACATTTTATCTGTCATTTCATATTACTGGTCATTCCAGGCAATTAAAATTCCGATACTACCTCTGCTGTATTAGGCATTCCTTCCACTCAGCTCATCATCCTTCATGTTCATCCTTGGGATGTAGAGTATTGCTACTTGTACACAACTGTGGCTTTAGAAGGAGGGCAAACCAGTATAACCAGGGAGCCTACAACAGGCCAGGCTTGGCCCAAGAAACTATGACATGTCTGTTCCTTCGTGAACAGCACCTCAGCCTGATACACATTCTTAGGAGCTGAAATTTTTTTCTGTTTTCTTCTCCACATCATAGTCTCAGAGGACCACTAAGCATGGGTTTTGTTTCTTCAAAACCTGATCTAATTCTTTAATTCTTTACCTAGCAGCCTGTCTGGATTATATCTTCTACTCTAGTTAGGGGTCCTTCATGTTCGTCAAAAACTAAAAAGCAGAGATATGGTTCTTAAGGTATTTCAGTATCTTTTCCAAGAGGGAGATTAGATCACTTTAGAAAAGCACACTGATTGATTACTCACACTACCAACACCTGTCAGGTCACCAAGACACATCATCACTTCTGGCTTTCCGAGAGACCCACAGCTCATCGCAGTTCTCTCTCACTCGAATGTCTTCACCTCCTGCAACTGTGCACATTGCCTCCCCAACCCCTGCCTTGTCTTTGCCAAGGCCAAGGCAGTGACCCCCAAACCTTGCCATCCAACCTTTCAGTCACACCTTCAGGTTTAAAATGTGCCTGCCCTTAATGCATAATTTCATCAGTTCTAAAATCTCAGATACCTATTCTCAATGAGGCCCTTGGCCTCAGTTCTGAATTAATAGTTTGCAAATTGTAGAAAGCTCAGTGATATCCCACATTAAAGAATCTTATTATTCCTCAGGAGTGTGGTACTATAGGAGTTTTGTTTTGTTTGTTTTCTCCTCTAACCTAGAAGGCGAATTTTAGCTACTTCCTGTGGTGGTTGCCATTCTCTAATTGTCACAATTCTTTTCCAGGTTATATGAGGAGCATGATGAAAAATATAAAAAGATTTGGCAGAAAAAACTGTCTTGAGTCCTGCGGCTCCCAACATTGGCTACATAATAGAATATCTTGGGGAGTTGTTATTGTTGTTTTTGTTCATTTTATTTGATTGTTTGTTTTTAATCTTGATACAGTTCTGACCAATTAAGTCTAAAACTGCATCGATAACACACAGTTAATGAGTAGTTTTTAAAGTTTATCCGGTGTTTCCAATATGGGGTCAGTGTAGGGCCAACTACTTCAACCTAACAGGAAAAAATAGGTATTTTAATTAGGATGGACACCTGGAAATAAAAGGAATGGAAAAAATTTTAATGATTAAATTTAGGATCAATTGTTCTTGACATTGGAATAAGCTGTATATTTAAGAGGCAATATGAGGTACATTTTTTTCAAAAGTAGAAAAGCAAATACTAATTGTTCCTTTAAAAGTTAATATTAGTTTTTTAATAAGCATAATTATTGCTGGTAAAATTAATATTTTACATAATAATTAGTAACATGCAGAAGTGATTTGAAGATCAGAAAGTTTCCAGTAGCAAGTCAGCCAGATGTCCAACGTGGTGGTAAACACAGCCTCTGAAGTTTAGTATGGGCGGAAATGAAAGTCAGTTTCACAGTGGTTAGCTAGCTCCCTGGTGTTTTTCCACTGGTGGGACACTGCAATTCTTGTAAAGTAGCAAAAAGTCTTCCTTGCCCCTTTCACCACCACCCATCTGTGTGCTGTTCACAGACACAAATAGGTGGCTGTGGGAGAGAAGAGAGACTGAGGACGCATCATGACAGCCTCGCAGGAACGCCAGCCTTATCAGTCCAGCTGTTTCACGCGTCACTCACAACCAGTGGATGAGATTCCAGACTGCCTGTGTCCTTAGTGGATTCCACCCTGCCATGATTCACATCAGAATGAGGTTCCAGAGTAGAAATATTCACAACCAGCAACCACATCTGGCCTCAAAACAGTGATGTTTACTTTGCTGCTCAGGAAAATAAAAATCTACAGAAGCCAGTTGCTTGGCCTGAAGTCACTGCAAGTACATTCTAAGCTTTGCTTGACTGCATCACAATGCCCTCTGGCATGTACAATCTTTATTATTTCCTTGGTGAGACACTGGGCCATCGTGACAGATTCAAAGGATGCTTTGTAACCTAACTCATTCACAACCAAAGGCTCCTTTGGCGTGAGTCATCACCTCAAATAACTGATTTCTCTTCCCAGGAATGAGACTACTGACTTTAATCCATAATTTTCTTCCTCTTCTAACAACTTTTTTTTTTCAACCATATTTCCACACTTATTTTTCTCTTCTGCATTTAGACCAGAAAGTAAATCTGGTGTGCCTCTCTCAAAACAAAAATGCACAGCTGGTGAGACAGCTATTTTGAGTAGCAAGCGAGTGAACGACTCAAAGGCAGCACACACAGAGCCCTGGACTTGCCAAAGCACCATTTCTTCTTCTTCTTTCTTACATGTAAGAACCAGGAGCTTCCCCCAAGAAGCCAGGTAGTTCCCTGATGATGGAGCAAAACAAACACAAAATGAGATTTGAGAAAAAGGGAGCTGCACTTTCCAAGTCTTCCCTGACTCAGAAACCAATATGTGTCAGTCATGTGTGCCAGGCCTGTGATCATTACACAGAGTGGGCTTGCTGGATGGCAGGCGGCAAAGCTATTCAGGTCACAGTAGGTCCAGGGGGAACCAGCTGGCTGAGATGTTCTGCTAGCAAGTTAAACACAGACAGGAAACCATGTGTCTGATACTGTAAAAAAAATCATTTGTCTTCCTGCCAGAGTTAGGCTTGCAAACCAAAGAGGCTGTTTTCATTTAAAGGAAATTCTACAACAATGAGAGGGAAAGGAATGAAACTGTAGCTACCTGGAGTCCTTGTCTCCCTTCCTTCAGCTTCTCCAGTTAGAGAGCATGCTAACTGCGAAAGCCTGAACACAGCTGGCAGGTCAGCAATGAGCACACACTGGGTGACAGCCTACATCTGATGGTCTACTTCTCTATTCAACCACATTGGTTGAACTTTGAGTCAAAGTGGTTCCCAGAGTCCTGGTTTCTGAGTTAACTATATGACTGATGTACTTACTAATAGTTCTACCCTATAAAAAAAAAAAAAAGGAAAGAAAGAAAAGACAATCTCATGCAACCTGCAGATAGATATCGTAGTGAAGGAAGACAAAAAAAAAGTAAAAATGAGAGTTGGAATCAAGACAAATGAAAGATAAATGTAGGAAAAATAAAAGAAAACAGTCAAGCAAGGGTGTTATCAGCCTACGATGACTCTAAGCTTCTCTGGTAGTTAGTATTGAAGGGACGAATACATGTGAGCACACACATGATCGTCTACATCAGGAGTTGGCCTAAAGCTGTTTTTGTAAATAAAAATTTCTCAGAACACAATCACATCCCATTGTTTACATACTGTCTATGGCTGCTTCTATGGCAGAGATGAGTAGCTGCAACGGACACTCTATGGCCCGCAAAGCCAAAAATGTTTAACTGGTCCTTTATGAAAGGAATTTGCTGGCTCCTGCTCTTTAAGATCAAAAGCAAATAGGGAATTTTTTTTCTGCTTATTCTCTATTAGGGAATAAGCAGATAGCTGAGAGAAATTTCTACAAGTTTCCTCAGGAAGACAATAGTACAATGTAGCATGGTTTCCTCAACAGCATTCTTTACAGTGAATATATCACTTGGATGCACAGGAATGTTGCTTATGATGGATGAAACCTAAACACAATTCAGTTGAAGGAATTTTCAGGAAGGGGAAGAATACAATATGACATTGACATAAAGCTTCTCACTCATCTGGCTAAATCCAAAGATAAGACATTTGAATCTAGGGGAACAATAGCAACTATTTACAGCCAAAATTTATTGAATACTTGCTCTGTGCCAAGTACTATTCTAAGTTCTCTACGTGAATAAACTCATTTATCCTCACAAAAATACAATTCAAAGTGAGCACTATTTCCATCCCCATTTTTCAGAGGAGAAAACTACGATGAATTAGTTCAACCAAGGACAAACAGCCTATAAATAGCTTAGTTGGGATTTGAACCCAGATAATCTCCTTAGAGAGACCACGATCTTCTCAAGAGATGAGCATCTGGCTGGCTATAATTTATAAGCAGCATCCTTACAAACACATGGACAGTGTAAGCCTGGGGATAGACTACTTGCCAAGAACTTGCTGAATGGTGAGTTGTTCAGAGACCCGTCTTGTGCCCACAGAACAGGTGGCCTCTTGTGTAAGCGTAAGTTGTGCAACCTTCCATTGGTGTAAGACTGATAAAGCGTACACAATCCCCACTCCAGTCTGAATAAAAAAGAGTAAAGACAGTCCCTGAAAAAGAGGCAAGATTCTCCAATTCTTCTGTGGACAAAAAGTGAAGAACCGGCTGTGAGATTCTGAGAAATCCAGGCCACTCTCTGTAGACCCATTTCTTTGTCAGTAAAATGAAAAGTCTGGATGAGCTAATTTCGTGGGTTTCATTTCAACATAAAAAAGGTTATGACTCCAAA
This sequence comes from Macroglossus sobrinus, assembly GCA_004027375.1. Taxonomy (NCBI): domain Eukaryota; kingdom Metazoa; phylum Chordata; class Mammalia; order Chiroptera; family Pteropodidae; genus Macroglossus; species Macroglossus sobrinus. The sequence goes on from PVKZ01000375.1 coordinate 127,839, forward strand.
AGGTCAAGGGAAAAGACATATTGGTAAGGAGATGGAGAAAAGGGAATCCTTTGCATGTAAATTGGTTCCGCTACAATGAAAACAATATGTAGTTTTCTTAGAAATATTAAAAATAGAACTCCCATATGATCCAGCAATTCCACTTCTGGGTATATATTCAAAGGAAATGAAAACAGGATCTTGAAGAGTATCTGCATTCCCGTGTTCACTGCAGAATTATCCACAATAGCCAAGATATGGGAACAACCTAAATGCCTATCAATGGATGAACAGATAAGAAGATGTCACACACACACACACACACACACACACACACACACACAGACACAGGAATATTCTTCTGCCATGATAAAGGACATGCTGCCATTTCCAACAACATGAATAGAGCTTGAGGGCATTAGGTTGTGTGAAATAGGCCAGATAAAGGCAAATACTGCAAGGGATGATTTATACGTGGACTCTAAAAATAAGACAAGGTCATAGAGATGGAAAGAAGAATGGTGGTGGCCATGCACTAGGAGGTGGGAGAAATATGGAGAGGCTGGGGAGAGGGTACAAACTTTCAGCTACAAGATGAATAAGCTCTGAGGAGCTAATGAAAAGTGTGGAGGCTGGAGTTTACAACACTGTATTGTACCATTGAAATTTGCTATAGAACTTAAATGTTCTCTCACACACACAAACAGAAGAAACATCTATGGGGTGATGGATGTGTTAATTGCCTAGATGGCAGGGCTCCTTTTGCAATATATCTGTATGTCAAAACATCATGATATGCACTTTAAATACCTTATAATTTTGTCCATTGTTCCTCAATAAAGCCCCAAAACACAAAAACATAATGCCTCCCACCTCCCCCACGAAAAAAAAAAAAAGGTTATGATTCCAGGAAACAAGACAATACACCTGAGAGTGGTTAACTAGGTGAACCAATCCACGGTGGCTTTCACCCCAGGGCATGATCATTGCTACTGTCCTGTGAATTCCCGCATCTGGGCCTCAGGTGTGGTACTAACTTGCCTACTCCCTTCAGGGGACGGGCCTCTGGCCTGGAAACCAAACTTATCAAAGTCCAGGGTTTGTTTTAGTGCTAATTCTTTTTCTTCTATGGCCATGGTGCCTCTCAGTTCTCAGAATAAGCAGTTCAGCTCTAAGCTAGGAGGAAAGACTAGATGGCAGGGTTCCAGCACTCCAGGAGCTGGGGGTGGTCCAGAGCATGCCTCCTTTAACCCTGTACGTGTCTCCTTCTTGTTTTCCTTGTACCCAACTCCAGCAGATGACTGAGCAACAAAGCGATTCGGGCAACCTCTTTTTAACACCACTCTATTACCTGCCCAGGGCTCCCTGACAGAACCAAACAACTCTCTTGTACGTCCAATTCAGAAAAACATCTTCTAAAATGCATCTTGAAGGCATTTCTAAATGTCTTTCTGCTTTGGGAAATATTAGAGGACAATACCACAGGTGAACTAAATGAACATTATCATGAAAACCAAATAAATGTTACTGAAAAGGTGCCTGATCTTCTTTACATCCAGACCCAGGTTAGCACAAAGTTTGGGAAGTATGTAAAAAAATGAACTTTACTGTTGAAAAACACATTTCACTGGGGAGTTCTGTTCTGAAAGGACTCAGTAAAGTACATTTAGTTCATATCCAAATGACCAGGTTTAAGATCAGATTTACTCCTCATGAGTTAATTAGCTCCACAAGTTGTTAGCATTAAGTTAACAAGACCCATCTCTGCTTCCATCCCTAGTTGAGGGAGCTCACACTGGTGCTTTTCACACTTCAGTGTGCAAACCAATCACCAAGGACACTGTTAGAATGCAGAGGCTGATGCAATAGGTCCGGGAGGGCCCCAAGGTTCTGCACATCTAAGGAGCTCCCTGGTGGTGCTGCTGCTGGTCTGTCAACACTCTGAGTAGCAAGGGTATTCACCATCCAGAAGAGATGTGCTTCTGGGCTTAGAGTGTTCTCCTTACTGAGAGGAGGAAGAGTAAGGAAGGAGGCACTACTACGTGCCAGCTACTATGCTGGGCACTCCCAGCATCCTCCTCTTTAATGCCTGCAACAACCCCAGGTGACAGCACCATTACCAGCCTAGTTGGTCATCAGTGGCACAGAAATTCAATGAGAAGGCTATGCAGCCCAAAGCAAGCTTTCAGCTAAGTAAAAAATAAAAGAGGGAATGAATCCCTTTGGCAAATACAGAACTGTGATTATCCTGATCACTGATCTGAAAGGCCCTCGTGAGTCATTTCCATTTTATTTGGTTGCCTCCTGCTCCGGTTCTGTATCAAAACAGGAACAACGTGCCTAATTTGTAATATTATCCAAGGATGTCAAGGGATGTGGTTAGCTTTGATTAGAAATCTTAGACTCAGCATGTTCCCCTTCCTCTGAGAAGGTTGTGGAGAGAAAGAGAAATTTGATGAGGTATGGATTAAAGCAAAATGAGCCCCTTCAAAACTCCCGTGGTGTGATACCTGGAGGTGTCTGCTCTGCTGGCATGCATGCTGAGGTCAAAACTCAACTACAAAACTTGAGCTGGAACACATCTGAGAGTGAGCTGTCCTGGCTTCCTGTCTGAAAATAAGCAAAAGTCCCAAATCCTACAGAAAAAGCCCAAATAATACTAGCCGCTAACAGATAGGGACTCCTTGTGTTGTACTGCACATCGCTGGATTATAACTCTAGTTTTGCATTCTAACTCTAGTCGATCCTCACATTACCAGGAACTCCCCCCGCTTTCCCTTTTATTACATTTTATAGATGAGGAGACTGAAGCAAGAAGGTGTCAGGTAACTGGTCCAAGGTGGCAATGCTAATAAGTGGCAGACTAAGCCTTAAACCCAGGAAGCCCACCTCTGGCTCACACTCTCAGTAGAGAGAGACTGTTTCTCTCTTAACTAAAACAGCAGAAATCATCTCCTTGGCCAGCGCTCCGTAAATGCAGTGTCTTTACTTCACTTGGAAACCATTTATAGAATCAATAAAACTGTTTGGTTGTGTCTGGTTCTTAAAGGCAGTGGGTGATCAATAACGACATGAGGTCTTTGCAAAGTGGATGTGTCATTGGCGAGTAAACAGGGCACCTATTAGCTCAGGATTTTCTCTTCCCACATCCTGTGCTCACTTCAGTCCTGCAGCCTGAGAGGGCTTATCACAGCTGTCACCAGGCCATCAAGAACAACCAATGCAAACACCCTCTCTCCTATTCGGAGTCTCAAGTCTTGGTGAGTTCAGGGGCAGGTAGGTTTTGACTGCCTCAGAAGTCTACACAAGAACTTTTGACAGAGAGAGTCTTCAGAGACAGGACAAAAAGACGTGACTGCTGGAGCACAGTTGTGAAGAGCAGACTCCGGCCTCATTCTGGTTGGCTCTTGCTCCCACCTGCCCCTGGCCACTTCTGGGAAGCAGGAGAGCCACCAGGCACAGCACAAGGTCCCACTGTGAGGTTTCACTGAGATAGTTCACTGAGATAGATAGCAAAGTTTCTTTAATTCCTTCGTTCTAGAGCAATTTTCAAACTCATGAAAGCTGGCAATACCTTCTTGTGGACCTTACCTTCTACTGCAGTTTACATACTGTAAAGACAGCATGTGAAGGAGGCTCCACTCAATCATTTCTCCCCCAGTTCCTCAGAGCTGGCCCTGACGCCCCTTGGAATGCACAACTAGGTGAGATAAGACCTTGGGGAAAGTCTGGAGACCTAAGCCATAGCCCCAGCTCGGCCACTAACTAGCTGAATAACTGTAAGCAAGTCGCTTAACTTCTGTGTTGCTATTTTTTCTCCATCATTACCTGGAAATAGCAATCTAATTACCTTGCTGGGCCTTAAGAGGATTATTTCAATGTATCTTCAAGGCATCTGCTGTATATTTCCCACGTACAAAAAATCAGGGTGCTTCAACAACATGAACAGGACGATAGGTATAAGAGCCATTATTATAGACACAGGTTTCCAGGAGCCTGAAATGGGAAGACTGGGGGCTTATGTGGAGGTCCATCCTCCCCTTTACCCACCTGCCAGGTTTTAGGATCACTCACTACATGGCATATGGACAAACAACATGGAGTGAGAGAAAATATGAGGTAAATAAATGATGCAGAGCTGGCTTTTTTTTTTTTTTTTTTGGACTGCAAAAGGGCATAAGGAAAGATTGGGAGTCACAACCATGTTCTGTATTTTGATTGGGGTAGCAGTTATGCAGCTGTATACATCTGTCACATTCAGCAAACCATACAGTTTAAAAGAGCAAATTTTATATTTTATGTACATTACACATCCTTGAATCTGACTTTAAAAAAATCTCAGTGATATACTTTACCAAATTCAGGGTTCCTACGCAGAAAAATTTCTCTGGAAGAATGGATGACCAATTATTAACAATGTGGCCACGAAGATTAGGGGACAAACTGAAAAGACTTTCTTTTCACTGGACTTATTTTGTAGCATTTGAATTTTTGAAATATGTGTATAAAGTATCTGCTTAGACAGAGAGAGTGAGAGAAAGAGAAGGAAATCAAAAGAGAAGAAGGAAAAAAGGAAGGAAGGAAAGAAGAAAGGTAAGGAGGGAAGGTGGAAGGAAGGAAAGAAGAAAAGAAGGAAGGCAGGTTCTCAGATTTCTTTTTTGTTCATACATCGCCCATTATAAATCCTGGCTATGCCACCCACAAGTCATCTGACTCCAGACAAAAATGTGAAACGTCTCTGAGCTTGGTTTTCTCATCCGTAAGATGGGTATTTCAGTGCCTACTTGCAGGGTGGCTCTGAGGTGAAACAAGGCCATGCCATGGAAAGGACTGAGCACGGTACATAGCAACGGTATGGTACATAGCAACGGTCCGTTCCCTCTGTGTATGATCTGTCATTCATAACAGCACTGCCAGTGAAGATCTACATTTAAAAAGAAGTTCTGCAGCTCAACTTCTTTCTTTTATGTATTTTTAAAAAACGGAAGACATAAGTAATTATCATCCATTGTGTCTGCAGATCAGAAGTCTGGCTACGAGAGCTGAGTACTGCACTAATAAAAATACAGAGTAAAACACTCCAGAATTTTTGCATTCACTGCCTTGTTTGACTTGGAGTGGAGAAATTATTTCAAGAATTTTCATTCCTTTGTATGAAGAGGAGATGATGGCAGTAAGTGGAGAAATGGAACCTAAAATGTTACCCTTCATGTCTGCTGTTTAACGTGAGAAAATATCCCTGTGCAGAGAAGAAAGATGCTTAAAAAGCAGACATTCCCTAGGACATTTTAGAAGACAAAATGCAAACAACCCTGGAACATTATAAAAGACTCTGAAATCACGCAGACATCTGAGTCATCAGCTGTGCTGGATTTCTTGAGTTGTACAATGAGAAATTGCCTTTAGGGTGATTATCTCACCTCAAAAGAAAGAGTCTGATAATGAGTAAGAGGGAAAATATATGAATATGGGCCCATGATTCTCACCTGAGTTGAAATACACTGAAAACTGAAGTCATTAATATCTTAAAAGCTTATCATAATATATACATCCTACTTGCAGGTCATTTATCAAATGCTGTCCCTTTTGGATGAAATAAACTCTTCCACTATAGATGAGTCAATATTCGAAAGAGGGAAAAAGGTTCGTAGATAATAGTAAACATGTCTGGATATTCTACTATTAAAGATTAATTCCTTTGGCTTAGCCTGAGCCTTTTTAAAAAAGTGAATTACTTAGGGGAAGTTGACATGTTAAGCCTGGATATCAGGTATGATCATGCTTAAGTGTGATTTAATCTAGTTTTATCTTCCCTTATAACACAAATTACGTAGGTAAAATGAGAAAAATGGGGTGTTTACAGGATAAGAAAATAGGAGAAAAGAGTGATTTTGCAAAGTGTTGCACTGATAAGATGTATATGCCTGCCTTGACGTACTCAGAAGTTGGCACGGGGGGAAGTTAGACAGGAAGAGAGGGTAATTGGCCATAGGGGAAGGACACAGAGACAATGAGATAGGTCTGCAGTGCTGGTGAGGGCCTGCACAAAGCAGGAGACACTTCATTTTCCAGAGTTGGGACACAGCATTTGTGTTTCAAAAGGACTATTTATTGAATCAGACCTATTTGGGGATAAAATAACCTTTTTGCATTCTGAATTTACATTCCTGAAACCAAGAGAATATTATTTTCACTATCAGCCTTGCAGAAATATTAACAGCACAAGTGCTTTTTACAAAGATATTCAATGTGGCATTAAGTGAAAACCTAGAGACACCTAAATAATCCACCAAACAGAGGAATGGTTTAATTAGTCATAGAACATAATCCATATTATGGAATTCTAGACAACTAAAAGGTGTGTAGTATATCAATATGTATTGTCTTATTTAGAAGGAAAAGTAAATGTGGTTGGATAAAAAAAAGTTTCCAAATAATACTTATAGTCAGATCAACTATTTGCACTGAAAGATGGATGAGCAGATGGAAGGACAGATGAAAAGACAGATGCACAGAGGCATGGATGGAGGAAGGCAGGGAAGAAAGGAGGGAGAAAATGAGGGATAGAGAAAGACAGGAAGGAAAGAGGGATTACATTAATGAATGAATGAATAAATGAATGAATGAGACGCATGTGCGCATCCAACATACTCTTAATATTGATTATCTGTTGGGTTGGGAGTGAAGGGATAAGGTTAATGTACGTTGATTTCTTTAAAATTTTACATATTGTTGGATTGTTTAAAATTGTGATAAAGAACATATACTTCTGCAATTTGAAACCACTGAATAGTTTTTAAATTGAGGGACTGTGTGCCCTTTTTTCAAGTTGAGCGAATGCTGAACTTCAAAGATAAAGGTTAGTATCTAATCTAATCTTCCCTTGTCTCTGTGGGTAAACCTTGGCTTATGATTTTCCTTCCGCATCTCAGTTCTCCTCTCAAATGAGACCAATGATAAATATGCTTTAGACAAATCCTAGGAATATGTACAAAACCCACTCGAGTTAATTCAAAGCAAGTCTTCCTCTTATATCAAACAGCCTCCTCTAATCTCTTGACCAGTAGTTTTCACATTTTAGCTGCATCAGAATCATCTGGAAGGTGTGTTAAAACACAGGTTGCTGGGCTCAGAACACAGAGCTTCTGATTTAGTGGGTCAGGAGTGAGGCCTCAGAATCTGCATTTCTAATGAGACCCCAGGTGATGCTGCTGCTGCTGGTCCAGGGACTGCACTTTGAGGACCACTGCTCTCAGTGAAAGGAACTGTTTGTTGAAGACAAATAATGTCGGCACATGAGCCAGTTTTGATCAGGACAATAAGCAACCCTGTTACTCAGCAAGCACTTTCCACCAGGTCACGGGCTCTTAATCCCCAGAGCATATGATCACTCACCAGCGTCAGCCACGGAAGGAAGGGCTGTCCTTGGGACTGCAGACCAGGGACACAAGAAATCAACACAGAGGAAATCAGGCTCCAGCCCATCAAGAGAAGAAAACTCACCTTCTGAGAAGATGATGTAGTCATTGCACTCATCAGTGCTACAGGAACACATGAAGAAAGTCTCGCCATCCACTTTTTTTTCCTTCATAATACACTTTGGAGAAGCAGCATCCTCAAGAACAAATCCATGGTAGACGAGCTTGGGGTCATGGCAAACGGTCTCTAGTGTTATGTTCTCATCATTCTTTCTCCTTGGGTGCAGAGGTTCACGGAGGAGGAGGGGCGGGCAGAGACAAAGAAAAAGGATGAATAAGATGAATAAGATCTCTGGACAGAAGAGCAATTTGGAACGTCTTTCCTTCAGAAAGTCGTTGCTAACAACATCAGCTGGTTCCTGTTTTCCAGCATTAACAGGTTGTCCCACAGTCTCCTGTGCTTTTTCTACGCATTTCAGTCTTTCCTTAACTTATTCTCAGATCTCATTTATGATTATAAACATAAGGGCTTTCCTTGAGGGCAAGTCTATAGGAGAATTTTACACATGAAGTCGTAATTCAATCATTGAAGGGGAGGGCATGGGAAAACATAAGATCCCTGAGTCCCCAGGAAGATTTTAAACCTTCCATACTCAGCGTACTGCAAGGTTCACATTGACTCTGGCCCTGCCAAACAAATCCCTCGTTCATTTGGCAGGGCTGGAGTCATATCTAGCTAGCTTGTTCTCAGAGAGCATGCCTGGGAAAGCACTTGTAGTCCTCTTTTTTTGTCTGCTGGGCCCTAGGGCACTGTGTGTGAGGGCATATTCCATGGTAGCAGCTGGCAGTTCTGAGAAAATAGAAGATACTTCCTAGATAAAATATTGCAGTTTCCAGAAATACAGAAAGAAACCAAACCGGGGGGAAAAACAAAACAAAACATTAAAACACATGGGAAAGAACTGCAAGGTGCTCTTCATTTACAGGTCCGTGAAATATTTTATGCTGTCACAAACTAATTTCTTCTTGGAGTAATTTAGAGCCTAACTCAGCTACGGGCTCAGCGAATCATTCACGTGGCATTTTACTCGGGCCCTAGGAAATGCTCAGTTGGCTGTTATGTGTACATTACATCTAAAAATGACAATGATTAATGCCTGCTATTATAATTCCAAAAGCCAAAATAAAACTCTGGCATCCTTGGGAAGCACATTACTTCTCTGCCTGCTTCCCTCTGATCCCCTCATAAACCTGCCGTTTTGGGTGACTGTGTCCAACGTCAAGGTTGGTCTCACATCCTTCCTCCCAACTCTGCTTTTTCAGATGCAAAATGTCTGTTGTCTTGAGTGGTAGCCTCTGTATCAAGCTGGAGAGTCTGGGGAGGGGCTAACCTTGGTAGGTCCAGCCAGTTTTGTGCATATAATTTTCCCTGGGAAGGATTTTGAGTGCATACATGAGTACACATGTGTGCTAACACGTGCTAGTGCATACCAATCCCTACACACACACACACACACACACACACACTCTGCTCACAGCAAGAAGAATGGGAAGCAGGCTGGAAGTAAGAAGCAGCTAAGATCCAGCTTTCACTGGAAAAGAGGTGGGCTCAAGGATACTAAAGAACAGTATCTCAGCAAGGCCATGAGAAGAGTAAGAAAGAGGGTGAGGATGGAACTGCTCACCCAGGAACAGAGTCATGTTTATGGCATCCATGCAGCCAGAGTGTCTAACGGAGAAGACACTTGTGTCACTTTGTGAAAAACGTTACGCTCCAGCAGGAGCAAGAGGGACAAGGCCTTGCTAAGAGGGTCTCTACGGTTAAAGGAGGAGTGACAGTCAGAATCCTTACTCTAGGGTGGCTAATAAGGAACTAAATGGAACTTGGCATGACCGCACAACAAATGCTGTATATAAAAATCTACCGTCCTTAACTCCAAAGCTACTATAAGTCTTGACAAAAATGGTGGCCATAAAACAAGAGCATCTCCCTCCTCCACCCCAACAGGGGTGTGTGTGTTTGTTTGTGTGTGTGTGTGTAGAGTTGTATTTTGGTTTTGATAACAAAAGGAAGGAATGCTGAGCCCTCAATGCTCCCAGGGTAAAGTAGGGTGTCCCTTTCTTGTGAAGCTTCAAGGGACCAAGGAACGGGACAAGGAAGGAATTGCGAGCCATGAAGTACAGCTGCTCTATAAGGACTGGGCAGCTCTTTCCACCTCCTAGCTGCTTCGAGAACTGAAACCGCAGAGAGGAAACTCAATTATAATATTTGAGTCTGGGTAAAGTCCTTAACTGTTTTCCCCACTCACTCCTGTAACAGAGTTCTCCCTGACAGCACAGCTCACTTTGCAAATACAGCTGAGCATAGGGAGAGAATGAAGCCATACAGATTACTTTGTCCTGCAACGTTTGCTCTGATCCAGGGAGGATGAAGAATTTGTCAAAAGCCAATGAATAAAAGAACCACAGCCATGAAATTAATTTTGGTTCCAAAATATTTCTATTCTTGGAATGAACCTGACCATTTTACATGGAATGGGTACACAACTAACATTATTTAAATGAATGAATGAATGGATCAATGAATAAATGAAAAGAACACTAAAACTGATAAAGGCATTGGAATGCACTACCATGGCAGAGCCTTTCAGTTTCCACATCTGGATGCTTTCCAAATAGCCTTGTTTCTTAGTCTGGGTTCCCTGGAAACAGATATTGAGGCTGCGGGATTTCTGTGCAGGAGGTTTCTGGAGAGTCATCTGTAAGAGACGGAAAGGAGCAGCAACGCACAGAGGAGTTGAACTGCTGTGCAGGTTGCAAGAAAGGACTGAGCTGATCCCTCGGGAGCTGTAAACCCAGGTGGGCTGCCAGAACTGTCTCAAACTGAGGCAAAGTGGTCAGGCCTTTGGACCCCTGCACAGATCAGTCATAGGATGCTGGCTGCCCAGGATGAAACAGTTCTCAGTGGAGGGGACCTTCCTGGAGGGAGGGACTGGGAGGGGTGATCCCTCAGCAGTCAGTGTTCCAGGGACAAAGGGTGAGCACCTCAGTGCTTTAGGGGATCGGGAGGTATAACAGAGCATCCACTTCTTGTCCCCTTCTCCTTATCACTCCTACTCCAGGGGAGAGTATTCATCTTTGCCAAGACTGGTAAAAATAATATTCGCTGTATTTACTCTTTCTAGCTGGGACAGGGGAGGGGGGGGGCTTCCTCTCCACCACGTGTTCACATTTTCTGAGACAAGTGAAGCCTCTATTCCAGAGACTTGATTCACAATCAATCATCTGGATTTGTGCCATGAGTCAGGGAAAAATATCTTCATTAAAAGAGGCTTTTTTCTTTAGCAGAAGTAAGCTAGTGCCACGGTGGATATTTAAGTAAAGATGATCAGTGGAGAAGAGGAGTAAAGACGGAAGCTAGAGGTCGTCCAGCCGGTGTCTCAATCTTTCCTGCACTAGACTTGCCAGTCATTCAGCCTCTTCTGACCTTTGACTTCCAGACAAGGAAGTATGTTCTGCTGTTAGGAAACCACGATTGTGAAAATACTTAACCTTATACTGAGCACAATTCTATCCCTTTGTATGGACCGTCCTTCTGCATTTCAGAGTTGCATAGAAAAAGTTTATTACATTTTCCACCTGAGAGCCCTTCAATACCTGTCAGGAGGACCCATGTCCTCCCTTTACTGAAACCATGTTAATTGCCTCAGTCATCCCTTAGACAGCACACTTTCTAAACCTCTAATCACACCGGTCCCTTTCTTCTGAACACAATCTTTGTCAAAATCCCTTTTTCAAAGGCATTTTCTCAGAACTGGACATGAATGAAGTTGGCAGGTACATGGCAAGCTGTCATGACAGGTCTTTGCTATTAACATTCCTTCAGTTCTTAAGACACTAGTTCATCCCCTGGTATGTACAGAAATTTGCAAGGTTTTCAGATCTATCATCAAGGCTAATAATAAGTGGTCTGGAGAAAAGCCAAAAGACTCATTCCCAAGAATGGGGAGAGGATTTGGGGCTTTACAGTCTCATTTGTCACTGGCCAGGAGACACGTAAGTTATTTAAAAAAAAAATAGCTGATAAATTCAAAACATCAGAATGAGTCTACAAATTGTTTTATTTAAATAATGAATTTATATATTTTTGTAAAATGGGAAGTCTTTGAATCTCTTTTTTTCTTTTATTTCTTGTTCATACTCCCAATTTGTAACTATACTTAATCAAATGATTTATGAGCACCTACTATGTGTGGGGGAGTGGGAAGAGACAGCGAGTGAGAGAGAGAGAAAGAAGGGATGGAGAGCACCAGATCTAAGAGAAATATGTAGTTCAGATCCAAGAGAAAGATGTAATATGTTGCCCCGTGCTGATGTGAGGGATATGGCCTGCCAGAGCTTCTAAGGAAAAGAGTGTTTTCTGGTTCTGTGAATAGCATCTTTTTTTTGACAAGGCCTTTTCTCTTCCAACACCCCAACTTTCATCCCCTCTCCTTCCACGAAATGAGACTGAGATTGCCTCAGAAGAATAAAGCTCTGGTGTCACTATGGGGGACAGAGAGGATGTCACTAAATGACTACTAAGTGTCATGTTCCTCTCCTTCATACAAGGAACAGTCTCGAGATTTATTACAAATATTAAAGGTTATTTTATATACGATCTCACACATATAAGTTCACACATATAGATACACGTGTGTGTACGTATTTGAAAATGCACAAAATATCTCTGGAAACGATATTCAATAATTAAAAGGGAGATGGTCTAAGAGAAAGACAAATGGGATGGTGTTTAGGCCTAGGGCGTGGAGACACACGGACTCTTTGTGCCACAAGCATGCATTAGTCATATAAGGGGGTAAGAAAGATTTTTTTAAAAGGCAGCCTTACCAGACAGCCACACAGACTTCATGTGGCTTCTCACAGATGGATGTGATACTGCAGTTGCTCATGCAGGATTTCTGGTTGTCACAGGTGGAAGGTCTTACATCACAAAATTTACACAACTGTGAAAACTTGACAGCACCATTGCTGTCAGTGACCGTCATGTCATTATTAACTGTGGAGAGAAAAGAAACATTAAATGATTATCTAACTGCTACACAGCCTGCCAATAAATTCCTGAATTTCAAATGAACTTGATGTCATAAGAATGAATACGGAGAAAGGCAAAATAATGCCTTCACATCAGATGACATGCAATTTGTAATGAAAGCCATTGCAGGTGGGGGGGAAGTTTGAGAAACCTCTTGCTTTTGTCAGTGATTTCAGGTGGACAGAGAAGTCACAAGAGAACAGAGTTGTGAACTGCAAAAGGGGGTTGGCCAACTCAGAGGAGACACTATAGGCGAGGCAGGACTTGGCCATCTTCTTCTTGACCTAGACCCCAAAGAGCTGTAGGGACTTCTTTACAAGGGACTGGCTCTGACTTCTGTTGCCTTGAGGGAAATCATCTGATTTAGCAGCAGAGAAGAGGCACTGGAATCCTGCAGGTGAGAAAAGGCCCACCTCAAAGGTCTGTCACCTGCTACCTCTGTGATTTACTCTTTACAGATGGGCTTTTCCTGGAAGAAGCTAAATTCCTTTGTCCCTCAGGCCTTTCCCTTACTATTCCCTTTGTCTGGCTTCTTGTCACCTTCCTGGGGTTTGGTTAAATGTCAGCCCTTCATCCCAAAGCAGCCCAGAGGTAACTAGGAAAGGACTCTTGGGCACAAACCAACTTGATCACTTAACTTGCTTATAATCTATCTACCAAAACGTGAGCTCTGTGAGTCTTATTTGCCATGTTTATATACTGTGTCTTCAGTGCCAACAAGAGGGCCTGCCACATAGAAGATATCCAAAATATTTATGAAATAAATGAGTAAAGAGATGAGTACAAAAGAGGAATGAACATATGAATTTCACATTTGGCCCTTTATACCAAGTGGGAAAAGATACAGAACTTCTTCCCTTACATTAGGGGGGAACTGTGATTATAAATGCAATATCCATTCACATCCATCAATACTGAAGACAGACTGTTCTTTGCAATGCACATGCTGCACGCTGAGAGGCAATAAAAAAAGGTATAAACCTACCCCCTATCTTTTTCTTCAAAGAGATCCATAATTGGCAATAGGTATGCATTTAGAGAGTCAAGTGAGACAAGGCTATAAAGCATTTGGTGGACAAACATGAATTTAAAGACACATATACACTAGGCTAAGAAAGATTAAGCAGCCAGACCACATGTGGCACTAGAGTCGTCCTTGGCCTTTAGGAAGTTGGGAGGTGTGTGTCCCCCAGGGATGGTGCTTGGACAGGCCTGAGCACAGCCTCCTTCCGTCCTCCCTGGGTTAAGTATGCTCCTGCCTGAAGCCAGAGGAACAGTTGACGACCTCCCACAGTCACTTCTCCTTGTCTGTGAATTTCAGATTTCTGTCCTTGATACTATGCCATGTAACCCACTTTGTTGCCTAGGCAGAGCACCTGTTTCCTAGGTCTCTAAAAATATAAACATATATAAATTCAAGATTTGCTTTCTTGTGGTAACATTAAAATAGAAGAAAAAAATAAACCCATTCATCCCTCTCAGGCCTCAAGTTCATTTCAGGAAGTGTATTTTTAGATAGCAAGCTATTTTGAAATTCAAAATGTCTCTCAGAGCTAGAGCTCTATGCTTAGCTAAAAATACAGGCCGATCTGAACCTTGCGTTAAATTTGGGACTAACGCAACAACGCATATTTTTTCTACAATGGTTAGATTTGGATCCATTTTAGAAAACAGCTAATTTAAGCCTAGGTTTCTCTGTAAGACCTGGACAAAGAAAAAAAGCTAGGCCACGTTTTGTTTATTCGATTATATTTTTTAGAGTATGTTTCAGACAGACATCTATGTGCTTGTTAGAAAGTTTTATTGTTTTTGAATATAAAATCAAGTCTTCATAACTTGGAATTCAGTCTTCTAGCATGTTAGGATTTTAGCCTAGATTAGTGGCTATCAACTTTGGGGCATGTTAGAATTCAATCATCTAGGGAACTTTAAAAAATAATGAAGCAGTCCCACCCCAGATATGCTGATTTAATTATTCTGGAGGGTCACCTTGGCATCAGGAATTTTAGAAGCTGCCCAGATGATTCTGATTAGCAACCAAGACTGAGACCCCTGACTTAGAATCAGCTGAAAAATAACATGATGGGCACAAAGCAGCAAACAACAACAACAAACCCCTCCCTCACCACACACATATACAGACTATGTGACAGCGCAGGAGGAGCTCACCATTAAAACTGGAAGAAGTTTCTTTGTGAGAAACATGCACCTGAAGCTATAAGATTAGCACTTTCACACCTCAGACGAAAAGGCGTCCTTTTCTGGTCTGGCCAATCTTTTTCTAACAAAAGCTAAGAAAAGTGTGAAAAGTGACAGGAGCCAGGAATGACAGAAGTATAAACAGATGTGACTGGTGCTGGAAGCAGCACTGGCAGCCACAGATGTGTTGACAAGTATAAGGAATTTGGATGTGATGCCTGCAAAACTCAATCAATAGTAAAGAGACAAAAAAGAAAAAGAAAAATTACAGGCCATCAAAGCGAGAGATACAGAGAGAGAGAATAAAGAAGGGCCACCAAGTCATACAGCTCAGGGGACGCCACTCAGATTGCAATCTGTGCAAACAGGGACCCTGGAGATATGCAGGTGTGCAATTCATGGTGCCTTATGGTAAGGCCCAGAAAGAGAAGCTCTCTCCACTAAATGTTTTGGGAAAAAGACAAACAGTTATCTTTACTCCATACTTGGAGACACAGGTATATGGGGGCAGGAGACAATGGACAATGAGAACTTGTACATATTAAGCCCCTACATGTGCTAGTTAAGGTGTTTAAGTTATCAAACATCACCTGGTAGATACTAAGCAAGGAGATCTAGTTTTTCTCTTTATTACAGTAAAAGCTACCTCGTTAAGGTGAGCAGACTTTTTATCTCAATCAGCTTTTTTTTTTTTTTTTAATTTAAAAGTCTTTATGCAGGGCATATGCACTACAATTTCTGCCCCCTCCCCGGCCAGCCACTCACTATTAGTTGTTGTCAGGAGGCTCCCACTCTAACACTTTCAGCCCGTCGATAAATGTCGAGCCTTCGCTTTAAGCTAGTATTCTCCTTTTGAAATAAGTGTGTTGGTGGGATAGAGTTCAATGTAGAAGGCAAAGCTACTCCCAACCTCTGTTGGAGGTCACTTAATTTTGATAAAAGCTTTATGAACTCACTCTGGGGTGAGGGGTAGAGAGATATCCACACAAACTTTTGCTCATCATTTCCTGGGGGTGGTTCACAGATTTCCTGGAGGTCCATAGGCCCCAGCTGAGGACTCCTAGGCCTCCCTTAGAGTCCTAGAGGGTGAGTCACTGATAACATGCTAAGCAGCACACTGCTAATCAGAGTAGGGTGGAGGGCTAGTGGAAGTAGGGGATGGTGATGGTCACCCACTGTATGCACAACTGCATTTCTGTATTCCAACCCACAGGGAAGAATATTGCTGTCCTGACCGCACCTATCAAACACCTTACGTTTAATACCTAATGTTTGTGAAGTCAAAGGAATATACGGTAAATGCATAGAGTTGGCCCTCTGCATCCACGGATTACATGTCTGTGGATTCAACCAACCTCAGATCGAAAATATTTGGAAAAAAACGTGATGTTGCTGCTGACGTGTACTCTGTAGTTAGGTCTACGATGGCTACATCTGTGCTGAACACATACAGACTTTTTTCTTGTCATTATTCCCTAAACTACAGTATAACGACTATTTACATAGCATATACATTGAATTAGGTATTATAAGTAATTTAGAGATGATATAAAGCAGGGGTCCCCAATCCCCAGGCCGCAGACAGGTACTAGGCTAACAGCTCCAGTTCAGCTCCACCTCAGATTATCAGGCATTAGATTCTCCTAGGAGCACCAGTTCCTGGTACCAAGAAAGTTGGGAACTGCAGGACAGGATGTGTGTCGGTTTTATGCCAATGCTACACCATTGAGACTTGAGCATCCTTGGATTTTGGTATCAGAGGGAGAGAGTCCTAGAAGAAATTCTCCCCCTCTCTTCCCAGGATACTAAGGGGCAACTGCACATTTGCATAGCCAGCTATTACTCTAAACACACACACACACACACACACACACACACACACACACACACACACACACACAACGAAAACAACCGAATTAACCCTACACAAACCCTGACCAACTTCAAATTACTTCTAAATCAGCTTGTTAAATTACCCTAAGTCTCTTTAGCGAAGATGTTCTCCTAGTAAGGCAGTGTATTTTAATGTATGCACACTTGACCATCTTTAGGAAATTTTCTACCCATAATAGGCAAATTAGCGATTCAGTGTTCTCCAAAAAAAAAGGTTCCAATAACGTCTCCCCACTAGGAAGTCATTCAGTATAGGAAGTGAGCATGGGCAGCTGCTTTCAGCATATGATGGTATCACATGGCCCATCACATTTCACTTCTCTTCAAACAAACCTATGAGTAATAAATATATCCGAACCTTCAGTCTAGGTCTTAACGCCTTCCTCATTTTAGGGCATATTTTCCCCAAACTCACAGCCTAGAGATAGAGGTCCCGGGACTTGAGAATACAAATTACATAAATGCTTAACTGTGTCTGTTTCTAAAACAGTCCTGCTGTCTTTGGAGGTCAGAGATGAGCAGCCCAGTAAGGTTCAGACTTATTCCAGATAACTATTAGGAATCTGGGATAGAAACTCTTAGCCCATATCTTTGGAACGCTGTCTACTATTAGATGAACAATTAGGTAAAATTTCAAATTTCCACAAATAATTCTAAACACTTTGCCAGAAATGCATCCATGTATCTCTGAATTCATGCATCTATCTGTTGTTGTGTAGTATGTTTGTGGAGAGGGCACTTAAGAAGTCGTTTATATCACAAACATCTGTAGATATCTTGCTTGGTACTATGTATTTCATAGTAGGACCACTGAAAATGATACAACCAAGTGCAGCATCTCATAGAATCATCCATGGTAACTAGTAACGGAACTCACTATGCCTGGGAGCAGTGCTTTTCTTACTTGTTAATAAGCACATAAATCCCTTGGGAATATGTTTACCCCACAGATGTGAGGTAGCTCATTGGTTTATGCAATTGTGGAGCTGGCAAGTCCAAAATTTATAGGGCAGGCTGGCGGGCTGGATACTCAGGCAAGAGTTGGTGCTGTAAGGTGTCAGGCAGAAATTCTCCAAGAAAATCGGACTTTTGTTCGGAAGGCTTTCCAACGGATCGGATGAGGCCCTGTCACACTGTCTAAGGTAAACTCTTTTCTTAAGGTCAACTGTAATTGTCAATCACTCTACAAAGTGCCTTCACAGCAACACCTAGAATAGCATTTGATTAAAGGGCTGGGCACTAGCGCCTAGCCAAGTACTCACGACACTGACCAGCACAGGCAGGAACTGAGAACTGTTCCCAGGTAATACCAATGTTGCTGGTCCACAGCAAGTAGAAAGGCTGTGTGAAACCCAGTCGCTGACTCGCCTTTATTGCCCTTTCTTCACTCATTTTGGATCTAGCAAAATCGAATATAGTTAAGCCCTTACTTAAAGTCATCTGCCTACAGGTTTCTTGACTTTAAGAGAAATAACATAACGAAACCAGTTTTACCATAGGCTAATTAAAATAAACAAGAGTTAAGTTCCTACGGCATATCATCAACATTAGAAAGAAATGACTTTGAACAAAATGCTATTTGAGGACCTGCCATAGATTCCTGGCCTTTTTTACGGGCATGTCTCATCTTACAGTTCTTTCCATCTGCTTTTCTCTAGAGCCTGGCCTCTTAAACAGTCACAGGTCCAGAGGCTCTGATCACCATATGGGCCCGGAATAGAAAGACTTGTTCTCTGAAAGAAGGTTTTTAATTGCAGTTGGCATTTCAGAATCAGACACTGAGGCAGCCATCTGGCAGGCAGCCGCCATGGTCTATGGTACTGGCAACACACACCCCACACATGCCCTTTGAGACCAGGCGGGACAAGTCTACAGGTCTGTCACACGTGTCCTCTCACCAGGAATAAAGAAGCAAGTCAAGCAATCTCAGAGGTGTCCTTTTGTGACTCCTCATGAAAGAAAGACCTCCAAGCTAATCAAATGCTTTGGCCAACTACTATAAACAAACAAACACACACTTTGTGATTAAGTCCAAGAGAGTTTAAGAATATATCCCTTCTCTAAACATCCATTGCATAATTAAAACCTGACACAATGCAACACCTCCTTTTCATTTTTAAAATTGTATCTGAACCCTCATTCCCTAAGCAATTATAAGTATCTTAAGAGCAGGAGATGATATAAAGCAGGAGAGAATTATTTAACAAATGTGCATCCCTCCATTTCATAGATGGAAAGGCTGAGAGGCAGACGGATGGATGTCCCAGGTATATACACGGTTCACAGGACTGGCTTGGCTAGAACCAGATTCAGAACAGGCAAGCAGCATTAAGGAGACACAGAAAAAGTCCCAGACTTTGTCTACCTCGTCTCATAATAAAAACATATTCTATTCTAAAATCGAACTGAAAAAATTCAATGCCTCATTTTAAAACTTTAAGTCAAGAAGAGTAAATAAATCACTGAATCTGGAGAGTTGTAGACCTTCTTAATAATTCTGGCCTAAATTGACCATTATTTAGGTAATTATGAATGAACTGGAAGGAGTGTGTGTGTGTGCATGTGTGTGTGTGTGTGTGTGTGAGATTTCCCTCCACGTTTGACTTGTTCCACTGAGGAGATTCAGCTTTGAGGGTTTGGGTTTGGTAGCCTTTTTGACTCATGAGTGTGATAGTTCACTCTGAACTGCTTTAAAAAAAAAAACCTGCATAAACATCATCTTGTATTCACAAGTAAATTAAAGGATTAAGGATGTTTCAAAGGGATTATCCAATAAAACACTTTAAATTAAAAACTTGACTGTGCCTTGAGGATTTCAAAAATTTGACTTACAAGGAAATTCTAAAGAAGCCATCTATAGAATAAAACAAGCTAGAGCAGAATGAACAAGCAATTGGCTTTTCCTAGTAACAAACATAAAATAACCAAGCTGGGGCTTCGACTGCATCCTTCTCCATTTAAAACTTCCCAGCCCGAATAACTCTAAATAACTCCCAAATATGCACACTCTGATGTCTTGCTTATCCCTAAATTTCTTGGATTATTAAGGAATAAAAGGCAGTTTGAGTTCTCCCAACAATTACTAAGTTTGCCTCTCTCTCTCTCTCTCTCTCTCTCTCTCTCTCTCTCAATGTATGTCTCAGAATCAAGTCACATAGCAGGAGACAATACCCATATATTTAAAATGACTCTTGCAGATGGAAATATCTATGTTGTTGCCAATGGTAGTATTTCAGAATCCCAGCACTTTTGCCATATTCAAAAAGCTGAAAACCTTTTAGACTTCTCAATCACCTTCCTTCATCTTTAATAAGGATCTAGTGGATAAAACACTCGGCTGAAAGCTGGACAGAGGTGAGCGGTTTGCGGCCAATACCACCACCCATATTTGGCAATTGTCGTTTACTACTGATGAGGCTGATTTTAACAGTGCATTTAGCTGGCATATCCCAAATGTAGGAACTTGCCATAAGCCAAAAACCAGGAGCATGCAGGGGCCGGGGCAGAGGACAAGAGGAGTCCAACTGAAAAAAAATTAAGCTGCATTGATGCAGATGAGATTGTATATTGAGTGAAGGAATAGAACGTGACTATCAAAATAATAACTGTATTCTCCTGCTGGAAAGTGCTTTCAAATTGGCATTTTATAGAAAGTAATAGTAACTGAGAAAATAATTTTCCCTCGGTTGATATAACTTGAACAATGTGCTGTAGCAACAAGGAAAATATCCCAGAGATTATTGAAAATAAAAGATGATTAACTCTCTTGGTGACAGTCAAAACAACACTGGTAAATAGCACAGTCAGAGAGAGACAAGATAATGAACACACGATTTATGGAGTTTTATAACTTTATAATTCTACGAAAATAATTTGTGACTTAGCAGAAAAATTAGCCAACATAAATAAATGTGCATGAAATCCCTTCATATGAAACCCTTGTAGAAGGGTTGGACCGTGTAAGACACGGGCCTTTTTTCTCAAGGTGCTTACTTCTTGTAGGGAATGAAAAAACATGCACAAAAGTAGTTTTTATCAAAAGAATTAAAAATGAAAAAGGTCTACATGAAGACAACTTTTTCTAAAATCATGTTATTCATTTAGGATTGAACCAATACTTCATCTCAAAGTGCCGAGGCAGCTTACTGCAAAATGTAAAAAACAAAACAAAACAAAACAAAATACAAAATCTGGTAAGAAGAAATTTTTTTTAAAAAAATAGCAGCTATTAGAGAATCATTAAAATAGGCAACTGAGATGAGCCATTTGCTTCAACTCAGCAAGGAATTTGGTCTGAACATCAATTTCCTGTGAGATCAGGCTTTTCACGTATGGAAGTCCCTCCCACCCCGACTTTCAAACGTGCCCCAGTGTCCCAGTGCATGCCCAGTGACTGCAAGGTTTTTCAATTACAGTTTTACTATGTGAAACCATCAGTCAAAGCCGATGATTCCCATATTCAAGCTTTTGAAAAGGGATGGAAACATGATCGCACTGGGGCGGGCAGGAGGGCTCCTTTAAAGAGAGAGGTTCAAGACACTTGTTTTGTGACAGCCAAGTAACTCGGGAGTAGACCAGACTGAGATGATAAAGCAGAGATTGCTACGCAGGTGTGTGAGAGACAGCTACAGCCCCAAACTCTTTTCTATTTAAAATGCAAATCAAGTGTTAATATTAGGATATTTCACATGATTTTCAACTCCACTTAAGAAAATAAAAAGATTTGGTAATAGTGAGCCATCATCCTGTGACAACAGTCAGCTGGTGGTAAGGGGTGGTGGCCCCTTAAGGTGGTCACGCAAGCATACTCAGGTTGGCCTCCTCCCTGCCACTCTTTGGAGTCCCCTATCCCCTGCCCCACCCCTGTAGCCATCTGAATTTTACCATCAATGATTATTTAACATGTCCATTCAATTGTCTCTTCCAATATTAGAGGTTTAACTAAAATGTAAAAATTCATGATTTAACTTTGTATTACGGTATTTTTAAATATTCATTTGATTCTCTAATGTGAATACTCAAATCTCAGGTCAAGGAAAAAAAAATTTACTACTTTAAGGATCAGATCTGAGTGGGATAATAATAATAATAATAATAATAATAATAATAATAATAACAACAACAACAACAACAACAACAATAATTTCTATTATCACCATTTATTGAATGTAAACCCAAAGCCTAGTCCAGTACTAAGTGTGATAATTATTTCACTCACTCATCACAACTGTGTAATTTTGTTAGCAACATTTTTTAGGTGGGGAATTAAGAGTCAAAAAAAGTGAAATAGCATATCCAAGATCAATGAAAAGGCAGCTAATGAAAGACAAAGCCACAGGTCACAAGTAACCCCTCATCCTTCTTGATGCTAACAATAAAATAGTCGTATTGCAAAAGCTTATGAGCAGAGCTTTAGTGGCTTGCAAGAGTTGTGGTATGCAGTACATTTCTTAGGAAAGACCTTTGGTCCTTTGTAATTCCTTCACTTATTTTAGGAAATATATATAATAAAGCAGCTTGGTGAAGTCTGAGAGTTTTAAGGTTACAGACTTGAGAGTGAATTCAGGTTCTGTCAAATATTATCTGTGAGAGAAGAAGCAGCCACGTAACTTCTCAGAACCTCCATTTCCTGATCTATGAAACGGTACTTTCTAGGGTTAGGATGAAAAGAAAACATGCTTGAAGTACATATGAAAATTGTCTAGACAATCAAAAGTGCCACACAAGCACTCTGGTGAGAAAAGTAACACCGCATGCAATGCTCTCTCTCAGGGAAGAAAATTATAGGCAAGGCAAGACAAGTTAATTAAGAGTTTGGGAAGTCTATTCCTACTCATCAGTAGAACACAGCAGTTTGACGACTTCTAAAAAAAATCTTTCAGGACATTAGAATGAAGAGACAAATTGAAATGTAATAACTTTTTATTGCCACTATGCTCCAAAGCTTTCAAAGTGTTACAATGGAATCAATCATTGTTACAATAAAGTCTCCAAGAGTGCTGAAGATCTTTAAGCAACCCTCCTAGAACCAAATGATCCAGTCTAGATATACTGTTCATAACTAGTTTAGGATCAAGTTCAATTTCAAATTCTCTACTGACTGCACAACATTCAACAGGCGAGAGCTGATCGACTTTGGCTTTGAGACACTTTCATGTGTTATTTGGCAACATGCTAATAAAATTATTGAGAGTGACATCCAGAGATGGGGAGGCAATGAGGTGCTTTAAAATTATAGATTCTAAAGTGCTGAGATAGAATTAGGTTTGGCTTTCTTTCTCAAGGAAATGAAACCAGTACACTTTGATTCACAGCTAGTGAGAGAATCAGGAGAATATGAGCAACAGTTTTACTAGCTTTTTAAGTATCTACTTAAGAAGTGTTCTCTGTCATTCAGATATATGGGAAACAACATTTCTTAATCTCTTCTCCTTGAGGCCATTTGCTCATGTAAACATTAATCATGTGATAGTGCTGCTCTACCATTTCTACTGGAGGAGAATCCACCGTGCTGGGGGAGCAAGCAGGTCATGGTAGAGAAGGGTCTAGATCAACTGTGAGCTGGCTTCCTGAACCTGGCCTGTCCTCTGATGAAGCAGATAGTTGGATTGAACATGATGATTTTTAAGGTCCCTTTCATTTTGGAAAATATTCACAATTCAACTCCCAAAAGTCAAAAAAGCTGAATAATTCAAATATATCCCAGCTTAGCCCTGGCAGTCCTGGTTAAATAGAACGAGATGCTGTGCTTCGGCCTGTAAGAGAAACAGCTTCAGGACTATGAAGCAGGGTCTTTACATTCTGGTTTGTCCTCTCTGCTAATGAGAAACCACCTTTGGAACCGCTTAGTACACTGTGTAAGTACCACATCCCCCTTAACACTCCTTCACAGATTTAAACCTGTTCCTGGCAGCTGATCAGTCTTGTAAGAACAACCACGCAGGGTCATTTGCGCATCACGAGGTCAGAAGGAAGGAAAATTATGGAAGGATCACTTTCCATTCAGCCCCTGTAGGCATTTTCTCTAAACCTATGGGAGATGAGGAGGAAATTCTGATTTAGAGCAGAGACATTTACTAGAACAGTTTAAAAAACAACAATGTTGAGCATGTTTCTAATGTTTCCAGTCCATGCTTACTCTGAATTCATTCCCTGGGCTCAGCTTTGAACGATTAATAATAATAATAATAATAATAATAATAATAATAATAATAATAGATATGATTGTGTAAAAACATCCTATTGCTTGATCAAAGCCTTGATTTTATCTGACAAATGGTTATGGAAGATTAGAATTACTGTTCTCATTTCGCAGAAGGGGAAAGTATTTAAGTAACTTGCCAGGCTGGCAAACCGCAGGCCGTAAGCTTTCTGAGGGCAATGACTGTCATTTGGTCTTGCTCCAGGATGATCGTCTCAGTCCAGGGTCTGCCACGTGGTTGAACTAAAAGCCACAATTCAAAATGAATCTCATTCTACTATATCATCTATTCAAGGCTGATTTTCCCCAAAATGCAAATTGAGGAAAACAAGTAGAGTCAACTTTCAAGAAATGAATGTGGAAACCAGTAAATTCACTGATACATATAAATACTGATTCACTTCTAAAAGAAATTAGGGAGGCTTTTATTTGACTAGTAGCCGACAAACTACCCTTGGCTACTTAGCATAAGAGGACTAAAAGGCACCTAAGATTCATTTCGGTTTCTGAGATAACACCAAACACTTTGAACCACTTCCCCACCCCCACACACATACACTCTTCATGTTTTTCAAGCAGAGGAAGTAAAATAAAAAGAAACAAGTTTCGAGCATTGTTAAGGCTTCAAGAAAGGACAACAAAGGGCAGGAAATTTGAAACAAAATCTGAGAATCTGTCTCTAAACTGGCCAGTTTAGCTTGTTTTCTCACAGTGCAGTTGGATGAGAAAGTGTGAGGCTGCTCTTTGCCTTTCCTGGGCATTATTCATTGCTGTCAGGACCGTCACGTTATTTGCGGTAAACAGCATAAAGGTCTCTCGTGAGGTAAGTAGCTGCCACTGTGTGATGTTACCACTTATCAATAAGTGAAGAATCATTTCCCCTCCAAGCCCTAATAGTCCTAGTCAAGTTGGTGAGAAGAGAGGACAGTATTTACATGAGATATTATTTGATTGTCAACAGACTGCGATAGTTAAGATAGATTCCAGTAGCCATTTTAATATGGAAAATGAGAATCACACTCAAAGTCTTCGAAACGCATTCTTCTCACATAGTATTGGAATATGATGGGCTCCTAACATCTATGAAAAATGGCCACATTTGCATACTGAAATAACATTTATTCCTAGGGATTTACCTCTGACTATGAAGTCAAAAGATAACAACACTTTCTAGTTCTTAAGAAGCCTCTCATGCGAGCTCAGATACGCAGCTAACTTTCACACCTTCAGTTTGTCGCCCATGCAATCTTATTTGTTAAACATACCTATGCGTGAGAGGAAAGATGTGTAAGATGCTTCATGGCCCTAGAGGTGACTGAGAAAGTAATTCTGACTACATTTCAGTCTCTCATCTATCTTAGTCTAACATCAGTGGGTTGCAGACTGGCTCCATTTCTCGCGGAGTTCAACGTAAAAATGTCTGTCTATAAATGCAAAAAGAAAGAAGCAAAAATGAGAGACCACGGAGGAGTGCTGAAGAGAGGGAAAGATGACGAGCACACTCTGTTCTTAGGGCATTTGGAGACATGCTGTTCCCTCCAACTAGAATGTTCTTAACCAGATATCTGCCTTCTTCAGATAGGGATGTGTCAAGCCTTTCTGAAACAACAAACGCTCACCATCACCCTCTGCCTCGCACCCTGCATTTATCATCCCTGACATATTAGTAGGATCCTGTTTGCTCACTTGTTTATACAGACTTTGTTGACTTCACTGCTGTCCTCCAGAACTTGGACATCGCTGGCACCTGGGAGTTTGTGCTCAGTAAATACTTGTTTCAGCTTTCCGTTTCCCTAAATCCTCCAAAGCCAAGTTTCATATCATAAGAGATATGAAAGTTCCAAGAGAATTATTCTACCCTTAGGATAAATTCCTCATATATATAATGTGTATTTGCAATTTCTAGACAAAGAATAAAGATATGCTCACAGAGGGAATAGAACCTTAGAAGAAAAAAAAAAAGTCACATTGAACCCAACATGGAGGTTATATATAGTAAGTTTACAAAACGGTAGCCATAAGCCACATGGATTTTTACATTTAACTTTAGTTAAATAAAATCACATTTCAGTTTCAAGTTGCACTTGCCATTTTCAAGTGCTTAGCAGCCACGTGTGACTAGGGTAGATAATAGATTTTTATCACCACAGATAGTTCTACCGGACAACACTGAAAGAAATCTGAAAATTGTTCCTCAGCTTCCAGGGAGACTTAAAATTGAAGGCTACAAGGACAGGGAAAGAGAAGGAAGGCAGAGCTAGAAAAGGAGTCCCACCAGAAAGAGACCTGCCTACTGGCTTGGATGCTATTTGTAATTAAAGTTCTATCCGGATTTCTCAAGGAATGTTTTTATATTAAATGATTGGCTGTCTGTAGTCGTACCGCTAGGTAGGGGCAATTAGGGACGAGGGCTACAGTGCCACGGTAAACCTATAAGCCATGAGTGGCAGAAGCAGGAGTTTCCAGAAGTGAGAAAAATGGACCGGACTTGTTTGCAACAAGCTGAAACCTGTGAGGTCTCAAGTCAGCTGGAGACCTCTCAAAATGCAAATCCCAGTGCCAGAGATAAAAGACAGTTGTTTTTTTTTTTTTTTTTAAGTAGGGCTCGTCTGACTCCTAAGGTATTAAGTAATTCTTATTAAGCCCCATTTCAATGACTGAAATATAACACAGAGCTGAAGCAGAGATTCTAGTCAAAGCCACATGAGCTTACAGCAAGAAATTAACATTTTATAAAAAATGCTGGCCTTTTTCTTTGTCAAGGTTTTTTGGAGAGTTTAAGTCACAGCATGCCAAATAAGGGGGAGTTTCTAGAGGAGCATAGCACACAAGTGATCATGAGGGTAAAATTTATTCACAAGGGAAAATCCCAATGGCCTTAGGGAAGCCACTTCCCCTGGGCTCCAGTGAAGGAAGCCACATTTAATTAAAAGCATTCCTCTAGGGTGACTTTCTCCTTGGAGACTTACCTGTCTCTTAAACTTTTCTTTACCCAGTATTTCCAAGAGTCTGAATGGTTTATAATCCCTAGCACTCCACGTGCATTGACTTTAAGCAGATTTTTCTCCCACAAGACAATACTATTTTTACAGCCTCTTACAATTAAAACTAAAAACACAAATGATAAAAAAGAGGCCTGGCAACAAAGTATTATAATTCGAGTGCATTACTAAAGAGTACTTCCATTAAAATATTACATATCCAGGACAGAAGCAGGCTGTAGTTCCAAAGTACGGGAATGAAAAGGTACAAATAATTTAATCTGCTCCACTATGATTATAAGTGCTCAGAAATGACCTGAATGTGCCTGTTTAGGGAATTTGAGGAAAATGGGAATTTAATCTATAACTGTTCAGTTATTTAATCTATAACTGTTCTGTTCATTGACATTTGAGTTAATTAAAATAAAATACTTAAAATATAGTTCCTTAGTTGTACCTGCCACATGTCAAGCCACATGTGACTAATGGTTGCACGGCACAGACATAAGATCCTGTCACCACTGCAGAAAAGTTTTACGAACAGTGCTGCTCTCTAAGATGGCTACATAATTTGTCCCACTATCATCACGGAGATTACCAAGTAAAAATCAACTTAAATATCAAGTGTCTGGGCTACTAGCAACTTTCTCTACTTTGGTGAATTTCTAAATTATCTAATCAACCCAATCTCCCAGTCTCAAGCCCATTAAAATGGCATTAGATATAATAAAATTATTCCATCAAGGCTCTACCCAACTGAAACTCTAAATTCTTCAGAATTCTAAAAATATGAAGCATATGTTTAAGGTACTTACGGTGCAAGCATATTAGGAAGATGTCTATGAGAGAGGCCTAAGCAAAATAAGGCCCTCTCAGAAACTGACAATTTTTTTTTTTTTTTTTTACACCTTAGTCCTGAGGATTCAGCAGGCTACATTGTGTGGAGTGAGGTCTAGAGAGAACCTCAGGATAAGGTAGGAATACTGAAAGTTCCTGGACTGTTAACAGCTTCTCCATATATATCTTTTCAAGTGCAAATAAGGAATGAGTGTATGAAGTACTGACAATGGAATCCTGGCCCCAAGGAGGGATCAGAAACAGGAGGGGCCCAGGTGCTGAACTGAGGTTTTAATGAGTTCCCCTGCCTTCAGCTAACTGCAGAGGCATCATGGGAAAGGAAAACAGGGATTTGCTACCTTCACATCCTCACAAACCCCTGGCCTTGCTCTGGTTTAATTATGTCATTCTTTTACTTACAATTTGGCAGTGACTCAGAGACCTAAGTCTAAAAACTACATGGCCTAACATTTAAGGCCTCCATAATCTGATTAGCTTTCTTCCGAACAACAGACTTATCAAAAACCCTTTGATCAATTAACGCCTTCTGCCCTTTCCACACCCAGCATTTCCACCAGTGCATAGCCAAGGGATGATCCCCAAGATGGCCAATCTAAGCCCCAGAAAGAGGTCGGGTCCTCTGCTAGCAGCTGGGAGGTTTGCTGTGACTGAGAGAAGGGACTCAGAATGGCTTCTCTAGGGATACCTGGTGTCGAACACTGCCCATGAGAGGAGGTCTAAGTAAGTTAGCGAGCTGACCGCCCACCTTGGATGTGGCTAGGAAGAGCTGGAGAAATCCTCTGTATGATCAGTGGTATAACCCCAGGCAAGCATCTTCCTACCTGCCCCTCTGTTCCTTGAAGCAGATGGAGAAGCATGACCCTGGGGCTAACAAGTACACAATTGTGCCATTGAGTTGTACCCAGCATTTCAGATCCAGGTCAGCTGTTTTCTCCTTTGGGAAATCATCCCTACTACTCACCACCAACCCAACCCATGTGGCTCTATCTACTTTGGCCTTGATTTTTAACCCCCTTCATTGTGAGGTAGCCTTTCAGATGGGCCTCTGTTTACCCCACTCTGCAGGTAAATTTCCAGAAGTAAAGGGATTTTGATTCTCCCATGACTTCACTCCAAAACCTGCTTTGTATTTGTTATACTGGATTTAGTAAAACAGTCAGAAGATGAAAAATTTTGAACTCAGTAAATGGTACTTATTTCCTGGGGGATATCAAGTAAGTACCTTAACCTCTTGGATCAAATTCCGTATTTGTAACGTATCAGGCATAGGCCAGATCGGTGTTTCTCAAGCTGGGTTCCACATCAGAATTATCAGGGGATCTTTTGAAACAATACTGATATCAGCCCCCAACCCAAGGAATAATAAACCAGAACTTCTAGGGGTTAGGCTCAAGCATTAGAATTGTTACACAAGCTCTCTAGAGGATTCTAATGTGCAGTTAGAGTTGGAAAAATAAGTTCAGTAGAAGATCTGTTCTATATGGAATGAAGAACGCAACAGCAACAAATTTGGGGGTTAGAGATAGGAGACATGGCAGCACGGAATAGAAGTGGACAGGCCCAAAAGCAATGTGCCTCCATTTGCCTAGCTGCTAAGGAAAATCACAAATTGCATTGTAACAGAACCTCATAATACATGTATACAGGTAGAGTCAAGCCCAATCCAAATAATTTTCTTAGGTGACTCAAACTCTAATAATGTTTTAGGATGAGGCAGGGATCATAAACAAAATTGGCCCCGAGGCATTTGGTTGCTATTGTAAAAATTCCTCCTGCAAGATCATTTTTTAGATTAATTTCTAAGTACGGATTTTACAAGTTCCTATCCTTTTAGAGGGTGGAAATCCTTTCCCAATCACCATGGGGACAATAAGCTTAAAGGAAGATCTTTTTGAAAGAACTGAGGAGCAGGTTTCCTGAGAAAACTGAATTCTAAGGTTTTGACCCCACGAGGCAAAATGAATAGTGAATTCAAGGAGCTACATGAGAAAGTGTATTTCCCTTTAGGTAATCTAGCAAAGAAGTTAAAAAGATAAACAGTTTTTTAAATCAGAGTTAACAGTGGTGGATAAGCTTGTCCTTCACAAAATCACAAAGCTAAAAAGATATAACACAAACAAGGTAATATCTAAGTCAATATATTCCTATAATTTAATTTTTCTGCTTAGTTTCTGCAGTATTTTTCTTCTTTCCATTAAACAAATATCTATTGAGATCACTTATATACCAGATCTAAAATGTGCAAAATTTGAGTATTTTTTTTGGTACAATGACATTTGCCTTAACAGGATTCAGTATGCAAAAATTATAATTTTTAAAGGATTATATATAAAAGGTATTATTCCAGAAGATTTACTGTGGAATCCTCTTAAAAAGAAAGTACATAAAAAGGTAACAGTAAAACCTATTATAGTTTCAAGAAAATCTCTCCAAGTATAAATTCATGAACCCAGTCATTATTTAATAAAGCTCATCTTTTCTAGGAAATTTTCATTGAAGAGGAAGGATCAGAATGATCATCAGTCTCAAGTCCATTGGAAAACCATTCTGATGAAAACTTGTAGAAAAGAAGAGAAAGAACACTGTATTACAGAGTGCGAGCTGATCTGATGTGCTTCCTTAACCAAAAATTGAAACAACATCATGACTCAATTTCTCTTTTTATATTGTGGGCAAAATGACATTTATGCAAAGCAAGCTGCAGGAAAGCAAGAGTATAAATTAGCTTTGTGCTAGCTGGCAAACTGAATACAACTTTTACTAACCGAGATAATTCTTTACCATATCCTTTGAAAATGTCACAGTCATACAAGTAGGCTTTGCTACTTCTCATGGTAAAACTTTTTATATAAAAGCAATTTGACTACATATTAGATATCTGTTACTTGTGCCATGTCAGTCAAAACAATTTTGTTCTTCTCTAGATCTTTATTCAGACATTTGTGTTTAAGAAGTTCTGCAAAAGGAAACCGGAGGTATTACTTGATGTCTATACTAATATGATGAAACACCATTCCTATGTAAAGATACCCATATCTCTGATTATGTTAAGCACGTTGAAATTCTGAGGAATTGAAAAACTACAGGACTGTAGCAACTGCAATAGTCTCTTATCAATGGTGACTTAAGCCTCAAGAAGACAGACCACATGGCGCTTAAAAAGAGAAACTGTCCCCACAAGAAAAAAAGAAAAAGAAAAATGACTCATTTCATAGCTTGAACTCCAGTAAGACTGATGGCCAAAACCCGTAAAGAAGTGTGTCTTGAAAGATGAAATTCTCCCATCCTAAATGTGACTAATTTTTGAGGCAAAGGATAAGGCTTCCAATGTCAGCCCCTTCCATCCCCTCCTAGCTACAAAAGTTTAGAAACACGATACGACCACAGTTTTTATCTTGGGTTTACTCAGAAAGTAAGCAGCAAGGGAATACAATAATTAAAAATGGTAAAATATGAAAAAACAAATGTGTGCTATTTTATATTGTCTCAGATGGTTTCATCTTTCTGGGTCTCCATTTCCATATTATCCATAAAACAGGATAATTATATCCATTTCAGAGGGCTGTTTTTAAAATTAAACATGACATGTAGCAAAACTGTTTTGTGGATAATAAAGTATTCTGTTAACATATGCAATTATTAAAAATTATGATAAGCAGACATGGTCAATATGTTTTCTTCAAAGGTGCCAGACTAGACTTTTGTCACAATGGTGCTCTTTCCCTATAAGCCTCAATAATAGTAAAGTTATTTCAATCACTTCTCTTTTCTGTTTTCCTGGCACTAGTTTTTATCTGCCTGGATGAGTAGGCAAATGGCTGTTTTTACAATGTTTGTTGTGCTTTTACTATTCATTTGACATCTATTTTAACAACAAAAGATATTTTTATATGTCTCCAAGAGATATGCCTCGAAAGGGGCTGTGAGCAGAATTGTTCATTAAAATCAGGACCTTCTCTTGTAGCCTGGGTCACTGCGGAGAAGGGGCACACAAGTGGCTGCTATCAACCAACACAGCTATCAGCTACCCTCTCTGGTCCCTTCTTTTTCATATAAATTCAAGACACTTCGGTTTAGAGAACAGGAGCCAGATCTGCCTCCATGATTGTCTCGTGTATCACGGGATAATGATTCAAGAGGACTGACACCGATTCAGTCAGACTTTCCCAAGGTTTTCAGGGGCTCACTCTAAAGATTCTCTTTAACATTAATTTTATTGATCATAATCAGAATAGTACATTGTATCAAAGGTTCAGAATTGCTTGGGGCTTCCTTTCCCAGAACTTAAAAGATGAATGCCTGCATAAAGATAGATATACAGAAGAACAAAACTGTCTTGTCTGGCAGAATACAAGTAATACAAATGTCTACCATCTAGTCAATTGCTTCTGTATAAAAGAAGTTATACCTTGAGGAGTAGCATAGCCAATAAGCCTGGAGTAGGATTTATTGTAGTTCCAACAGTTCTTCAAGAAGTGAACATTGAACTGTTAAGAAACTAGGTTCCTCCTGTGCCCTGAAGACATCATAAGCATCTCATTAATAAATTGATAACAGGAAACACTCTGTGTTTGACAAAATGCTTTGCACAGTGCTGAAGAAATACAAGTGGTTATTCTAATTGCCACAAACATCCTCACCAACATCATCAAAATCTTGGAAGAGAATTGTTTTCAGCAGTTTGAAAGCTTACCAGTAGTACATCAAATTAAAAGTATTCTATCTCAACCATCCAATAAGTGCCCCCAGGAAATATTAAGACATAAAATTCTTATTTCGCCTTTTCTCCTCTAGATAGAGCAGGGTAAGGCTTTGCTGGTCCACATGTAAGTAATGCTGTGAAGTCAACGGTAGCTCCAGAACTTCCATAGAGGGGAGGCTCTGTGGCTGATGATCCAGCTGGGAGAGAAGCTAGTCTGGATGCTGTGCTGGCATAGGAAGCACACTACCACTGTTTTCTAGCCTGCATGTTCATGTAGGGTGGCTTTACAGGGAGCTGATAGAGTTAAGATGAAAGTAAGGGCTGAAGACCTTTGAGATCTTCCTTGGAGACCCATTCCTAGTAAGCACCTATCTAAGAAAGCTTTTGTATTTAAGGGTCCTTAGCACGTGCCTTTTTAGCAAGACTTTCCAAAAAGTACAACCAGGAGTCATCTTTGCAATATGGGTTGTTTGCCCTCAGGCAGATAGAAGGGTGTCTTCAAGCATTCTCTATGCTCCAAGACCCCTTCATTCAACTGCCCCTTCTCAACCATCCCAACAACAGGAGATAACCTATGATTCATAAAAATGAAAGGCAGGAGTGGCAAAAAACTGTCCTGAGTCAGACAGTATGATTTACTTTATGACTTTTTCTGGCCTCTCCAGTCATAACACGTCGATCCCTCTATAAAAGATTCACACACAAGAAGATAAATGAATCAAAGGCAGCCTGTGATGGATGGAAAAACAACAGCCCTTAACAACCACAGAGTGCAGCTCCCCCAGGAAACCTCCACTGTAAAGAGCAACTTACACGCATCAGATCACTTGAAACTTCCTACAAGCCCATGTTCTCTTCAACAATACTGTAGGTGGCTATAAATAGCACAGCCATTAACAAGACACTTGGCAGTGAAAAGGTAAGCAGTGTAGGGCAAGTGTGTGTGTGTTTGCGTGCGTGTGGCGTGCGTGCGTGCGTGCATGCGTGCGTGTGTGTGTGTGTCCTATCACTCCATCTTGGAATAATAAGAAGTTTGCCCCTGGCCTTTAAAAATGATGGATTCAAGTAGCAACAACATTTTAGTGAGAATATGTGCTCAGGGCCAGAGAAGCAGAAGTCCTGTCTCAAAGAGTTTTTATTCTGGTAAGACAATTCAAAAACATACACAGACAGCCACTGGTACCTCAGCAACCAAGTTCACATGAGTGAGAAGCAAGGCCTGTTAGAGAGGCTGTAAAGAGGAGAAGGAAAATCTGACCCAGGTAATAATAGAAGACCCAAGAGAAGAAGCGACATTTGGCCAGGCATTATTTCAGAAGGTGGAGGTGCTGTGGGGTACAAGTAGGGAACTGAAAATCTGAAGGAGCAGAAGAGTCTCAAGTTAGAACATTTGAAAGCTAAACAATGTGAGGAAGTCTGGTTAGAGTGGAACCAGTGCCTGAGGCATGCACAGGATAAAATGAGAGGTTGGGGAGAGGGCTGGCCTCATTCATACATGTAGTCATCAAACCATCCTGTGTCCCATCTGTGTATCTTAGGAGCCAGGGATACTGACGCAAGCCCTGACCTCGAAGAGGAAGTGAGGGCCATGTAATCACATGGATCCATGGAGAGGACCTGTGGAATGTTTTCTAGCAGAGATCACCTATTCAAAATGATGGGCATGAGATGGGGGAGATGTAGCTGATGGCGATGCATGTATGTCAAAGAGATAAGGGACCAGAGGAGTCTGCAGGCAGATACTAATGAGGAAATTCTTAGAGATGACAGAAAATAAGAGTTCAGACTTGCATTGTGGTAGCATAACATAAGAGCAAAAATGAAACCAAATGGTTATGCATGTTGTGTAACTAGTTCCTGTTGTAAATGTTTGATTAAGAGGTTCTAGGTATCAAGATTTTAAAACTATTCTTATGAATAAGTTGAGATTTGATGCAACAGGGAGCAATATGAGATATAGGTTGCAATGAAAATTTTTTGTGTTTGTTTGTTGCCAAGAATAGTTCAGATGAAAAAAAAGTCAGAAAACAAAATTATTTGGAAAAATGAGAAAGCAGTTTTGAGAACTGGTTATCGTAACTGACAGGGACCTATAATTCTTAAAGACAAATGTAATCGAGGTGCAAAAAACTGCCTTACGGTGAGTAAAATACA
Source organism: Macroglossus sobrinus (assembly GCA_004027375.1). Classification (NCBI taxonomy): domain Eukaryota; kingdom Metazoa; phylum Chordata; class Mammalia; order Chiroptera; family Pteropodidae; genus Macroglossus; species Macroglossus sobrinus. Next base: position 162,319 of record PVKZ01000375.1, read on the forward strand.
GAAGCCAATCAACAGAAAAGCCAATAATGATGTTCTCAGAACAGTCTAAAATAAATGTTGAGAGATTCAAGAAAAATTTAATGAGTTTGCACTGAGCAACAACCAAATAAGTTTCTTGAGACAAAAGAAGAGATTTTTTTTTTTTTTTTTTTAATGTTAAAGAGTAGAATTACTGCCTGGAAAACCTGACATTAATTCACGAATTTATTGGGTACATACTTGGTACACAGCAGAGTGCTACATATTTTAAGACATGCCACGGTACAACAGCTCTGAATTAAGGCCTACAAATGTCAAGGAGGGCTGTGATTAAATGCCTAATGAGTAAACAAAATGAACACTGTGAGTTCAGCAGAGACACGGATCCCTGGGACCCACAGTTGGTGGTGGTCAAGGGACATTCAGTGGAGAAAAGAGCCATGAAGAAGGCTCTGGGTAAGCAGACTGATGAAAAGTGACTTACTGACCTGCCATCAGTGCATTCTCTCTTCTGCTGGCCTCAGTGCATTAATTACAACCACTTTAAAACGAACCTTGAAGCTTCAGAGGAGTCAAAACATCCTCATAAAACTAGGAGCTACTCTTCCTTGACGCCTTCCTCAGTGACAGAAAGGAGCCTGATCTGATCCCCTGAAGTCATTGCAGGTCATCTGACTCCTCTGTGAAAAGTGTTTCCAAGAGACGTTTATGATAGCATAGGAAATATTAGTCAATAATATTGTAATAACCATGTATAGTGCCAGGTAGGTACTAGACTAAGCTGGTGGATCACTTTATAAGTTATATAAATAAGCACTATGCTGTATACTTGAAACTAATATAAAATAATATTAAATGTCAATTATAATTGAAAATTTTAAATTAATTTTTAAAAAGAAAATATTTCATGACTCTAAAAAAAGAAAGAAATGCTTCCATGTTATTAGAGCAATGTTCCTCAAAACTCAATGCCCACGTGGACCAAGTGAAGATCTTGGCAAAATGCAGATTCCCATGCAGTAGGTCTGGGGTGGGGCCCAACAGTCTGCATTTCCAATAATGTTTCAGTGACGTTGATGCTGCTGGTCCCTGGACCACCCTCTGAGTAACAAGGTATTAATGAGAACATCCTTAGTTGCTGTTGTCAAGGGATGATATAAAAGCATCGTTTTGGGGGGTCGGAATGCTTTTGCTCAAGATTTGGGCCTCGATGCATATTATAACTCGTGAAAAGTAACGCTAAAAGAGGAAAGAGGCTCCTGAAGGAGTGAGAAAGAACAAGCAGGTCTGTAAGCTGGAGGTGATGGAAAACGGAAGACAGCAACAAAGGAAGAGACTGGCACATTGAGCATTAGAATAAATAAATAAATAGGCAATAAGAAAGTCAAGAAAAATTATGTGATTAATTATAACAGATTCTAAGAATAAAAGTAAGAGTCTCAGGGGGTTAGATTGTTAGAAATTATTTTATAACAATGTAATCTAAGGGATTCCAGAATAGTTAATGCAAAATAGGTTACTTCCGTTTTTTTTTTCCTTTTCACATCTTTGGGGGAAAATTCATTGCATTTTTTTTTCTGCCCAATACTATGGGTTTTATTTAGAGAATAAAACACAAACATGATATGTAGAGACAAGACACTTATTCAAAGAGATAGAAGATTCTTCCTCTCTGCCAACTGGCATCCACAAAACACTTCATACAAATGAAATTAAGGGACTCACAGCTACTCCTCTGCCTAAAAAAAGCAGTCTGCAAACTGCCAATCTGTGGCAAATTCTGTCTTTTCTGAGAATATTTTAAGAAGAGTGGCGAAGAATTCTTTGAAAGGCAACAGAAGACTAATTATATTCAGACAAGTTACTTTTCCTTTCCCAAAAAATATAGAAGCTCCTTTAGGGCTTTCTTTTCCTAGACATAGCAAAGCATTTCATAATTCTCTGCCTTAGGAAAAACCTTCACAGACACTTTTACCAACTCAGAGGAAGGGGAGAATGGAAACATCATAATTAACCAACGAGAAATGGGATTACCACCAAAACCAAGGAAGCCTTTTCTTCAGCAAGAAGTGAGTGTTAGCTGAAGTAAACATGCTATTTAGTAAGGACATATGCTCAAGCACCTGTACCAGGCAACTTTCAAAATAACTATGGTTTCTTTTTCTTTTTTTAACAGCCATCATCCCCAACAAAGTCCAAGTGGATGTTTGTGGTATTTGTCGGTTCTGACCTGTTTTGACTTTTGTTGGCTTTCTATTTTGATTAGTTAATGATTATGTTTTCTAAGTCAACAATGGTTTCCTCTACTAACATACAAAATGAAACATCTTAACAGAAAAAGCTGAAAGTCTCACTTAGTCCAATTCTTATCATTGTACATAGGAGAAGAATGAGACTCAGTAGTAACAAAAGACTTAACCAGGTTACCCCAGCCTCTCGAATGCCAGAATAACAAGCTTTGGTCTTCACCAGCTGTCTCATATGCAGAATTTTAATCTCAAACTAAGGGTTAGTTAGATCTGTGTTACCTTTCACTCAAGATCAAGGTTTGTGATAATAACATATTTGGGGAAAAGGAGAAGAGGTATTTTTTATTTATTTTCTAAGCCAAAAAACAAATCCTACCATTAGGCCTAGAGTCAGGTTTTATGGAAGCTGAAGTTTATATACTTCAGAAATAGAATACAAAAATTAAGAATAGAAATTTAGGTATGAAAGTGATTATTCAGAATTTAAAATGGTATCTTACAAATTATAAAATTTTTAAAAGCTATAAATAACACAAATATAAAATTTAAAAGAAAACAAATATTGGTGTAAATTAACTACCTGATGTACCTCTGAAATATCTGTGCTACATTTTTTGGTTGCATACTTTTCATCACCTCTTCAAATGATATTTTGTAATATTCACTATAGAAAGAAAAGAATTCAATCTTTCCTCTAGAAGTGATCAGAATTTGTAATTTATTCTTGAATAACTTGGAAAAGTTTCAATTTCATCACTCATTATAAGTAATATCATATAAATGTTTTGGATTGCCTCCAAATTTGGGAAAACCTCTAGCAAGTTTCTTTTATATATGAACTATAACATTCAGGGCATTGCTAGAATTCTTAACTAGTCTTTACCTTGATGACACTCATTAACTACATTGCCAGGGCCCCTCCCAGAGCTAAGAGATAATCTTGTATCAGGGAGAAGGCTTGAGTTAAGTTCCATTCACTTCATGGTAAATTCACCTTGGCATTCCATACATGTCCCCTACATATTTATGTATCCTTGAATTCGCCCTGTTCTTCCAATGAAATGTCTGTTTTGTTCAGAATATCTAAACTCCTTGACGGTGTAACTATTTCGTGATTCAGCCAAGATCATCACCAGATGTACACATTTCATTTTTCATCGAAGAGGTCAAAAGACCAACATATTTGACTGCTTTGTATATGAATCAAATTGTATTTTATTTAGCTAAAGAAATCAAATGATGCAATATATGACAAATGCTAAATTAGCATTAGAAAACTATTGTATATTATTATTTCTCTTGATCCCTAGAATCTCCCATCCATCACCCATGCTAGAAAGGAGAGGTTGTTTATGTCAATTGAGTTGGTCTAGTCTCAGTATAGCATAATAATTAGGGTCTAGGTCCCCAAATCAGACCATCTTGGTTCCAGCCCCAACAAAATCATTTGCTAATTTTGTGGCCTTCATTAAGTTTCCTAATCTCTAGAGAATGTATAATGAGCATTATAAAATCTATCTCAGAGTTGTTTTGAAGGTTAACTACTACAGATGAAGTTTTCGGCATGATCTAGGCAGCAGTAAGATCTGAGGACGTGGTAACTACATATATCATTGCGAAACCATCCACAGAGGCTCATGAGTAAAGATAGGAACACCACTCCCAGGGAGCATGAGGCCAATTCCACCTCCCTGTGGAGAAAGGTTATTACAGAGTTTCAGGATGACCTGTAGTCATCCACAAAGCAGCAGAGAGAGTTTTCTCCAAAGTCAACAGACTCTCCAAAGCTACTTAAAGTAATAAGTAGATGTGGCATATGATGAAAATAGGCACCTGGCCCCATATTTTACATCGAAGACTTTCATGTTTGTTCTGCCAAACACCTGGTTCTCTAAAATGCATAGTTTGGACAATCTTATACCTTTAAGAGTGCTTTTTCCTTCTTTACACTTTTCTAATATTCATATTTTCCTTCAAGAAGCTTGGAAAAAAGGACATGGAATACTCAAATAAAATGTTTATAATAATAGAAAAAAACATCCAGATAAGCTTCACCTTGCCCTGGTGTTCCCAATACACAGAGGAAATGCAACAAAGGCACTGATAAATCTTAAAAAAAAAAAAAAAAAAAAAGATGTGAAATAGAAATAGTAACAAGTCAAATAAATTAAGCTAACTTTTTTTTTTTCCAGGAAAATATACACTACAAAAAACTGAATTTCCTAAAGGAAATACAGCACTGTGACTACAAACTCAGCTTTTTCATTAATGAGTAATCTCTACTCCATGGAAAATGTGATACAATCAGTAAAAACTAAGTTTGTCCCCAACATCTCAGCAAAGGAGTATTTTTGATGCTAGAGCCACCATTGACATTGGAAAGCCCAGGGGAAGAGGATATATGGGGATAAACACCACAGGTCAAAATACTGAAAGTTATAAATCAAGCTAACTATATGTTCAATAAAATAAATTTTATCCTTCCATTTTAACTGAAAAGTATGTCTTCATAATGTCTTAGAAGATAGTACAACTTTAAAACCCCTGAACTACTCAAAGTCCCTCCCTGGGACTGGGTGTTGTAAGGAACTGTCCCAGTTTCTGCCTTCCTCTTCCTACTGCCCCTTCTATCACTCATGAAGAGGGACTCTGAGATGTGTACGGACACGCAAGTTTAACACACACTATACCCTCCACCCACCCACACACACACATAGCTGTCCCTTAACCACCTCTCAGGTGCACAGACTAGTAGTGACTGTGAAGGTCCTCAAAAAAGACAGACCCAAGGGTCCGTGTAGACTGTAAAAGCTGGTCCAGGGCCATCTGAACAGTGAACTTGGGGTTCCCAGGTACTTGAAACATGATCTATGCAGAGAGGCAGAAGTGTGGACTCAGAGGCCAGGAATCAACTCCCCCCATAAACAGGAGCCTGATTAGAGAAGAATAAAAGCAATACTTTCTAAAGCCCAGGGCAGAGGTCCCTTTGCCCATATATTTCAGATGAGCTGAAAAAATTTGAGAGGATATATCTCATAAGAAAAAAAGGGGGAAAAAAAAGGAGGAAAAAGAAACACATGTCTTAAAAGCAGAGGCCTTTCCCAAATAAAATCTCACCAGTCATAGGCACTTGCCCGGAAGCTAAATCCATTCTAATGACCTATAGCTCCGCCTTGTAAACAAAACACAGATGCTAGGGAACCCTTGAGAGCCTAAGCAAGAGATCCTAAGTAGACTACATCCCAGGACGCAGTTGCTCCATGTTGAGTGCCAACGCCTAAAATGCTGATCATGGCAAGTATGAAGAGAAGAATCTTAATCCACAAGTTTTCATGTTAGTTGGGCCTTTGTTATACTGAATAAATTCTGCTCTTTCTGCCCTCACCAGCAGTTGTTTGAGGCCTGTACACAGATGGTGGTCCTACGTGTCTGGAATGGGGGCTTCACATTACACATCTTTGAAAATGGTGCATATCCAACTGCTCTAAATAGCCCAACCCAGGTGGCCCACAGTGGGTCCCACCACCAAGATGCTGTTATCAGACTAGGAACAGTAGAATTTCCTTCTGCAAAGAGACTCTATCTTATCTTGATTTTCTGTAGAACAAAGACAATCAGGAAGGAGACAGATCGTGAATTCATGATATTAGATAGTAAGTTTCCCTTTTCTCAAATGTGATGTCCTTTTACCTACTCCCTAACTTTCACTCCAACACACACATACACATAGATACACCATGAAAAAGAGCTTGCAGAGTATAAGCAGGGCAAGCTTAGTATACACACACAGGCCCACAAGGCACACCTCAAATGATCTTGAGCAGACTCTATCTTCCCCATTTATAAAATAAAAATAATAAAACTTATCTTACAAGCTTCCTCTGAAGATGAAGTTACATAAGTAATGTCAAGGAGCTAGCTCAGAGCAGATTCTCAAAAGTTAGTTCTCCCTTCTCCCCATTTCTCCCTGAGAAGAGTCAATTTGCCAGCTCAGTATTACAAACCCTTCTGACATGCCAAGCAAAGACAATCATTATGTTACCTCAGTCAGAAGCAACAAGTATCTGGGAGCAAAATATTACAGGAAAAAGGGGGAGTACCAAATGAGTGGTGAGTATTCTAGCTGCTAATACATATCTGCTAAATCATTTCTACAGATAATCATGAGTTAAAAATTACTGGATTAACCCTTGGAGAGCTGAAGCTAAGAAAGTGATACAGTATGCTTTCATGTGGAAATTGGCTATATAATGCCGTGCTATAGCCAGGAAGTAGGTTTCCTGTGCACCTTATTTTAAACCATTGTGGTGATTTGCATCAGACCTAAATAATACCCACACTGCTCTAGAGCAGACAGTGGCTGCTGCAGGAGCATGCTTCCCTTAGACCAACTCTGCTTCACTGCTTATAAACCAAAACATAAAACCCTGATGAAAAAAGAAACTTAAAAACTAAATTAAGATTTCAGCACTTCATTGTTAATGAAAGTCTCCTTTAGACAACCTTCTAGGTTAAAGAGAAGAGAGAAAGAGAGAGAGAGAGAGAATTCTATATTTACTGCAAAATTTCTTTGGTGAAATGTTTTATGTTTGCAATAGCTTTGAATGCTCTACACTAAAGCTAAAAGAGTTGGATGGAAAATTCTAGCAGCTTTCCATCATGTTTGTCAGAAATTGTAGCATCTTTTCCCTTAGTTCATCAGAATAAAAGTGCCAGTTACATAATATAAAAACAGCCAAATTGCTTACTTAGGTGAGAGCTGAAACTCTTCTTACTGAAAGCAAGATGTTACCATTCAGACCAAACTCCCAATAAACAGTGTCTGCCTGGTTGTTAAAATGCTAGACTCAGTCATACAACCTTCGGGACGATGGATTGAAGGCTGAGCTCAGCATTTCCTGAATATTAAACGATGTGCCAGGCACTGCAGGAGACCTGGAGATAAGAGAAATGAATAAGGCACACCACTTGCCTTTGAGAGCACTGAAGGCCTAATGGGCAAAGAAGTCACATAAAGATATAACTTGAGCTTACTATTGTTAACCATTGTTACAGGTAAAAGAGAGGCCTATCTTCAGAAGAGGACATTAGGCATTCAGAGCAGGTTTCCTTAGGAGGATAGCACTTGAGTTAAGTCTTAAAAGATGAGTGAAAATTATCCAGGTAGCAGGTGTTCCAGACAGCACCGTGAACAAAAGCACAGGTATCTAAACCGCTCACAGCACCTGTATACAAGGTGATGAGCGTGGACTGGGAAACTGTAACACTTGGAGGGATGTGGAGCTGCAGAATCAGATGGGAGCCAGGTCACCCAGTAATAACAATGGAAGCTGATATTTACTGAACACTTACTATGTGGCAGGCACTACATTAAACACTTTAGAGTATTTTTAATTTAATCTTCACCAAAACTCCAGAATCCCCATATTACAAATGAGGGTACTGAGAGCTACCGAAGGAAAATCACTGGGAGGTGGGTTTGACACCCAGCATGGCCTGATTCCAAAACTCATACCCTGTACTCTTCTATCGCCAAGCCTATCCTCAAAAGAAAGGTTGGATGGATACATTGTGTCCATGATACTGGCTACAGAATGGAGAATGGAGGTGGCCCAACTGCGGCCTGTAACAAGGCAGGTATAGAAAAGAACAGGTCAATGAAAAACACGTGTTCGGAGGGACTGAGAGTAAACATTCTACTGGCATGCCCTCTGAGTGCATTCAACAGTAAAATGGACTTTTGACAGAGGCGTCTAGAAAATAAACTACCATGTACGGTGAAGCTCCCATGTACAGTGGGTTAAAATATGAAGGTTGTCCTTGCCTGACACACTCCCAAATGTGTCAGTGAGGGCAAAGACCACGTCTGTCTCATTCATTTGCGATGGTGTCTCCAGTCAGAGCCTCCTGCCTGAATCAAGGAGACACTAAAAATACTGTTGAGAAGGAAGAATGAGTAATGGCCACTTTTTATAATGGCACCAAGGAAGTTCTTAATTGGAAAAATCGTGTTAAAAAATAAAGAAAAAATTTGAAAGTTGTGTTGATAACTGAGGATTGGTAAACTGAGGTGAAAAACGTGTAGCATTTATGTCAACCACACAGACCTCATTTCCATGGGGTCCTAGCTTGAAAAAAAGGTGAATCCAAAAGGTGATGAGTTTTGTGTAAACCATAACTCATTAAAAATATGTTATTAAAGGAAGTGGCCTAGAGGTGAAAATGTGCTTTCTGGGATCAAATTCTGGGCCTATTGATTTCTAGTCTCTGACCCTGACAAAATAAGCACATCCTTAACATGATTTTAGGAAAGAAGCTTATAACACTTTTACCAACATTTAGTCATCAACAAGAATCTCTTATTAGGTATTCAAAAGTTAAGTCACATGTTTCAGCTCTGAAGAGTTTTCAGACATTTAAAGTTTTCCCCAAAAGGGTAATTACTTAATTCTGAGCATTTAGGAACAATGATTCTAATTCTGAAATAAAAAGTTTTAAAGTATATTTCTTAGTAAAGTTCTTATACTGAAATATTTTGCCCACTTGTCAATCTACTAAACAGAAGATTTGGGGTTTTTTTTTGTTTTGTTTTTTGGTGACCTATTAGGAGGCTATAAATAATATCATTTCCTCATATCTTATCATGCATTAAAATGTTTTGAAATATGTTTTGACAGTCTACCAATTATGTTAGAAAAATCCTGAAACCATTTACTCACATACAAAATTAAAATGCAATCAGGAATTAGGTTTCTTGTCTTCATTTCATTATAGCTACTTTCGACCTTCAACTATCTTCGAAAATTTATTTCGAATACATACATGTTCAAAATGATTTCTTAGTTCAACCATTTTGAAACTTTCATTCCATAAAAGTATGAAATCTGTGGGTTTTGTAAAACTTTAAAAGCCCAAATAAAAAGCCACTAGGCTTTTAATTGTGTAAAACTGTGTAGGTAGATGAAATGAAACGGACTCATGAACTATTGAGTCTGGAATTTGCAAATCATAAATCTTATCCTTGTAAACAAAACCTAACAAAATCAGAGCCCACAAATTTCCTTCTTTCGTAATGTGAAACAAAAGTTGTAATTATTTTTAATGCACACAGAAAATTAAGGGCGCATTTAAAATATTTATTAGTAAAATATAACTTAGTTTTTAAGAGTCTGGGGTATAATCAGAGACAGTTGGACATTCTGGTACTGCAATATAGGAAAACATTCAAGATTTTATTAAACCATAGAACTCAAATTTGTGTTAGGATTTTTTTTTTTTTAACAATTGGGCTTCCTCGTCATTCCATTAAAAACTTTCATCTCCATGTGACCTTCAATATGAAACATAATTTTAAGAAGTCCTCAACCACTTCACATACTCTGGAATGTACCATTTAGAACCTGGAGCATATTTCTTCTAGACATGCTTAAGGGTAAGTCTGCCTGAGGCCTCCAGTAAATCAAACATGTGCATCAGAGTGATGCATTTCATCCCAGATCTACACAGGGCATCTCTAAGTCACTAAAGGGGCATAACAGGTTAAAGATGAAGGGCACGTAAACTTATTCAAAATATAACCAAGTCATTTTACAGATGAGGAAACCGAGGTCTCAAAAGCTCCAGATACTCACTTACCCAGGGTACAGCTGCAGATACTCAGTTATGTGGATCATGGCTGCAAAAATTCTAACTTTTAAAGTTTCAGGGGTTTGGTACTTTCCATAACATATCTTTAAGAACTCAATTCGTGCATTCCCCTCCCCCGGTCCCCACAAACACCTCTAGAGATAGAGATCAGGTGGGCAGCAGATTTATGATTTTAACCCTTCCATTTCCACCGAACGATAATTGCAGAGGACCATCAACTCCCACAATGCAGGATTGTCTTGCTCCAGCAAACAAGTCCAGCACCCAGCACTCAGCAGACACTTTAAGTAAACAATCCTCCGCCTCCACCTGACAATCCCCGCTCCCTAGTCCATCCCGGCCCCCTAGTCCATCCCGGCCAAAACTTCAGTGCAGTCAGATAACTTTCCTTTGGAAATCACTTCTTTTCTTTAAAGTTTTATTCAGTAACTCTGGGCCAGGAAGCCGGCCTGGGGGAATGCATAGCCCTTATCAGAAGCTAAGGTTGGAGTAACTGGCCACTTAAGGGGGTGGCTCCGCAAGTCCCGGGTGAGCACGCAGCATCGCCACCGGCCGCGGTGGCCCCAGGTGTGCCCGCTGCTTTGGCAGCCTCGGCGGCTGCCGCTCCGGGCCGCTGTTCCCCTGCCTCCTTCAGATAACCAACTTCTCAAACTTCCCTTTCCGGGGGTGGGGGCGCGCCTCGAACGCGGCCAACACACAACGCCTTTCCTGCCCGCACAAAGCGGGCCAAACGCGCCCTGCGCCCCTTGCCACTTTAACTTTCCTTCTCTTTTGGAGGAAAAACTCGCACATCCCCGTGCCTAAGGGAGAAGCGCTGCGTGGGTGCCCGAGGGGAAACTTTCCCGTTTCCGCCGGGGTGCTGCGTTCCTGGGGTCGCCTGTCAAGCGCAGCGAAGGGGCGGGGAGCCCCGGGGACCCCAGGCGCCCCGCCAAGCCCGCCTGGGGGCCACTCACCCGACTTCTGAACGTGTGGCGGGATCGTGCTGGCGATGCGCGTCCAGAGGACGATGTGCAGCGGCCACAGGCCCCTGAGCAGCCCCCGACCCATGGCAGACCCCGATGCTCGTCATAGACCGAGCCCAGAGCGCAGCAGCCGGCGCCTTCCCGGACCCCTGGCTGCACCTCCACACCGCGCCCTCTCGGGACCCCGCGCCCGGCCGGCCAGGCAGATGTGCGGGCCAGATGTGGCGCCGGCTTGGCAGCAAAGAGGGGGCCCGAAGGCCGGCGAGGCGCGGGGAGGCCCCCGGCGGCCGAGGGGAGCTGCGCAGGAGGCCGGCTCCTGCCCCGGGCGTGTGCGCGCGCGGGGTTGTCGTCGGTCCGGGCGCGCGAGTGACTCACTCAACTTCACCCGGCGCTGCGGGGGGAAACAGGAAACTCCTCGCCAACAGCTGGGCAGGACCTCTCACCGCCTGAGAGCCTTCTCCCTCTCCTCGCTTCCAGCCCTCGCTCTCTCGCGTAGCTGCCAATCATGTCTCCTAGACCAGCCCCTCCGAGGACTTTGGCAAACTTTCAGCTGCCCCTCTCCGCCCTCCGTTCCTTGCTCCCAGTATTTACTCCAGAGTAAAGTGCACACGTTTCATAAAGTAACTGAACATAGAAAGTGTATATACACTCCAAAGCACCTCGACGAAGCACCTTTCCCCTCTCCCCAACCTTCTTTGGCTTGTTCTAGGTGCTTTAAAGCTGTGTTTTCGAACTACAACTCTCAACCCAGGGTGTGGATGCTAAAATCGAATGAGTCTTTTTTTTTTTTTTCCTAATAAAAAACAAGTATTGCCTCATTAAACTTTCGTTTCACTTATGTATACATACACCGTTACATCGTAAAATGTTTTTCTTACTATAGATGGAAGTCCAGAAGTTTTTTCCTCAAATAATGTGCATATTGATCACCTGAGAATCTTCCTAAAAAAAAAAAAATGCAGAGTCTGATTCAGTGCCTGGAGAATGTGGCATTTCTTCTGAGCTCTTGAGTTGTGGCTCCTGTTTTGAATTGCCTCTTCCTGGGCTGATTCACTGAGGGATTGTAAAGGATCAGCCATCACAGAGTGATGATGATAGGAAATGTTCTCTTCAGAATGGATGGATCATGTATTGCAGAAAAGATAAAAATAAAAAGTGGCCTGAAAGTTAGCTGGATGCAAAGGTTTGCATTCCAATAGTGCCAGTGAGGAGAGAGAATGCATAGCCTCTCCTTTGCAAAACTGAGGGCTGGACAAGATAAACTTTCAACTTTCCTTTCTTGCTAGGGTGACCAGATTTGCCCTCACTGCAGTCCTGGTATACATCTATTTTGACGTTAATCATTACCCAACCAAGACACATTCTCTTTTCCATGTGTCTTCTTGGATAATGATGTGTTCACCCTACTTCTATCTCTGAGACTTAGATTGTGTAGAGCCCTCTGGTCAGGGCATCCTCCAGCAGGTTAAATAAGGAACTCCTTTAACTGAGACAAAGATTATTTGCAGGCAAGCAGGTGGCCAGGCTTACTGGAAATACATGAAGGCAAATAGCCTTTCCATAGCCCCAAGCTCCTGAAATCTTCACTGTCAATCTAGGATTTCATTTGCTTTATCCTGGCACTGTTAAGTCTTGTCACCATTCTTCCACACAAGCTGACCGTTGTTCACTGAAACTGACTCTGAATGTGTCTTTTAAGAAAATACCACTGCCCAGCTCTTAACATTTAGGACACAAGAAAGGCAGTGAAATTAGGAGGGCCGGGCAGGCATCTTCTTGCCCACCAACAGCTTAGGTAAAGCTAAAGTCACTTCAAGATGGAGAAAAGTTGCATTCACAGTTTGCTCCTCTCCATTTCCCCGGCAGGCAGCGGTTACCAGGAGTCTCCCAGCCATTCACCTTCAGTCAGGGCCCTTGTGAGCCCTATTACTCCGTTTCTCAAACCAGAGCTGAAGTCAGTTTTTCAAAATGCAAACATGATTATACCAACCTCCTGATTAAAATTATTTAATGGCTTCTCACTCCTCTTAAGAAAGAGGATAGAAAGACCTTTTAGCCTGCCTTCAAAGCCTCCTCCTCCCTCCCCCTTTACCTTCCACTGGGCTTCCCCTCCTCCCTTTCTGAGGTCCTGCTCTAAATTCCTAGAACATTCCCCTGTGTTCTTCCCACACAGAGTCCTCCCCAGTGCACTTGTCTCTTCCTATGGCCCTCTTTTTCTCTCCACCCAAGTATCTCTTAATCTTCTTTAGGTGAATCTGAACTTCCGTGACGGTCAAGCTTTCCCTGACCTCCCTGAGAAGATCTTTTATTATATGTTCTCTTGGCACCATATGCCTCTCTTTTTAACACTTACTACAGCTATAGTTTTTATCATTCTTTAGCTTCTATTCCTTTCCCTCACTCAAGGTCAAATTCTTTGGGGACAAGGATCACATTTTCCCCTTTACTCACTATTGTATCCCCAGCACCTATAACATAATAGGTGTTTAATAAATACTTTTTGGATGAATGAGCGAATGAGGTAATATTCAGAAGGAAATTGTACTTAATCATCCTAGTTACTTCATAACTCTAAAGAAGGCACTGTATTACCTAATAAATTGAGATAAACATGCTAGATTTTAGGTGAGGGTGATGTCATTAATACTTCCCTTTCTTAAAATGGAGAAGTATGTGTTTCCTTTTTTTTTTTTTTTAATTTGCCCAAGTTCTTCTGGACAGCAAACATATGTTTCCTTTCTCCCCAAAACACATTGAGGCAAATAAATGCCCAATTGATTTTAAAGACTTTCTCTTTCATATTTATTGCAAAGACAGATGTTTTTTCATTGTTAGAGGCCAGGTCTGAGGTATTTGAGTCCATGGTGGAATATTTAACTGCTGACTTTTGTCATCATGTATCGCTAGAGTGGATTTAAATTTTGTTTGCCTTTAACATTTCTGATTTAATCCTCGATCTCCTGTGAAAATGAGTCTGAATTCATCATCGCCAAGTGCAAACTCTTCTTTTAGAAACCATAATGAAATCACATGTAAACTCACACATATTGTAACTTGATAATCTTAAAAATTAGTCAATATCTCTTTCCTTTAGGGATTCTTGTTGAAAGAGAAGTTTGATACCTTCGATTTAGACATTGTTTTCACACACAGTTGTATATTGATATAATATAATTTTCTGTCTATTCATATAGGCAATTAATATGCATGTGCAAAAATGGAGTCATTTGCAAATAGAAACAAAAACTAAAAACTCAACTCAGCACTTAAAAAAACAGGGAAGGTAATGTTTAAGCCCTTACCAAGATGACAATAAAAACCACCTTGAACCAAGTTAAACAGCTTAAAATTTTTTTTTTCAGTTTTACAAACTCTGAACACACAGAAAACAATTGGACTAAATCAAAACATGGTTAAATTTCAGCCCTGTGTTTCCCACTTGTGATGATGCAAGAACTTTACTCTCCTGAACTTTTGACATGCAGCTGCTAAGGTTACTGGAGACTAAAGCAGTTGACAGGGAGATTCCTCTCCGTGTAAATTAATCATTCTATATTCTCAGCTCTTATCTCTTGCTTAATGTTCCTTCTATTGTGAAGCAGGTCAATAAGCACTGAGACAAAGTAAATTTGTGAGGGTCACCCACCCTTTTAAGGTCGTCTGTGATGCTAGGTCTCCAGGAAAACTTCTGATTCCTCCAACCCAATATAATCTCTTCTCTCCCAAGGAGAACTCAAGGAACATAAAGTTTATTTAACCTTTTATCTATCTATCTATCTATCTATCTATCTATCTATCTATCTAGTCTCATGCTGACATGAAGTGCATTACCGTTATGCATTTCTGTTTACCACACCAATTGAAAAGTTCCTGAAAACAGATGATTTCTTTTTTAACTTCAGACCTTACTCTGCACCTTACAATACTCAATGTATGTTTCTTGTCTTCAACAGAAGGAAAATGAGAATATCTATTTCCCTAATTCATTCCCTTGTTTGCAATTCTTCACAGATATTAATAGAAACTGCAATTATGCCACAAGTTAATAGAAAGAATGAATAGGTTCTTTTGAGGAAAAAGATAACTTCCTTTTAAATGACAAAAGATATACATATATATATATACATACATACATATATATATATATATATATATATATATATATATATATATATGTGTGTGTGTGTGTGTATTTATATGTATACAATCTTATAGGTAGAAAAAAAAAAGTCAGAAATACAGATAAGCCAAAGGTAGAAAATAAGGATCTCTAACCTTATCCCCAGAGATAATCATTGTCAACATTTTGGAGCATGTCCTTGCAGTCCTAGTCTAATCTTTACAACTGAAGAAATTGAGGATTAAAGAGAGATTATGTATTTAAGCATATGGCAGAGGTCACATACCTAGTAAGGGACAGAACTCAGAGGTGAAATAAAGCCTGTCTAGTGCCAGAGTTGTTATGGCAGCTCTAGCAAACTAATACACCCCATCCCTTGCCTGCTTGTTCAGCTGTTTCTTTTCAATGTCTTTACAGGTTTGTTTTCTTCCCTTCATTATTTAAATTCTGTCCTATGCTCTTCTCTTGCTCTTCCTGGGGAACACAGCTATTTCTAGGGTTTCTCTGATACGTGATGATTTCCAAATTTAATTGTCAAGCTCTAATTTCTCATCTAAGCTATGATTATTCTAATTGCCTATGCTACTCTCTTCCATTGGCATCACACACTCATTACTCCAAAATGGGACTCTAAAATGTATGTCCCTTTCGCACAGTTCCTATGTCAAGTAAAGGCTCTATCTCCAATGGGTGACCTAAGCCACAAACATAAAAATCAGGTAAAAATTTGCCTCTATTTTACTCCCCAGAATGTAATTGAGGTCTATCTATATACTTTCTAAAGATTTATTGAATCAGTTCTGTTCCCATTTTACCACTGACGTTATTTTAATTCTATTTCTTATTTCATGTGGGATTATTTCAATTTCCTTGACTATTTGTCTCTCTAGTCTCATTCTATTCCACTATATTCTCCACTGTTACCAAAATGTTCCCCTCCAAAAGTATGAGAATTATCATGTTTAAAATTATCCAATGGCTTCCCATCGCCTTCAGGATCAAATTGCAACTGACCATCCATTTATTCATTCAATCAGCATGACCAAATTACCATGTTAAGCGATGAAGACATAAGGACTCAAAAACTGTAATCCTAGCCTTAATTGGAAGGCACTAAGCTCTTCTTATGAACTAATGTGAAACACAGAGAAGTAAACAAATAATATTAATAACTATGATAGTATGATTGTCACAATGGTG
Organism: Macroglossus sobrinus; assembly: GCA_004027375.1. Classification (NCBI taxonomy): domain Eukaryota; kingdom Metazoa; phylum Chordata; class Mammalia; order Chiroptera; family Pteropodidae; genus Macroglossus; species Macroglossus sobrinus. The sequence continues at coordinate 178,476 of PVKZ01000375.1, forward strand.
ATAAGCTCAGGGTACCACAGGAGCAGGCACTAGAGGCCACTCACTAATCCAATCTGACAATAAGAGAAGGCCTTAGAGAAGAAATACCTTTTGAACTGAATCCCTAAGAATGGTCAGGGAAAGCCATGGGGAGGATGTTACAGATATACAGATCAGCAGTGTAAAGACAAGGAGATGTGTGAACCTGGAGTAAGGAAATACAAATATTTCAGAATGCTTAGAATGTAGATTTGAAGTGTTTTTAGATTTAACTTTTGGCCCAGTAATGCACCCTCCCTGAATTCATGCCTTTTACCTTGTGACTGTGTAGTTCCTTCCACTAGAGACAAAGGGTTCTTATAGGCAGAAACTCTCATGGGGTGTGTTATAGGGACTAGGGATGAGGAGGGCAGTAGGACTATATTTAAAATTTTTGATGTCATCTACAAATTTGGTTATATGCGAAGTCACAGAATATGGCCAACATCACTGCTTGCTTGACCAAAATCTGTTCTCCCCTTCCTACCTTGTTGTCAGAAGTCATTTTTGTTTAGGACATGGACATAACTACATCTTGTTTAAGGGAAGTATGTGATCCAATTCCAAGCAAGGAAATGTAAGAAGACATCTGATGCGGACTTCTGAGAAAGATGTTTTTCTACCTGGTTGGAAAGAAGTGCCCAACGAGAGGCTCTCTGCCCCTCACTCCTCCTGTTTTGTACTTTTAAATATGAATTTGGGTGGAGGGTGAGATAAAACTGTTAGAGATGATAAAATCACCTTTCAACAATAAGTAGAAGGACAAAAGTATTGCAGAGTAGATACACTGAACCAATACCACTAAAAATGGTATTGTGGACATGATCTGAGTGTGGTAATTAGTCTTCAAAGATAGCAATGATCCCTTCCTTTCCTCACTGTGCTCGCACATTGCTCCTCACATCAAGAGGTGGGATGAAGTCTATTTTCTATGTTCTCACTCCTTGAATTTGGGCTAGTTTTTATCAATAGAATATGATGAAAGTAAAAACACAGTGCCACTTCTAGGACTAGTCTCAAAGACAGACTCCCTCTCATAGAAACCAGATACCAAGAAAGAAATCTGAATACTCTGAGACCATTGTGCTGTGAGGAAACCCAAGCCAGCCACATGAGAGACTACATGGAAAAAGAGGTACCCAGCCAGCTGCCAGCTATTCCAGACCTCCTAACAGAGGTCCCACATATGAGTGAGGAAACCATCTTGGATTTTCTAGCCCTAGCAAATACCTAGCATATTCCAATTCAGACTGCAGAATCATGAGACATAGTAAACAGATATTTTATTAATTATTAATTCCAGTCAAAATCAGAGAAGTCCACTGTAGAAATAGAAAGAGGAATATGTTCCAGTCACCATATGGCTGTCAATCTGTGTACCCAATACAAAATCATGCCAACTCTGAATTAAGAACTATATGGTTTCTCCAATTATCTTGTGAAACACGTGAGTGTATTTTTATGTATTTGTATTAATAAATAAATATATATTCATATGCATTTGTATTTTATATGTTTGATTATGTGTTGCAAACATGTAAATATACCAAAATTTTGTAATTTTATTTTAGCAGTTATCCATTTTTACACATTAATAAAAACTCTCAAAATCCAAGAGTGGCCCAGGGTAACTCCAGCTCTGAAAGGCCCTGTTTTCATGCCAAACACAAGAGTTCATATTTCATACTCAAGATGATGAAAGATGTTGAAGGAGATTTTGACCATGAGAGGGTAATGATCAGAGATAATCAGGTAAGATTTTCAAATTAGTGATCACAAAATTTGAAAGATGCATCTGAGGGTATAAGACTTTGTCAGGAAAACAGATATGAAATCACAAATCTGAACAAAAGTTGCAATCATGGGAATGGAAGGACATCAATAGCTAAGAAAGAAAATAAAGAACTCACTTGAGCAGGAATTGGTGTTTGAAATGATAAGAGATGAAGCAGAGGGATGCTCTTGTAGAAGGTAGTTTCCAAAGTGCGCTTAATAAATAATAAAAATTGTAGCCAACATGTGTTGTCTGGCACATTTATTGCTATGTGCCACACACTGTTCTGAGTTTTTTTTTATATGAATAAATGACTTCAGTCTTCCTAACAACCCAGGAAGGTAGGTAATATTATCATACCCATTTTATAGTTTGGGATATTACTAAATCAGAGAAGTTAAGTAAGAACAGAGCCAGAATTTCCAAACCAGCAAGACTGGCTGCAGAGACCAGGCTCTAAGCAACTTTGTCATCTGCCGTCATTACATTGATTACCTTTCAGTCTCCCCCACTGGACTATGACATCCTCGAGGCAGGGATTGTATTTTTCACACTTTTAGCTTCCTGTGCTTGATCATATTTGTTGCTTAATAAATACCTGTGAATGAGAAAATGATTCAATGAATAAACTCTAAATATATAATATTCAAGAACTGAGACTTTGTGAATTTGGGAAGTAAAATCTGTAATGCTCTCGATGCCTGACTACCAAATGAGGCTAGAAGTGTTTGTCAGAAAATTTAAACACCAGCATGAACTTCTTAAAATCTTGAAAAATATCTCCTAAGAGTAAAAGTGATACAAATAAAAAGATAGATTTCACTTCCCAAGAGAGCATTTATGTCCTTGATAGTTATATTAATCAATTCCACTGTTGTAGAAATGTTCTTCTCCAATTTTTAAATTTATAAAGAAGGAAAATTACAAAACAGCTTTCCTTCCTTTCTTTCTTTCCTTCTTTCTTTCCTTCTTTTCTTCCTTCCTTCCTTCCTTCCTTCCTTCCTTCCTTCCTTCCTTCCTTCCTTCCTTCCTTCCTTCCTTCCTTCTGTCTAACTAAATTCTAGACAACTTCACTCTTATTCTTGAAATTATTTTTCAAGCTCCAGAATCATTTAGTTTAACAAGTAGTTATTAACCAAATTATATTACAAGAGTTGAAAGTTAGAAACTTAACCAAATGTAAGTTTTTGCTTTAATTATAATAAACTTTTTAATTGTCCATTTCACAAAAGTGCAAAATCACATCACAGTATAGGTTTATTTAGTTGATTTAAGAAAATGATGATAGTAACTATTTTAAGAGCTTGCACTTGACTTCAAATCCATGGTAATACACAACTTAGGACATATATGGATGTGTGCAAATAGATTCAATAAATTTTAAGATTTTCAGGTAAAAATTTTGTACCCTAGTCAAATATAAATTTTCTAGAGTAATAGTAGCGTTTAGAAACTTCCTATGTATCTGTATGCAACTTCTACAATCTTTATCTTATATCAATTCCAGGTTTAATTGACAGAAGTCAAAAATAAATTTTCATTAGTGAAATGATTGGTGCTCAAGATATGTTGATGGGCTTATAGGAGTGGGGTCTTAGACCTAACCCAGTATCGTGTATCTAGCCACATTGATGTTAAATTAATTCAATCCTACTGCTAGAAATTGTCATTTTCCTGTATTTCCAGCAAAATTCTTTCAGAGTATTTTGGACTGAGAGCAGATTCTTCACCTTCCTATAGGAAAGGTCAATACTGGTTTGCTAATGTTTCTATGTGTAGCAGAATTCAATCCACGACTTACTTCTTAAATATTTTCTGGTAGCAAAGATGTGGGGAGACCTTGAGTACTCACCCATTTCTAAAATCTCCCATCTACCAAACGTAACCGAATATTTGTCATGCAAAATAACTTTGGTGAGTTCACAACAGTTCTATAATCCAAGAAAGATTAGATCAACTGCTAAGAACAATTGCAAAGACTATTTGGTAACAAAATACTTATGCTTTAGTGTGTCAGGGGTGAAGAATTTCATAGTGCGATGTGTGCTCTTGCTTAATCTTTGCGAAAGTCTCAAGAAGTTAGTTATTAATTATTAACCCACTGAATCATTGGGAAAGCATGTGCCACTTGCGCCTTCAGGCATTTCAAAGGGTTGTCTCCTTCCTGAACTTGACAATAGACTCATTGGCTCTTGTTTAGAACTGCCATGGTAAATGCTTATCTCCAAGTCATAATAACATTAAACCATCTGCTCTGTGTAGTCATTCTTCACCTAAAGACCTTCAGAATGCTACCAGTTTTTTAGAATTCCAGAGGAAGTAGTTCAGAAAGGCTGTTTTTGAAATTTACCATTACCGTTTGCTTCCACACACAAAACAAACTTCTGAAAGGCAATTAAAATATTGGGCGATTTTCACAACACTTAATGCTTTATTTGACTGATTTTATAGATACCTTTTATTATGCTCTACTTTTTTTCGGCTCAGCCATCTGCTCCAATAAAACATATTTACTTCTTTTATGGGGAACGTCTATGTTACCTAGGACATTTTTCTCTAAGTAGAAAACCCTAGATCATGATTTTACCATAGAACTTTTATACGTTTTCAAATCTGGTCTCTTATCTAAATATCTTTAACAGAAGAATAACAATTCTGTACATAAAATTCTACTGTTGGGTAAAGTATACAATTTCTAGTCAGACCTAGAAATAATATTGGTGTAGCATTTTCAAATTCACAAAGAGTGTTCACGTACATAATCTTATTTGTTTCTCATGAAAACCATGTGAACAGGGCAAGAATTGTGAACTCTATTTTACAGATGATGAAATTTAGATTCCAAGACTTTAGTAACTTGCCTGAGGCTGCATAACTAGTAAAAGCAGGAACACAGATCAGTTATCTGTTTTTTTTTTTTTCTTCTATTCTCCACAGCCTTCTTAACTTCTCTTTTCTGCGGGTTTACATGTCTCTAAACTGGACTATCACCTCTGCACTCAGCTCAGGGCATACTGGTATGCTTAAGTCAATTTCTAAAGCCCACATACAGCCACTGTTTCTGGAGCCAGAACAGGCTGGAAACATTGCTACAGTGCAGGCAGCATGGAGACTGACAGCAGATAGTATTTCAACACATAGAGGAGCACATTGGAGCTACGTGTCCAGGATAGTCATCCCTGAAGGAGATGGGCAGAGGACAATAAAGTCCTGGTGAGAGGGGTGATACCTTCTAGTTTAAGCATGTCTCTTGGCACTACCATGATGCCCCCTAGTAGCCCTTTCCTCCTCGTGTGGCTTCAGAGCCTCCTAATTCTGAGATTGATTTTTGAACCAGTGAAAGACCTCTTAGAATGTGATTCTTTGCTGCTTCTTCATGAATATGGCCTCTCTCTGTCCTATGTTCAAGCCTACAACATATTTTTCTCCAAAACAGGAGATCTTAATTTTAATTTGGAATTCATGGAATTTACCATCATGTGCAAAATGTTGCATGTGTTTTTCAAAGGAAGGGATTATAAATTTCATCAGATTCTCAAAGTGATCTCGTATTTAAAGAAAAGTTTTCTATTTAATTAGAGTATGTGATAGATCTGGGAACCAAACCCAGTCCATCTTACTCTAGAGTCCTTATTTTTAACCCTTTTTTTTCTCATCTTCCACCTTCTAAGTGACCCTAACAATTTATACAACATTTGTGAGCCCGATTTAAGTTTGAAATCAAGATGATAATCATGTTGTGTCAGGCTTTCACTTTCTAGAAGATGATGTAAATCTACTTCTTTCTATCCCTCCTGATAAATACAACTAAAAATCCTGGACACTGTATATAAGAAGACATAAGAGGACTATGAAAAAGTGGAGAGAAGAAGAAAAATTATCTAGGGACTTTGGACTCAAGGCATGTCATGGTGGTGAGTTCTCCATCCCCTCATCCCCAATCCTGTCCACACTTGTAGCTGAAGACATCAGCAGCTTGGAACTTGGAAATATCAACAGGTAGGACAAACCAACAAACAAAACAACTCTAATCAAAGCCTCTTCTCCTAGCCAAAAGGTCAGCAAAACACCATGTGGCTCTATATCCATGTGTTCCAGCGAAGACCAGATAGGGAGCATAGACTTCCACTCTCATGAGGTTGTAATGAGGAACCCCAACATCCCACCATGGTGGAGTAAAGAGGGTCAAGTAGAGAGGCAGAAGTTTCATTCGCACTGACCAGTAATGAGATACCTATTGTACTCCCTCCTGCTTCTGTGATGTCAGTGGAGACCATGCAGAGAGACTGGACTTCTGTCCCCATCTTGCAGTACCAAGTGTCCCTCCCCCTCCTCACTGGGGTGTTATCAGAAGACAGCTATTGGAGATTCAGGATTTTCACTACTGCCTAGGAGTAATAAAGTGACCTCCACCATAGTGTCAGTGGATATCACATAGGGATTCAGAACTTTCATCTGCACCCAACAATAATGAGAGTCCCCCTACCCTAAACTCAGGTGTCAATGGAAGTCAGGTAGGGACCCTGAACTTTGACTTTCACTTGTCAGTTGCAAGGTGGTGCCCCTTGAACCACTGGAATAGTGTCAAAAAAAGAACAAAAACCTTTAAACAGAAGACTTATATAAGATCTAGAGTCTTATAAAATAATACAAAAATTTCTAGGTTTCAAGATTTGAGTCATCACTCCAAGAACCAGAAAGAACTAAAACTGAATGGCAGAAGTTAAACAATAAAAGCCAAAACCAAGGTAACAGAAATGTTAGAATTATCTACCAAAGATTTTAAAGCATCCATGGTAAAAATGCTTTAACAAGCAATTAAATATATACTTCAAATAAATGAAAAAATGGAAAACCTCAGCAAAAAATAAGAAGACAGAAAAAAGAAGTAAATCAAAATATAGAACTAAAAATATAATAGCTATATGGGCTCAACAGCACATTAAGAGAAGAGAGAGGAAAGAATCAGTGAATTAGAAGAAAGAACAATAGAAATTACTGTCCCTATTTTCAGATGACAAGATTTTTTACATGGAAAATCTCAACAAATTTATAAAATAACCTAGAAATAAGTGAGTTCAGCAAGGTCATAAAATAAACATATAATTATGAATTGTATTTCTATATACTAGCAAAGAACATGTAAATACTGAAATTAAAAGTATAATACTATCTACATAGCTCAAAAATAAAACAGGTGCAAATTTAACAAAATATGTGAAGAACTTGTATGCTGAAAACCATACAATACTGATAAAAGAAATCAAGGAAGCCTAATAAATGGAGCAACATACCAGGTCTACTGATTGTAATATTCAAAATAGTGAAGATGTCAATCTTCTCTAAATTTATACAAGTTTAATGCATTTCTATCAAAATATTAACAAGATTTGTTGTTAATGAAGAAAAAATTAATAAAAAATTGTCTTAAAATTTACATGGAAAGGCAAAGAAACTTCAAAATAATTTTGAAAAAGAATAACAAAGTGGGAGGAATTGATCAGTTTTATTTTAAGCTACAGTAATCAAGTCTGCATGCATCGTAGAGGCAGAGGAATAGACACATAGACCAATGAAAGAGAACATGCCCAAGAGATGTTTTATAAAGAAAAAAAAGAAATTCAATGGTGGGAAGATAGCCTTTTCAAGAAATGGTGCTAGAGCGTTTGGACTTCCATATGCAGAAAATCAAACCAAAACAAAACAAACTTTCAACTTCTCATTTCCTATACAAAAATAACTCAAAATGGTTCACAGACTTAAATGTAGATATTAAAACTATAAGAATTTTAGAAAAGTAGACATAGAAAGAGAAAACTTTGGGATCTAGCTCTAGGCTAGAGTTCTTAGTCTTGAGAAAAAAAGCACACCCATAGAAGAAAAAAATGATAAGTTAGACTTCATCAAAATTAAAATGTTTGCTTATGAAAGAAAGTTTAAGAAGATGAAAAGACAAGCCTCAGGGAAGTAAAATATCTGTAATCCATATAACTAATAGAGTAAATCTGATTGCAAAAAGTTATATGCTTCCATTTAGATAGTATTCCTGTAATAATAAAAATGTAAAAATGGCAAACAGATTAGGAGTTGCCAGGTGCTAAGGAGATTGGAAGGCAATAGGAAGTGGGTGTGGCTATTGAAGAGGCAACATGAAGGAACTTTCTGGTGATAGAAATAGTCTATATCCTGACCACATCAATGTCCTTATAGTGGTTGAAATATTGCACTGTAAATTTTACAATGGTACCATTGACAGAAAACAGGATTTTGGAGCACATGGAATCTCTCTGTCTTATTTTGTATATCTATCTATATGTGAATCAATGAGTATCTTAAAAGTTTAAAAATCATGTCTAACGTCTAACTGTTTATATTTCCTTAAGATGTGATAATGTCTATGAAAACTGTAACATACAGTATTAACAAGTATTAGGTATATATATATATATATATATATATATATATATATATATTAAAAAATCTGGTATTTCATCAGTCTATTGTACTCAATACATTTCCAAGCATTTAACTTTCAGGTTCTTGAGTGTATATGGAATGAGAAATAGTTAACATGTAGCAGATTTGATCTAATGATGAGAGACACATATCCTCACTCGTGAGTTAACATACACAATGTGGCTTTTGTGTTTGAGGATGCTGCTGCCAACAATGTCATTAACTATCAATGATGTACCAATGAATGGATTCCAAAATTGGCTTCTAAAGCAATGCCTGGAGATCACTGGGCAACTATCTTGTAAGAAGGTTTGGAAAATTACATAAAAGAATGCTTATAAAGGATTTAGCTTATTCCCAAGCACAGAGTAGGTACACAATAAATATTTGTTAAATGAATGAATGACATACTACTAAATAAGTTTGTACCACAACTAAATCTGCGCTGGAATATTCTTCAGACACCTTAAACTCATCATTTCCATTCCTGAACTTGTCTCCACGATCAAACAAGATACTTCTCTAGCATTCCTATCCTAGCAAATGGCATCACTATCCACAGATATCAGTTGCATTAGGCCAGAAAGCTCAGTGTCTTTCTAGACTCCTCTTTTATACCCCAGTACAATTGGAAACCATGTCCTTCGCATTTCCTTAATTGTCTACCATCTCCACCGTCAGAAGCTCTGACTTCCCTCCTTCCCTTGTCATTTCTCATGTAGACAATTTCAAATTGCCTCTGTCTTCAAAACTCAGAATGACACATCCGGGAAGCTTTCCAGATTGCACTAGTCTTTTTTAGATAATAACCACATTAATAACCATTTATTTAGCTCTTGTATATGCTACATACTGTTAAGCTCTTTTTATACACTAACTGTGAGGCTGATTTAGTGACCCATGCCTATCTCTAGGCCCAGCCTCACATATTTTTGCTTCCTGGACTTCCTTTCAGATTTTTTTTTTAATGTTTTGTTTCTGTCTATCCACGTGTTCTAGAATAAAGTTCTTTCCCTGCACATTTCAGGAGGATAAATCTTGATTAGTCTAATCATGTGGTTCCACTAGCTTTACTAAATAGAGGTTAAGACATAGGCATGTGATATAATTTTGGCCAACGAGAAGTTTGCTGGTGGTCGGGTGAGTAGATGAGAGAGAAATGACTTTTGACAAAATAGTTTCTTTGCTCTGAAAGAGAGACATATGACTTCCACTTCTGGTCCTATAAACTTGGCTATATGAAGAAATGGTTTGAGTCCCATCTAGCAAATATAAAGAGGTATTACTAAACAAAAACATCAATATAATGCAAGGAAGTTTGGTCTTTGATAATGTCATCAGTGACTGGATTAATCAGATTTGGTCTTCTCCAATGTGAAGTAATTGTTCTTATTGTTAAGAAGCCATCATGAATAACGAAGTGTTATTATCCTCATTTTGTTATTGAGGAAGTGTGTCAATGGCCTCCACAACTAGTGTGTAATAGAGCTTGGAACTGAACCCCATGTAATTATATGGTTCTATTGGTCACAGTACTTATAATTGAGTATTTATTGGTCACTTAATCATACTCTTCCCTAAACTATACTTTCCTTATGGTAAGTTTTATACAATCTAATCTGTGGGTTCTTTAAGTGGGACTATATATTGTCATGGTTTTATATGACTGATGGTTTTATATGATTGATTGTGGTATTAGGAAGATAAATAGTATACTTTAGAAATACTTCTTTATCTCCTTTGGTAGTGGATGTCCTGTGACTTCTCAGGGATATGTTTCACCCCTTCCCTGATGAATACTATACATGAAGTTTATATGAGATTGACCACACCCCCAGCTCTAGAAGTCACACTTGGTCCATTTCAATCAAGATCATTCTAACCATCTTGTAACATTTATAGTTCACAGATAATATGATGATGGATGATACAATCAACATGAAGCTTAGCATTTTAATTGATGATGGTGGGAAAAGTTATATCCCCCACATGGAAATGAAAAAAGAAGTATGAAGCTCTGGAAACTACTACAATCACCTTCCTACCATGAGGAAAATTAATCTAAAGATAAAAACAAACAAACAAACAAACATAGAAGAGGAAAAAGCTGCAAGAACTGCAGAAAAAGGAGATCTGATAGCATTTTTTGTTTTAACTTTATCAAGATAGCTCAAGGGTGCCCCCAAGGAACTTAAACAGAAAGAGCCCTTCTATGGTCAGATTGATTATTTCCTTAGTGGAGGTTGGTGCAGTTCTAAAAGAGAGTCCTCTTTCTCTATAAATCTTCCTTTGGCCTGGTTCACTTCCTTTTTGTTATTCATTCTCCACCACCAATCCTGAATGCTCTAGCTTTTCTCATAGGCCAGGGATCTTCAAAATTTTGAATTTGCATACCTATGTGCATACCTTTAAATTTAAGAAAATGTGAAAATAAACTAATTATTCTCTCATAAAGAATAAACTCTGACACTGACCTTTCAGGGCTAGTATGTCAGCTGCACAGTATCATAAGCTCCTTCTGTCTTTCTGCTTCCATATCCTTCGTGTGGCTTCTATCCTCAAACTGACAAAATGGCTGCTGGGGTTCCAGCCATCATATCTTGGTCTAAAAAGAAATAGAAGGAAGGACAAGATTAAAAGGGTTATATTCTAGCTCTCTGTTCTATCTTTTATAGAGACTTCCCAGAAGTTCTACCCAATAACTTGACCACACAAAACTGTAAAGGAGGCTGGGGAATTTAGTCACTTGACCACACAAAGCTGTAAAAGAGGCTGGAGAATATAATGCTTTAGCTGGGCACACTACCACACCCAACAAATATTGTAGAAGAAAAAAAATGCTATTCCTGCCAATTTGCTTTTTGTTTTTCCTAGTCAAAATAGCAATATATCTTCCCTAAAACATTTTAAAGAATATATCATCTCTTGTACATCTTTTAAAAATAGTTTCTCCAAATGTATTTCTTTATATATCTGTGTATCACAAAAGAATTTAGTAAATAACATAAGCTGAGACATATAAAAATATCTGTCTTATTCAATTATATAGCACCTTACTACATTGTATCATTTGTTCTAGTATTTGTCTCTTTCACATCTCCATCCATGTTTTCCATGCATTTCCTGTAGGTTTGCTGGCAAAAGCCTTTCAGTTTGTTGCCAATTAAATTTTAATGTTATTTAAGCCTTTTTTATTATGAAAAAATAACATAAAACATTTATAATTGTTGAGTGGTATTTGGTAAAATACTGGATTGAGCATATTGTGATATAAACTTCTCTGAATATCATGAATGTTTAGCTTTTAGCTTTTAGTCCTGTTAGTCATGTCTTTATACTACTATTAGCTATAAATTCAAGCTGCTTCTCTTCAGAAATTTTTGGCATGTTGCTCCAACATTAGACTTTGTGTTATTAGAATGACATAGTCCTGTGCCTTAAACTGTTTGAATAAGTCCTGTCTAAAAGACATTCGATGTATGTCACATTTGTATTTTTACATTTTTAATAGACGTATTAAAAATGTAAAAAGAAACAGGTAAGATTAATTTTAATAATATATATTTTTACTCTTTAGAACCAAAATATTATAATTTCAACACATAATTTATATAAAAATTATTGAGATACTTTCTATTACTTTTTATACTGTCTTTGATTTTCACTATATAGTTTACATCGACCATACATGTCAATTTGAACTAGCCACATATTAAATATTTTCTTCTCACCAGAGAAGTGGAATAAACAATGAGACACCAACATCCAGATACACCACTCACCTGAGCAACAAATTTCTGTCAAAAAGTAAGTAATTGTTAACAGCTACTAAGAACATGTTCTGTCAGGGACTTTTATATGACATAAAAAGGGGAGGATTCACAGAACATATTCTTACAGAACATATTGTTACATAATATAAGTGAAAACCATTATTTTTTAACAAGCTAATAAAAGAATCATAGATAAAAAGGAAAACTTATAATTAATGTCATATAAACAAATATTATAATTGATAAGCTGAAATTGCCAACAGTTGACAGATCTCTTTATTATAAGAAACTGTATATTTCTATATCTGAGTATATTCAGTCCCACTCACTCTTCAAAGTGAAATAGATTGCATAATGGATTAGATATCCCAGGTTTTATGCCCAGCTACACTATTTACTAGCCATGTGATCCTGGGCAACTGATTTAACTTCGCTGAATATCATTTTCTTTATTTTCAGTACAAAGAAAAATATATCTTCAGCTTAGATAGAGATAATGTAACATAATGAATTAATGGATATAAAAGTGCTTTATGAAGATATGTTCACAAACATATGATTTATTTATTATAGTATTATTACAACAGAGAATTAATTTGGGGCATTCTGACCTATAATATTTCTGGAACTCTAATAATACTCCAGGTGTTGGGCCCAATGCTCTTAAATATAGCATCTTTTAAATATCTATGTGCCTCCCCTTGAATCTGAGAGGGCTGAAGCATGCACTGACCTACAGAGCACAGTGAAAATGATGTTATATAATTTCCAAGGCTAGGTCATAAAAGTCCATTTAGCTTCTGCCTTGTTTTGGGGCCTACTTGCTGTTGGAATTCTGAGCCACCATATGACAAATCTGACCACCGTGAGGTCACCATGATGGCACAACCTTGAGGAGAAATTACATGGAAAGGCCCTGAGAATACATTGAGAGATGACAATGAGCCTCAGCCACTGAGTCATCTAGGCTCAAGCAGCAGACATGTAACTGAAGATAATTTCAGCCCCTATCCATTCAAGACAACCCCAGCTATTGGGTTTTCCCAGCTGAAGTTCCAGACAGTATAGTGAAGACAAGCCATGATGATTATATACTTGTTTCAAATTCTTGACCTACAAAATTTATAAGCAAAATAACATAGTCACTGATATGCCATTAAATTCTGGAGTCATGTATTATGCAATAATAAAAATGGAAACAGTTTCTCAACTGGTTTCCACAAAACCCAACATAATCCCAATTTTTATAGTCGGAAACTGAGAGTCAGAGAACTTAAGTAACTTTTAGTCATACCATGGAAAATGGTAGATCTAACATTTGAACTCAGGTCTGCTGAGTTCTTCTAACCACATCAGGCTGACCTCTGAGGACACATGTGTAGCCAGCCTGCTGAGTCCACAGGAAGAAGGAGCAGGAGGAGAGACTTATAATCTTGCATCTGTGTTTGTTTACTTCCAGGCTGTCTGCAGGATGATCTCTGGAGGAGCTGAATCCCTCACATTTGTTATTATCTGCCTCAGACATCTTAATTAAATGCTTTGGAGGCCTATAGCATACAATCAAAACTCTAAGCACTTTTCTCTCTCAGGGATGGGGTAGGGGGGAAATAAACTAAAATTCTTGTCTGCTGTTCAGATTCCAGCTATTGATTTCTGCTCTTGTTTGTAACCTATTTTCACTCTGAGAATGCAAGTTCCCCAACAAGATAAGAATAAATAAAAGCAAGTTGGTGCCACCTGGGTGAAAGAGGGAGGAGAGATCAGAAAACCTTGATAAGGGCTTGAGTTGATAGTTAAATAGGAGAAGGGTCAAGAGACCTTAAGTCCAAAGTTGTTTGAACTTAAAAGAGACTTTCTCAAAACCCCAGTAGAAGGTCTTTTCACTTTCACAGTGAACTTTGCTTCAATATATTCATGCAATAAAAATGTTAAGCGAAAGAAGCAAGCAAAGAGATGCTGTATTAAAGGGCAAACATTTCATCAACTAATGTTTTAGATGAAAAAGGAATTTCCTCTCTTAATTTTATTGGTTTAGGACACCCAGGCCCAGAAAGCCGAAGTGATATTTCTGAGAGGGCAGAATACCAATGGAAGCAATGCCTGAGGTAGAATTCTTGATTCTGTACTCTTTCCCTAAGAGTTGTCTATACTTATTTTTATATTGTTCATAGTTATTTTTATTCAATGCAATTGCTCTGATTGATGTTTGTGTGGCATAAAATCGGGCCACTTTGGTTCATTGAGGCTATATTAGCATAAGAATGGTCAATGGATTTTTAGAGAGAGTGAGAAGTGGAGAAAGAAAACTAGTTTGAAAGGTAAAACATCAATACCATTTTAGCAGCTTTGATTGAGCATCTAAATAATTGATGGAAGGCTCCTATTAGGTGATTTGCATGTTATCTCACTTAATCTTCACAATTCCCTGAGGTCAGTTTTCTTATCTCTGTATTTATATAAAGTATTAACTTTTTAAGAGCTTAAGTCACCCTGGAAATGGCATAGCTCTGGCTTGAACACTCATTCATCTCATCCCAAAGCCTATGTTCATTTTACTGTGCAGTGTTCCTGTACCTTGTATAGGTATAGGAACACCTCCATAGTATATATTTAGATAGTTATAGGGTGGATGCAATTTTATACATATGTGCTTATTTTAGTGTGCATTAGAAAAATAATGTGTGGACACATAAAACTCAAATATTTATGAATATTATTTCTTACAATAGGGTTAATATATCTAAATTTAAAAAGTGGGTAGAGTTAAAGAAAAATATATATTAATCACATAAATAATAATCGTAAAAATAGGTTAGGTAAAAATATGAAGTGGTATGTAATGAAGATGAAGTTTGGAAAACTCGGCACTATGCTAGGCTACCATGATATCATTGATGACCATTAGCCATTTAAGGATTTCCAAAGAATTTGCTTAGATTTCCTGATATTGAACATGAGAGAGATGTGTTTTTTAAGTGATATCAAGAATATTAGGGTTAGAGTATGCTCTTTAAAATATGTCACTCCATTCAAAGGTATCTGTTTAATTTAATAGGAATATAAATCTCATGTATTCACA
Organism: Macroglossus sobrinus; assembly: GCA_004027375.1. Taxonomy (NCBI): domain Eukaryota; kingdom Metazoa; phylum Chordata; class Mammalia; order Chiroptera; family Pteropodidae; genus Macroglossus; species Macroglossus sobrinus. The sequence continues at coordinate 193,576 of PVKZ01000375.1, forward strand.
AAAAGCATTGTTCTCAGATGGGAACACTATCCATCCATCCATCCATCCATCCATCCATCTGTTTGTCCATCCAACCAACCATCCTTTTGTCCATTTATCCATCCATTCATCCTTTCATTTATTTATATATCTATCCATTCAATGGAGTTTACTAGCTACTTGAAATATGTAGAAATGGTATAATTAATGCATATTCCCTATGTTATAGAAGCTCATATCTACTATAAGCTCATATTATAGAATCATGTCTACTGGGGGAGACGTTTATTTATGACATATTTATTTCTGGACAAAGTGCTATGGGGTCAATTGAGGAGTGAATTACTCTATATTTCTTTAGTAGTGGGACCTCTGGGAAAATTCCAGTGCAGAGAACTCTATTGAAGATAATAAGCTGGAAAAGAAACAGAATAATGGATTAGTACTTTGTAATTTTATTAATTTATTTTTTGAACAAAGGGAAAAATGTATACCATCATGTTGTTCCCTCACAATAATAAATAATAACATGATGGTCTGTTTTTGAGGTCTAATTTCTGCCAATTTGTCAATGATTTTATCAAAATCATCAACATTAATCTTCTTCAAACATTCCTGAAAAAAAAAGAGCATAGCTAAAATTTCTAATCTGTTTCACTCATAATTGATCAAAGAAAACATTTTTTAAAATTTAATTTCAAAACATTTCTTTTCATGGAACAATGTATACGGAAACAGTTATGAAAAATCTTAAACATAAGGATAAATTTGGCAGAGATTATAAAAAATTTCATTTTATAACATATCCCCTCAAATGCAACTACCCATTTATTTGTTTCTTCAAGATAGCGTGATTGATTCTGGGGGCTTTAAATAAATGTCTCTTCAGATGAAGAATTGTAAACACAAATTAAAAAACATATAATGACAATTAGTCACTCAAGTTCTGTTTCTTGTCTCTGCAATCACTGTGCTGTGATTGTTTATTTCCAAGCTATTATTTAAACACTGGAATACATAGTAAGGCAGGGTTAGAAACAGGAACTCAGCCTGAAACCTGCTCAAAGGACTTCAAACTGTTAACAAAACGCACAAAGTAAATTCATATAGCTGGGTCTGGGTGTTCTGGGTCAAGCAGTCTAATTGAGGATGCTCCGAGTTTCATGTAGAAATAACAAAGTGTACAAATTTTCTGCATATATATAAATATATATAAATATATATATATTAGTTAAAGTGGTTTTATTCAGTGATTACTGATACTGAAGAAAGAACGAAGGTCCATTCCTATTGGTGCAGAGGAGACTAGGTGTTTTATTATTTTTATCTTTTATTAAAACATAGTTTGTATATAACATTATATTAGTTTCAGGCATACAACATAGTGGAATCAGAAAAGTAAATAAAAATACGGTTGCTAAAGAGGAGGGTGATACAGGGATGTATGTGAAAAAGGTGAAGAGGAAGTCAGTAATAGTGTGATAATTTTGCACAGTGATAGGTGGTTTCTAAGTGTGGTGAGTGGCACATGGTGAGAAATAAAGGGCCTTCAATTCTTACAACCGTGTCTTCCTCATCTGGAAAAGTGCAGATATTGGACGACCTCGGGAGACACATACTCAGATGACTCAGAGGCCAGGCAGGCAGGAATTGTGAGTGGAGAGGGCAGGACCTAGACAAAAAAGGAGGAGTGGAGGCTGTGAAGGCCAGAGTGCCCCCATTCTGTCCAAAAAGGATAGATCCACTTCATTCTTGCCAGTCACTGCAAGTGCTCAGTGTTGCCAAATATTTTCATTTTTCCAAAAAGATCGGTTATCTTCCTTTTCTATGTTAAACTTCATATTTTTAAATGTTGATTGTGAATTAAAAATATTTAAAACCTGTATGGGCCAAACAACACATAACTGCCTGCAGGTTTCTGGTCTTAAGAGTTTGTGAGTTTTCTGCCCCTTGAGTTTCCTTGGTGAATCTACCTTGCTGGAAAAGCAGAGGCTTGGCTGTCATTCCTGCATAGGACATCCAAGAAATGGTTTCTGGTCTGATGCCAAGCTCACAGCTTGGAGTTTCATAAATCAATGACTGCATTGTTGGTTTGGTCCAAATCTGTTTAATCCATCCAGATCTCATCCACTAGGCTTCAAGAAAAGGGGATTACTTTTTATCAGTGGTCACCATGCTACATTATGGTTTTGAGGTCCATTTGGAATTGTGTTGACTTTTTCTGTTAAGATACAAATACAAATAGAAATGAGAATTAGGGCAATGGAAACTCCCAAACTGGCCAGACAAAATGAAGGCACAGAATCTTTTTGTGCTAATATGCCCCTTGATATTTATGGTGAAAGACAAGGTTATACCCTTTCAGAAAGGATAAATCAAGTAAGAACGATCTTTACGGTTTGTGTGTGCACAGGCCAACATTATCAGCTTAACTGGTATGAGCAATAAATTATTAGGGACACTTTTTTTTTAACTTGTGATTTACTGCAACTCACTGCCCATTTCAGTTCCTCTTCTTTTATTGTCTTGATATTTTTCTAAAATACACAAAATATTATCTTAAAGAAACTCTATACAGGACTTTTAAAGCTTAACAAGAGATAGGAAGTTATTGAAATTAAGAAGAAAGAAAGGGTAGCAGAGGACCAGGAGAAGGCAAAGGCAGGGGAAATAAAGCCTGAACAGAATTATTATTCATTTAAATCATTAATCAAAACTATTGTTCTTTATTTTTGTGTTGCGTCCTGGTGGGCTTGCCTCGGGGCATTCTTTTGTTCCATGCTTCCACTGCAATGGGAGAGGGCACTTCAATATGATGCCATTTCTGGAGAAATTATTAGAACATATTGAAAGTCAGTGTGTGAGAATTCTCTCATCCCTAATTTTCCATGCCATAAAGGACATTTTCATTCGCATTGTTTGTTGTGAACAATTAAAGCAGAGGAGAGAGCATACTCAATTATAAATGAAACCTTTTCAGAAGAGGATTAAAAATGATCATATAAACAGGCTTTTTAGTGTGAGAGCGTAAGCTTTAACTCTGAATTGGAAATCAATACCACATAGAAACTGAAGCAAGAGCATTTAATTAATCTACTGCTTATCCTCTAGTGTTGTGATAAACAAACAAACAAAAAAACTGTAATTTTCTCAGAACCTTTCTGTTTAATTTTTAGGAACAATTACATTAACTGAGAGGGTAATTATTAGTGCAAAGGAAGGCCTGTGGATGCTTTGCAATCACAGGAACAATATTGAAAGTCTCCATGCTTAAAATTTAATCTGTCTCACATTGCTGTGATCTAACAAAAGAGTACCTGAATTTCAACCATTTACAAAGTACTGCTTCTTTCATTTCTCTATGCTTGCCTGTTTTTATTTAACTCTTGGGGCGGGGGAGGGGGACAGAGGAGGGGGGCGGGCGAGATGGAGGGAGGGAGAGAAGCCTGCTTCAGTCATTTAAAACAATTATTCTAAAATATTGCCTCATTGATGAAAGGAACAAAGAATTCCTGGCAAGACCAATAGGTGATTTATATATAACACTTTCAATGAATATTTCACTTTTCACTTTGCATACATAGACACAAGCCAAGAGAAAGCAGGACTGTAATTTCAGAATCTGTATGAGAATTTCAAGGGTGAATGTCAAACACAAGAATTTAAGAAAGAAAAAAAATATCGCCATTAAAGAGAGCCATTAAAAATAATCATCCTTGTAACAACTTTTTCTCACATCTCTAATTATTAAAATAGCTGTCTTTTTAGGTCAGGATTGGTTATAGAGAATCTTGGTGGGTTTCCACTTTAGATCTGGCTTAAAGTACAGAAACTTGGGACCTACCCCAAATCAATGAGTCAGAGTATTCAGTTTATGGGTCTGGAATAGGATCTAGGGACTGAATTTTAGACAAGAGTGGCTTGGGGATTCTGATGCAGATCGTATTTTAGGAAACCCTACACTACAGCTGCAACAAATTACCATGTTTACCAGATATTTTGCTAGCAGCCAAATGCTTTTTAAACTCAGTCAAGGAGGAGAACAAATCCAGAGCTACTCTCACAAAGGCAGGTAGGTGGTCATTCTAGGACCTGCAGCCTTGACCTGCCCTTCAACCTTAAGAGGAAAACCAGAAATTATTCCCCATGGACTGCTGTCAACCAATATACCTGTCTCCACAGTGCTTGGTTAAACAAAAGCTCTTCTTTCTCCTGCCTGGGAAGAACTACAAGGTTAACATAAACATTCTTGTGAGAGTTTTGCTAATATTTTGGGGGGACTTGTGTCTAATTGAGACTGAAATGTGAGTGGAATCCCTCACTACAGTCTAACCAGGGATCTGAGGCCACCCTCTGTTCTGATTGGTTATTGCCCAGCCATCTCCATTATTACATACTTTATATATCCAGTGTTTTATTATTATTATTATTAAATTCTTGAGGCAGACAGTAATATTTGGCTGCTTAACCATTCCCAGCCTCATTTTCCTTTTCTGCTTTCCACTATAAAGGATGAAAAAGTCAGTGTTGCCTTTCTCAGCTTCCCTTGCAACCGAGAATGACACGTCACATAGTTTTGAGTAAGGAGGTGTAAAAGCAAGTCTTCTGGAGTCCTTCTAAGAAGGATTTTTCCTCTGTAATGAGAGCAGAAGGGAGAGCTTTCCTGCCATCCTGGCTGCTCCCCACTTTGGAAGCAGTCATGTGAGGAAGTGATGCAAAAAGTGGCAGCAGCCACCTTACCACCCCAGGGTGGAAGCCAGGAGAATGTCAGACACCAGTTTTCTACACCGTCATGGCAGAGATGATGAGCTAACGCTGGAAGGGGCAACAGCCAGACTTCTTGTTCAATTAAATAAAAATTAATGTTCTTGATTTTAGGTCTTCTTGAGTTTGGGATTTTTGTTTTTCATTTGAGAGCATTCTAACTGATGCTGTCTACACCAAACTTCTTCTCTGAGCCATCTTCTCTTATTGGAATATTTTCCCATGAAATTTTTTTTTCTTGTAATATTCTAGAATTTCTAACTGGGTGACCTATGTATAACTGCTATACATACACACTTCAAATTTAAGATCATATTACCCAAAGTTAAATTCTGTACCTTGCACAAGTGCTCAAAACTATCTTCTTAACCATCATTTTATTAATTGATAGATATCTACCCTGTCTTACTCTAAAATACATTTAGAAAAAAATTTGTAAATATTTATAAATTACAGATACAGCCAATAAAAAGAATTAGAACAGCCTCTAAAAGAGAGTAAGGATTAAGACATAAAATAGAGCCTGTAGAGGGGAAGATAGAAAAATGGATAACCTGAGATGTTCTGTAACAAGGCCATCTACAGATTCATTTTTAAACAGAGTAGCAGTTATTCAAAGCAAACCATTTGTTCAGAACAATTGTAAATATTCTTGATCTCAATGTCAGAATGTTTTTTTCCCCGAGGATCCTTATAAGTAAAATATTGTGTCATGTAACCAGGCTCTGTGGTATGGCATCCCTCAACATTTGACTAGGACATCACCAAGTGTGGTCCTTTGTAAAGCTCGTCAACACAGCCCAAGGCAAAGCAGAGCATAATCTACCTAAATAGATCACCTAAAAGGGATTTATAGAGCGCTTTAGAATAACCCTTGCTTTGTATAAGTAGATGAGATCTAATTTCCTATAAAGAGTGTTGTGGTTTTTGTATCAGTGTTAAGAGCACAGTCTCTGAAGCCAGAAATCCTAGCATCTCTGCCTATTAGCTGACTGCGGACGAGTCACAAATTCTTATGTACTTAGTTCATAGAGTTTTGTGAGACGTGCATGCATTACAGTTCCAAGTATATAGTAAATACTATATAAATAATTATTATTATCATATTTAGGGCTTCAAATTTAACCATGTAAAATATTCTATACCTACTTGCAATGTAGGTGAGGGTGGGTTTCTCACACCAAGCAATTTTTAGACATCAGTTGTGTGTCTTACAACTCAATTCACTATCTACCCAAAGATAGTTTTGATCCCCAAATTAAGGGCTCAGTCCTATAGGACTGCCTTCTACTTCAGATGCCAACTTCAAGTCCAGATTGTCACCTGTACTTCTGACAGACTGACTGATCAGAGGTTCCCATGACCCCTACCTTGGTTTCAATTATTTTGTTAAAGCAGCTCACAAAACTCAGAGAAACATTTTACTTACTAGATCACCAGTTTCTTATAAAAAATAAATAAGCAGGAACAGCCAGATGGAAGAAATGCACAGGGCAAGGTATGGGGAAGGAGCTCAGGGGCTTCCCTGCCCCCTCCCAGTCTGCCACTCCCCCAGAATCTCCATGCGTTTACCCACCTGGAAATTCTCTGAACCCTGTTTTGTGAGTTTTCATGGAGGCTTCAGTATACAGTCATGGCTGATTAAATCGCTGGCCATTGGTAATTGATTTAACCTCCAGTTCCCTCTCTCCTTCAAAATCAAGGGGTGGGACTGAAAGTTCCAACCTTCTATTTGTGGTTGCCTCCCCTAGCAACTAGCCCCTATCCTTAGGTGCTTTTCAAAAGTCAATTCTATAACATAAACCCAATTGCAGTGGAAAGGGGCTTGTTATATATAATAAAACACCCATTTCACTTTTATGGCTGTGAAGGTTTACAAGAGCTGAGGACAGGAGACCAAATATGACAAAAGATGCTCTCATTGCACTTATTGCTTGGAAAATTTCAAGGATTTGGGGAGCTCTATGCTAGGAATCAAGGATAAAGGCAAATATCTGAATGACCAAATATACATTTCTTATAAACTACAATATTGAACCATGGTCTATAACTCTCAGGGTTCTTGTTATCTATTTCTCATTAAAAAAAAAAAATAGTGCCAAACTTGGTCACTCTAAAAAGTAAGCAATTATATAGGTCATGAATTTGGTAGGATTCATAAAAGACAATTTTTCTGATGCTCAAGTCGTTGGCTGGGGTCACTCAGTGGGACTCAGCTGGTGGATGGACCGGGCTGATCTTTGAGGGCCCAAGATAGCTTTAGTTGCATGTTTGGCACTTTTGGAGGGATGACTGGAAGTCTTGTACTGTCACACAGAGTGCCTACGCATGGCTTATCCAACCCAGCAGCCTTTCTGCAACAGAGCCCTCACAGTGGCTCAACTTACCCAGAGAGGGTTATTCAAGGTGCCCAGAGAAGCTGCAGGGCATCTTAAGACTTAGTCTTAGACATTCCAGGATATAACTTCTGCTACATTCTATTGTTCAAGCAAACATAGAGATCAATATAGATTCAAGGGAACAGGGATGAGACTCCATATTCCAATGAGAAAAGGGTAAAAACTTTGCTGTCACCTTTAACCTATTACATCAAGAGTACGTCCCTTCGGTCCAAGCTGAGACATGGACCACTAGATCACAGCATGTGAACATATCCCTTCTTCAGTATCACAAGTGTTTTTGAATAAAAAATAGTTTACGCACTTTTAGGAAAAATTTATATTTGGGGGACTTTTGACCAGAGAAATCATGGAGTTAATAAACGTTTAATTTTTTCTTACTATAAATAAAACTTTTATTTTATACTGAGAAAGATATGTAGAACATCTTGATTTTAAGATTTCACTATCTCTACTTTCTCCTCTGTGACTTTGACCACAAGAGAATTCAGGTTCTTAGAACCTGGCAATAAGTGCTTGGACATCTGTTACCTACATGATGCTACTTGATGCTCCCAAACTGCAAGACTAATCAGTGTGCCAATTTCCAGGATTTGTAGATCACCTTAAAAGTGAACCACCTGTGTTAGAAACTGGTCATAAAATATGAAGCTTGAATCCATTGCAAAAATGCTCATGAATGGAAGAAACCTCGAGAAAGGCAGAAAATTGGATTTCGGCTAGGCAGTAAAGAAAAAGTGGGGAGTTTTGAAAGAACACTACTAGTCTCATATTTGTCTTTTACTTGGTTAAAATCTCATAGTGGAGAATCCCAGATTAAATTTGTCCCTTGCACTGATCAGTGAGCACACCACTGTGTTTGTTTTATTTTCTTTGTTTGTTGTATGTTACTGTGTATTCTAATAGATTTGGGTAGGGTATTCACGCTACTCTGAGGCACAGTCCTCACTAACTCCTATTGTAAAACACACCAATCTGCTTCACTTATGTATGTTACCTGTTTGGTGCCTTAAACTTGAGAAGGCTTTATTACTCCTATGGCCATCTCAGGTCTTTAACATCTTTTTGGTTTAAAAGTTAACCTATAACATGAAGTAAAATGGATACATAAAAAAATGTGTCATCTTCTCTTAGCTATTAAGAATAGGTCCTAGAACTGAGGCCGAGGGGAGCCGGAATAATGGGAGAGTACAATAGTGTCTGCAGCATAATCTTGGGGTAGCTGGTACATAGTAATGGCAACACCCTCCGGTTATTTTTCTGGCTGTCTCATACTTTGACTACTAAGGTTTGAATCCAATATGGAGTAGATTGATTCTTAGTTTCAACCTGATTACTCTGTTGTCCTATATCATCTATTCTAACCGCCATTATGCCAAAGACTATCTCAAAAATTGTGGAAACGGCACCATTTTAAAATAATGTTTGTAGGACGGTCAACTGCTTTCCCTGTAGCTAGTTTATTACTTGGGCTGGTGTCTTTTCCTCCATGGGCAACTGTTTGTTACTCATATTAACAGTGATTGCAATGGACTCCTCAATAGCTAATAGTCATAAGGAGGGCAAATCTTATATAAGTCATTAGACTATCATGGGATTGCCTTTATTAGTCACCAATCAAACACATCATCAGATCAAGCTTGCCCTTGTTTTGGCAAGGCAAATTCAAACAACATACACTTTAATAAATGATCCTATTTTATTAGATGGATTTATACTTTGTGAAAGATGTATTTCTCCTTCTCTGAATACACATATTCTCTACATATTCTCTACATAAACTTTTATGTTAGTTAAGAAGAACTGTTGTTCCTCAGGTCCCATAGTAAGAAACTTGCCATATATCATTCAGAAAGTTCTGGAATTAAACTGCAAGTAATGGTTGGTTCTCTAGTTAAGAAGTCACCTTTACTCTAGGCTCCTGTCAAACATAGTGCAATCTGAGACTCTCTGGGTTTTTCATTTCCCTACACTTGTTGTCTTTTGGTCCTGTGTCAAGGAATTATTCTCACTAGAACAATAACAACAAAAACTCTTTGTTCTTTCGTAGGTCTCTTGGGTGGTTTTAGTAGTATTGAACTCAGACATATATTTGCCGTTTCTTCAAACCATGAATTCCACATCTCAATGGGGTCATTACAGCCCGGCAGCATGAGATAAATTAAATTGTATGGCATTTGTTTGAGAGATTTCTAAAGAACAAAAGGAGTGTATGTGTTGGGAGGAAGGATGGGGGTGGATGGAATCTATTCATACCTCTAAGATCACGGAAAACTCCCTCTCCTTAAAATAGCTGCCCTTTTGTGGCAGGTATAGCTTTTGCCTACCCCAAATCCATTTTTCTTCTTCCTTCCTAGTGTGATCCCTGATTTTGTTCAGGGCCGCAATGTATGCAGTTAAAAAGACCTGTATCCTGGAGTTCCTTTGTGTTGTGGAACTGCTCTGTATCTTGACTGTGGCCATAGTTATGTGAATGTAGATGGTGATAAAATGTCACAGATACATAAAAAATGAAAACTGAGTTCATGAAAAAGAAAACGGTGAAATCTTAACAAGGTTTATAGTCTGGTCTAGTTAATTGCAATCTGTCAATGTAAATTTTAGAATCTTGATAATGTACTATGGTTATGAAAGATATTACCATTGGGAGAATCAGTATAATGGCTACCTGGGACCTTGGTATGATTTTTGCAACTTCTTGTTATTCTTTTATTACTTCCAGGTAAAAATTAAAAAAAATAAATAAATAAAAGTATTTGCCCAAACTTCTTTGCAAATAAGGATGACCTTGTGACCTAATTTTGACCAATGAGATATAAGCAGAATTGCACAGGTGGTGATCCTGAGTAGGCTATTTTATCATACTTAAAGGGGGCGGACTGCTGCATATGCTTTCACTTTTTGTTCTTTTACCCTTCTTATTGCATGGAACATAAATATGGGGCCAGATATGCAGCTGGTTTCCTGCAAGTACAAAGTACTTTCTTGCATAAGTAGGTAAAGTTAATAATTATAAAGAGCTTGTGTTTTCAACTACATGAGCCCAGGACAGCCTACTTTGAGGTTTTGTATCATGTGAGTAAAATAACCCCCTTTGATGTTTAAGACTGGGTAGTAATCCTAAATAATAATTTCTTCTTTGTTCCAAATGTAACCTTGATCACCAAAGAGCTGGGTTCAATGAGCTTTTATTTTATCATCCTTAGGAGAACTATGGCAAGTGCCCTGGATGACATTTTAGGTGTGCTGTGTTCTTATAACAAGTTATCTATGAGCTATGGGTATGCTTTTGGACAAAAAGTTTCATTTTCTCTAAGCTGGGAAGGTTGGACCTAAGTACACTGAAGGCTCTTGCTTGTATGATTAAAGAAAACCTTAAATCAGAGAATGGGTAATGATGGACTCTAGGCACATGCTGAATCAGTTATTGTGAAAAATAGATAAACATTGAAAAGAAAGAGACAGATTAAGCCTTTCATAATCACTTACTCTTGCCTGTTTCCAAGTATTTTACTGTGCTTCCTGGGAGAAGAGTAAATGTCTTGTTTCACTGACTTCGGGTTTGGCTGTATGACATGCTCTGGCCAGTGAAATGTGAGAGGATGTGATGTGTTCCATGCTCACCCAGAAACTTTCAAAGGCATCACAAATTTCCTTCAGAACTCTTGCTTCTCTCCTGGGTCCTGAGCACAGGTATAGCACACAGAGCAGCCTTTTTTTCCCCTTCTAGGTCACTGAATAAGAAAACACATGGGACAGACCTACAGCCTGCTGCAGTCAATCCACAGCTGAATCATAACATAAACAAGAAACAACTCTTTGTTATTTTAAGCAACACTAAGATTTAGAGTTTTGTTACTGCAGAAAAACTGACTAGGACTGCGAGGAACCTACAAGCCTTTGACAAAAAGTGGTCCATAGAGGTAGTTGCAAATGTACAAAAGCCATAATCTAAGAAGGAAATTGTGATTAAAAGCTGGGAAATAGAGTCGACACTAAAGACTGGGAACTTGGGTTTCATTTGGTAAATTCTCTAAATTCTGCCAATTGTTTTCTATTACATGACATGATGGTTACAAGTCGTGGTTCTGAAGTTAGATATATGCATACTCATCCCAGCTCTTCCATTTGCAAATTGTGTGCCCTTGGTCAAGTAACTAATATTTTCTTTAAAATAGGGCAATAAACAAGATTTAACTCATTGGTTGTTATACAAGGAGGACCAAATGTTTAATATATAGCACTTCAAACAGTGTTTTGTCTAAATTATGCACTCAGTAGTTAGCCAGTATTAATGTGAAAGGATTTCCTCCTCCCTAATGTTACACTGCTCTGCTTTTGGCTAAGACAATAAGAAAACCACCAGAGCCATGAGGTCTGGAAGAAATTAGGGTAAGACAAACGAAAGCCAGAAGAATGAGTCTAATGAGAAATGCTCTATCTATCTATCTATCTATCTATCTATCTATCTATCTATCTACCTATCTATCTATTATCTATCATCTATCTATCTATCATCTATCTATTATCTATCTACCTATTTCTCTGCCTCTAAAGAAAAAAATATAAATCAAAGGCAGAGGTAGACTTTAAAATACCTTTGCTTTTTAGTGAAATTGTTATTATTTTTGTATTGGTAAATTTTAAGCATACACAAAGAGACGTGTACAAGTACCTAAGTATAATACTCATCAACTCATGACCATTTTTGTTTCACTTATGCCTTCTGTTTCCCTGCCCCACAACATTATTATGAAGAAAATCCCAGATGTCGCATTTGGCTAAATAACTTTGAAAAACTGTTTGCAATTAATCTTTTTCTAATAAAGGAGGGCATGTTTGGACTCTTGGAGCATTCTCATCCTGAGTTACATAGCATCAGAAAATGAGAGTATAATAATTAACTGGTGGGTGGTATATCAGCTTGTTAAAATACAAAGTGTGGGCTGTTACCATGGTCTGGAGCCAAGAGACTGCCACACATGCTTCCCACATGGCTTCAGGGAACTTCTTTCTGGAGTGCAGTGGCATGAGAAAAATTTTTGAGAGGCACATTACAAAAGCATAAGAACAAATCGATGTAAAATATCAGTTTGCTTTATTTCAATATGTACTTAAAGGTCACAAAGAATAAAATATGCTTTAGTATTTAGAAAAATAAGTGAGTTCAAGATAGGCCCAGCCTTTAGAGTTTAGACATATGTATAACTAATTATTTCTCAAGGCAAATTGAAGACTTTTAGTATAAAATTCCAAATCAAAGTCTGTATCACTCCAGAAGTGTGGGTAATTTTATTTAGGGGGAATGAGGGCAGTGATACAGTTTTATAGAGGAAGCAATTTTTAAATTTAGCTTATAAAGAGTCAGTAGCATTTTGACAAGTGGACTAGGAGGTGGGCACTAGGAGGTGAAAGTCAAAAAAAAAGAAAAAAGAAATTTTAAAAGGTGTGAAAATATATACATGTCTTAATGCAGAAATCAGTGACATTTGAATCCCAATTCTGGATCCTTCTTTCCTGTATTATGCAAGTCCAAGGAATGTTCTAGAAACTTGCTTTTAAATAGATGTCATTTGTTGGCATGGAATGCTTTCTGCATACTGATGAAATGTAATGGGCAAATCAAATAATGTAATATTTATATTCTTTTTAAATATTCCCATAAAACTGGAGTTGACAAACTATATCCCCTGGGCCAAGTCTGGCTCAGTGCCTGTTTTTATGAATAAGGTTTAACTGGAACACATCTGTTACTGGAGAGTGTTATTGGAGCATTGTTCAGGTTCTTGATGTCTCGAACAAAGAATTGAGCAAGACACCAACATGCAGCAAAAAAGAAAAGCTTTATTAGAAAGAGAAGTAAAGCAACAGTACACTTCCAGACTGAGAAGTGCAGGAGCCGAAGAAGAGTGGCTCAAAAGGCTCAAAAGGCTCAAAAGCCTCAAGGGCATAGTAACAAAGTCTTTGGGGTAGGCTTTCTTGATTGACAGTTAAGATGGACAGAACTCAGTGACTCATCCTTTGCTTTCTGTGCATGTTTGTTCCCAGAATTCAGTCTGTTATAATGATATGAATGAACTTCCGAGCATAGGCATCATATTATAATGATGGTATAATGAGGTTCAGGTGAATTGATAGTTGTTGGGGTCTTCACTGTGCAAGTGCAAGCAACTGGCTGAAACTAGTACCCGATTTTCTGCTTACCAGTTTCCTTATGTGAGTTACTTTTAGCTCAAAAATGTCTTCTGGCTTGCTTAATTGTGGGCAGACTAGGGAGAACCTTTCTAGAATAGGATGACCTCAGTGTCTTTGCAGGCAGGCCTGAAACCTCTATCTAACTTCAGACCTGAAACCTCCTATCTAACTTTTTTCTTAATCCTTTTCAAAGAGCCCTGAACCTCTTCTTATTAGTGTGGATGTTGAGGGACTTGAGGTCTCTTCTTCTGTCTCTCTCTCCTGCTAAGGAGGGTCGTAGTCCCTGCCTATTGGGGTTTCATGGAGCTCTTTCCCTCTCTGCCTTAGGATGGAGTCTTGAGTTTACTCCCAAAATGCCGCCTCTGTCCCTAGACAAGGAAAAAGATACAAACTTATTACTTGAATCATATACCTACTTATATTTCTATTATTGATTTGCCTATCAAGCGGGTAAAGGAAATCAGGCTTAATACATTTCGTAAAAGAAAGAAAAAAATTTGGGTTAAAGGTCCCTTCCCTTCTTGGACTCTAAGGGCCTTGTTTTGGCCTAAAGCTACTCTTGCCTTATAATGAGCCTAGAGAATGCTGAGTTTCAATCTTTATCAATAGCCAGAGGACCTGAGCCACCAGTTTCAAGGTAATTATCTAAGTTTGAGGGAGAGGGTCTTTCTCCAAAGAGAGGAGGAAAAAAAAGACTTAACTAGGTTCACTAAAAAGATTAAGAATTTTACAAGCGATGGCCTGTAGCGCAGCCACACCAATTTACTTACTGTTGTCCATAGCCTTATGGTGCAGGAAGTTGTGTAGTAGCAGGAGACCATCTGGCCTGCAGGCCTGACTGATTTGCTCACAGTCGGGACTAAAGCAGATGAGTAAGGCCTGGGATTTAACATGTAAGTTCGTACTTATTTCTGGGACACCTGAATGACCCTGTGAGACGGAGCCTTCTAAAAGTTTGTGCGGTAGGTGCCTTACTTGTCTTACCCTAGTCCTGGCCCTGTACTTTACTCTCTGCCTCTCTGTAAAATGTTTTTCCAACTCCTGTTATAAAACAAAAGCCTTTGTAGCAGATTTTAGTCTTAAATTATTTAGCAGTTTTCCTGGGATGAAATGAAGTCCATTAATTATCCAATGACCTAAAAGAGTGAGAAGTGATTAATCTAACAGTTATTAATTTATAGTAACATGTCACGGAATGGTACCAGAATGTGCCATCCCAAAATATGCCACTTTAGCATAAGGAGTATTTTAAGCTAAAGGCAACTGAAAGCCAGAAGAACTGGGAAAAGCTCTTTACCTCATCCTAACTGTCTAAAAATAAAATGTAAATGTCTCCTTTTATAAAGGAAATTTACATATCTAAAGGAAATTTCCATTTGTAGAAATGTTTCTGTACCAGGAAGAGAGATAACTCTTATCACTGAAGAGTCTAATCTACATAACAAGACCTTATTTATCAGACCTTTCTTTCCATACTGTCTCCTTAACTGCATCCCCTGCCCAGAAGCCCCAAACCAATTTTCTTTGTCTACCCTAAAATTGTCTACAAACCTCAATAATCTGGCTGCTTTCTGGAGCCACATTTTTGTTTGTGAAGCCTAGTGCACACATATATAATTAAAACTGGTATTTTTTTTTTCCATTTGTTAAACTCTTTTATCAGTTTGATTTGTGGGCCTCAGCCATTGAACTTAGGAAGATAGAAGGAGAAAGATTTTTCATCCCCTACAATCACCAAATGGAAACTCTACTCCACCATTTCTGCCATGTATCTTAAGGCCAGGACTGAGTGTAGCATGGATCATTCAGTCATGGAATTCATCTGTTGGTCTTTCGCTTTTTTTTTGTTTATCTCATGTGATGTAATTTTCTGAATTATTTCCGCAAGTGGCTTGAGTCATTATGAACTTCAGGTTGTATGGGCAGACTGCTTTGTATTTCATACATTTTGAATCAGTGCATACACTGAGGTTAATAAAATTACTCTCATAAAATAAAAATAAGATATATATTTTTTACAGATGTATTGAACTAGACAATAGGAGATTAGTCAGAATAAGAAAAAAAAAACTCAAATGCAATTCGAATGGCTTTTGGCTCTTCATCCTCTGCTAATGTTTCATCCACTCCTGCAGGCCACTCCAAATAACATTTTGAATACACCACAATTTCTAGGGCTTCTAATGGAGCGTTTTTCCATATGAATCCTATCATCTATTCAGTGAGCACAACCCTTTTGGAGAAAATTGCTTAGTAATAATGTGTTATGTGAGGTTGTATCCCTCATCTTGCAGCTCTTACCATATAAAAGATTTCAAGTTACAAAGTTCGAGGGCATCGCATTGCTAGTGCTACGAACAGTGGATGTTATGGACTGCACCCGGACAAGATGACCTCAGAGCCAAATTAGAATCAAAAAGATAATTTTATTACGAATTTGAATCCGGGCTCAAGCCTCCGCTGCCGCAGCAGCGAGAACAAGAGCCCCGACCCTTAGCATGGGGTTTCTTATATTAGGTTTATGGCGGGCTAATATTGCGCGCGCGCGCGCGCGCGCGCGTGCGGGACAGGTTGCAGTTCCTTATTGGCTAACTATATGGCCTGATTATGGCCTGACCTTTAAGCAAGCAAATAGGATGTCTGGGCGGAGAATTCCGGCCCTTGGTCAGAGGGGATTGCAGTCTACCTTGCTGGGGGAATTTAAAATTTTCCATTACGCGATCTTAGATGTTACATCGCCGTCTTAATTACATAAGTTCTCATGACCCGTTACACATCGCCATCTTAAATACATAAGTTCTCATGACCCATTACATGGACAGAACCAGGGACTCAATGTGTTGTTAGACTTAAACTTTTTATAAGAATCCACAGGTCCACAGGTAAGAAGTTAAAATTGTTGGTGCTATTTGGAAACCTCATGAATAAATATAAAATATGTAAAAAATTCACTGAGTAAACACTAGATTTTAATAAAATAATGTAGGTTGTAGGAAATACAAGAATGCATGCATTTGGGGATTTTCAAAGCATTCCACAGTGAATTGTTTCTAAAAAAACAGCTGTGTAAAAAAAGTGAATATCAAATAAATAGAATAATTGTCTTGATGCCTCAGGTAAAGTTAGGGATCATACATTTTTAATGGATCTAATCAATGTGGAATACTAAAAATTATTAATATTTCACATTCAGGAGTGGAAAATTGAATACATAACATTTACCCAAGGCCAAAATAAAAAAGCTTTGAAAAGGTAGTAGTGCGATCATCTTAGAGAGCAAAGAAGGCAAGGCAGGGAGAAACCAAAAAGTGGTTGAAAATAATAAAATACATAGTAATGTGCATATGTGTCACCACTCCCAGCATATTTTTGAATTTCAGAAACCCTGTTAACCAAGGTTTCTACAAATCTAAACTAGGGGACAAATGACTGTATATTGTTTACACATCCCACTTGCTTCAGGAAGAAGACCACCCTTCCCATAGTCTCCAAAGCACCCCCACTCCATACTAGATCAAATAGTACACAATAGAGTGCTTATGTGGTGTTTAGCCCTTCCTCAAAAGAACCGGGCATAAGTCTCAATAGGAGACAGGATATCAGAATAAATAGGACATTGTTCCCTTCTATTAGGGCGATTCTGGTGTTCCTGTTGCTTGACAAAGATACAAGTGCTGCCCGGAAAGTGAGGTCGATTGTTTCACAAAGCTCACATTTTAAAGTTCTCCTCAGTTTCTTCTTTTCTGAGTAGTTCCCCTGCTGCAAACCCAGCTGGGGAAAAGATCTTGGCCATGATGCCACAGGAGATAGTTTTTTCTTTCATCTACTTCTCCTATTTACCACCTGTGATTAACCATATAGTAGTTCTGTTTGCTAGGTATTTTCAAAGTAAGAAAATTGAGCAAGCACCTCAGATCTGGCTTGGAAATCTCTTGTGTGTTTAAAAGTGGAGTGAGATAGTCTTGTGAACAGCACCGGTAAACCTGTAGAAGTCAGAGCATGCATTGACGACGTTTCTTCTTTTCATAGTGAGACACATATTAAACACTTTTCTATGTGTGATTTGATCTAAGAATCAAGTGGATTTAGAAGTTTTGAAAAGGTTTCTATATTATTTTGCCAGGACTGCCACAACAAAGAAACACAGACTGGGGAGGCTTAAACAGCAGAAAAGTATTTTCTCGGTGTCACAGGCTAGAAGTCCAAGATGAAGCTGTTGGTAGATTTGTTTTTTTCTAAGGCCTCTCTTCTTGGCTTGTAGATAGCTGTTGCCTTTGGGTGTCTCAGATGGTCTTCCCTCTATGTGTGTCCTAATCTCCTCTTATAAGGACCCCAGTCATATTGGACTAGGATTCACCCTTGTGGCCTCGTTTAACCTTGGATATCTTTTTAAAGGCTCTCTCTCCAAATACATTCATGTTCTGAGGTACTGGAGGTCCAACATATGGATGTTGCGAGCATAGTTTAGTCTATAATGATGCCTTTCTCACTTCTTACTAGTGGCAAATCCCTTTATGGTTCGTCATTAGACAAATGTTTTTCTGGTTTAAAATTTCATCTGTGCTACTGAAGGCCCACTTCACACAGGAGGAAAGTCTTTTGAACTCCAAGGTGAGAGGTTTCTCTCTTGAACTGCAGGCTCTAAAATGGAGTTTTCCAGGTTTCTTCAGAAAGGGGTGGGGAACCAAAAGGTAGATCTCAAGGTCAAGTGCCGGTGAAAACAGACAATTTCAATTTTAAAAACTGAAAAAATTGGCATAGAATTTGCAGTATTATGTGTATTTTACTTTTTTGGCATAATAAATTTTTACTTCCTCCTGCCTATGTAATTTTTTTGCTTTTCATCTTCCTTTTGATGGCAATTTAAACAATATTTAATTGCACTTCTATCTTTTATTATGTTGCTTCAATCTAATCAAAGTGGCAACTTTTATCAAACTCTATTTTTCTGTTAATATTAAGCACATACAAACTTACTTCTACTTTAATTATCACTATTAGTATCCCTAGGATACCAAAAATATTTTAAATATCCCTTTCATGTGTGCACATTAAATATTGATTTAATTTTCCATGAACACTAGAACTTACCTAATTTTTTTTAAGTACATAAATTTGAAAAGAATTTAGATTCTAGACAACTGAACGTGTAACATGATAGCCAATGAAAAGCAGCAAAATAACTCAGATGAAACTGGCTTTGAGGATTAAGCCATGTCTGGTGGAAGCCAATGGAATTTAAAGGACTTGGCCTCTTTCTTTTTTGAGAGCATGCAGCCTTATCTCTGCTAAGGCTGGGCTTAGTGGCTGGAGAAGTTAGTTTCCACTATCAGACTGATACTGCTCCGTGTACGATCTACCTGGGAGGGAAGTGGTGATGGAGCTGGAAATGAGTTGAGGACTGCAGGTCGATTCCTTCCAATTACTTGCTGAAACATGGCACTTTCTCTAAAACAGAAACATAACTGGATAAAAATCAACACCATGTAGGGGACAGCACATTCTGCTCTGTAAAACTCTTTCAAAGATACAATCGTCTTCTCTCGGAATTGCCCAGTGACAGTGGGAAGTGTGTGTCCTGAGTTCTAAGTCATAGGGAGGTCGCTCGGGCCTTTGATCTCCATTTGAGGTGAAGAAACTGAAACTATGAAGAATTGATACTGAAACTCAGAAAAAAAGAAAATAATAAATAATTAATATCCTCGAAAAGATGATGTTTTGGTGGCAGGTTTGTGGGATATATACTACTTTAGTCATTGATGAAATTGACACAATTTTGAATGCATTACCACAGATGGGCATTCCCTAAGAAAAGTTAATACATCTAGATGATACAAATTTTTTATTTTAGAGATTTTATAGGAATTTCTTATATTAAAGAGTCAGTTTTGTCTTGCAACTCTTTCATCTGCATTAATAAAATCATAACATTTTTATTGTATCCAAATATTTAAATACCTAAGGATTATCCACATACAAAAACAAAATTGGAATTATATGCTAAGTATAATTGTTCTTGCAAATATAATATTGTAAGGATTCCTTACAATTTCTAAGTGACTTAAAAAAAATCTTAACCTGAATGATTTATTTTTTCTTAAAAAACTTGTAATATTTGTCTTTGGATCAGATTGTCTTTGCGGAGAAAGCACTGTCTTTTGACACTTTCTACTCTTTCATTGATTGCCTTTTACTGAGTTAACTCATCAGATAAATGATTAGAAGAAAAGTATTTCAGAAATGGGAGACAGGATAAGTACATTTTGAAGGATGAGAAGTAGTGAGAGGTACAGAGTGTAGTGGTTCAAATCTACTGAGTCTTTTTAATTAGGAGACATCTCCAAGCAATAATCAATCAGTGTCATTTATTGAAAATATCCCCAGCATTTTTCTTTGTTCTAAATATAACCTGAAACCTACTTGGTTTAGAATCTGTGATGTTCCATGTGGTAATTGTTAGCCATATTTATATTTATATTTATATTTAAATATAAATTTAAATTAAGTAAAACTGAAAAAAAAACAAAAAAAATCAGTTTTTCAGTTGCATTTTGAGTGCTCAAGAGCCACAGCATAGGTAGGAGGCTACCACACAGGTGTAAATAAATACGAAAAGAGGAGTAGGACAGGCATCAAAATTAATTTATGACTGCTTCTGATTTGACCTTCACCAAATCCTGAGATTTTATGAGATGTGAACTCTGCCCCTTCAAGGATGCTAAGGATTGAACACAACACATTCAGATTTCCCCAGATTAGTCATTTCCTTTTCCATCACTACCTGAGCTCAGCTGAAGCCTCCTTGCAGTGCAGATGTGCTATCATTACCTTTTACTTCGCGAGTCACTTTTTGGTATTTCTTTATGAGGTGTCAACTCGGTCCACCTATTCTCAAAGTACATTCTATAGCTGATTTCCAGTCAGTTTAATTAAAAGTATTAAAAAGGCATCTCTCTCATATTTTCCAGAAGAAATTTCTTTCCACAACAATTCTGAACATCATTTGGGTTAATAGTCAGTGTATTTCCATATCACAGCATTTTAGTTTTAATGCTGAAATCTTTTAATCACTTGTTTAAAGTAAATAAAAAATAAGTCATAGGATCCATGAGTCTTCTTTTGTTTTGCTTTGCTATTCTAGCACATTTTTAATTTTCATATGTGACAAACATTAATATTAGACTTTAATTGAATCTCACTTTTATTTCCTTTATTGTATTCAGTATTAGTGATTAAAAAAAACCCCTCTGAATACATTTGTGCTGGCACCCAAAAGTATGACATTTTGGCTCTCATAATAATTGCATATATAATAGATGAAATCATCTGTTGGTTTTAAATGCTTTTAAGTTGAAAATAATTTCCATATGGTTGAATTAGGCATGATCTCCACACTCATAAAGATCCATGTGGCTGAAATTATATTTACATGCCTTTAGATAAAATGGAGAGATATGAAACTTTTACCACCAACAACTTGTAAATTAGCAAGATAGATTGCTTTTCAGAGCATCTAAAATGAAATTGCCAATAACAAAGACATTAGGAATCAATATTTGGTTTTAAAAGTAAGAATAAAAACATCTATTATTTATTAGCACTTACTATGTGCTGGATTCTATACTTTATATGTATTATTAAATTTGAGGTTGGCAAACTTTCTCTGTAAAGAGCCAGACAGTAAACATTTTAAACTGTGTGGATCATACAGTCTGTCACAGTTACTCTACTCTGTAGTTGTAGCACAGAAGTAGCCAACAGTGACTATATTTCAATGAAACCTCATTTATGAGAACAGAGAGGGACCTAATTGGGCCTTTTGGGCTTCAGTTTGTGAGCATTTGATCTAAATGAATCCTTATAAATAACTGATGGTCATCTACTGAGCGTATGCCTCTAAGCCACTGAAGGTTGCTGCAAATGTTACTTTACTATTCCTTTACTATCCAGACATGTAGGATCCACCCCTTCCAGGAGTTTCTGGTTCCATGTCTTTAGGGCTACTAATCCTAGCTGCCCTTGTAGCACTGAGCTCAGGCTTAAGACTGTGGTCAAGGTTCACAGATTGTAGGGTTGTCAGGCCTCAGCTCCTACTTGGATTGGGACACTGGTTTACCTATACAATAAGCCATATCTCCAGCAAATCTTTGGAGAAAACTTTTTCTAAAGAAATAGTGGTTAGTAAGGCCCAGGGTCAAGGAATCCCACCCTGACATTCATGGCTCCATCTTTAGACATCCATTGTAATGTGCGCCTCTCTGACCGGTTCTTCTTTCATATACTTCGTCAGTGTGCTTCCTTTCTATCCTCCTGATCTTCTTCTCAGGCCTTCTGTTGTGACCTGTAGAACCTTATTCCACTGTAAATAAACTTTTCTTCATCCACGGACTCTCCATTGAATCCTTTTTCTATTTGTTCTGTCTTTACTATGCTTCCTATTTCCTTCCATATTAGCCCTTCCCAACTTATGTGAGGATATAGAGCTTTTTCCTCACCTTCAGCCCTCAGAGTGGTCATAGGGTATCTGTCATAGCCAGGACCTCTGGAATATTGCCTTTACCAGCCATATTCTCTTACCCATTTAGGCTATAATAATTAAAGGAAAGTAGAACCCACACTATCTCATTCCTCCCTTGTCTTTAACCACCTACTACACAGATGCATCTCAAGTATGTATCACTAGCTGGAATTAATCTTTTAAGCTCCTCAAATTTAAACACAACTGTTTAGATATATTTTCCATTTCGTTGTCCCATGAGTATCTCACACTCAAAGATGAATTTGCAATGTTTCTTACAAACTATTTTTTCCTCAGATTGGTGAATAAAACCACCATCTACAGAAACCTGGGTCACTCTTTGACTCTTCCCTTTGCAAGAAGCTGGTCCTATAAGATCTAGCTTTCTCACATCTCCAATAGCTATTTCCAAAAGTTTACAGTTATTTTTCTCTTTCTCACTTAATAATCAGATATTTTTAATTAATGTGCTCACTTGAAATAAAGACTACCCTTTCCTACTTATTTGCAGCAGGGGTAGCCATATTATTATACTCAGATAAGTAAATGTAAGCGAAAGTATCATGTGTGACTTTCGGGGAGTATTCTTAAAGAAATAATGCACAACATTTTTTCTTTTTTCTTTTTTTTTTTCCTTTCCTGATACTTGTAATAGACACATAATGCTTGAATCTTGAGTAGTCATCTTGTTTCTTGAATCCACATTTTTGAGCATGGAGAAGCATCAAGATAGAGGGGACTTGGTTATAGATGAATTTGAGAATTTGACTTTTCAGCCTCTAGCCTTGAACTGGGAAAAATGGATTTCATTTACATGGCAAAAGAAAAAAAAAAGGAGGAGAAATAAATACACATACATATGAAAACACACACACATAAACTTCTATCTTATTTAAGCCACTCAGTGTTTTTTCTCTACCTCATTTCAATAATTCTCTATCTACCAAGAAAAAAAAATCTTCTAAAAGCAAAATCTGATCATTTTATTCTTCTTATTACAACCCTCCAATGATTCTTATTTGTCTCTGGGGTGAGTCCCAACTCCATAGGAAGCATACCAGGTTGATTCATTCTGACCTCATCTATATGTCCACCCTGCCATCCTCCGTTATGGATGGAGCTAGTGATAGTTATGGTATTAATGGCTCCTCCTGGGCTGAACTTCTAGTCAAATCTGCTAATAAAGAATGCAGGCGTGTCTATGTTTCAAAGCATCAGCCAGAGAAAAATTAAAATCAAGGTTAATGTTTATTAAACTAGTATTATTGTCTAGATCTAAGAGCTCTCTATAGAATAATTCATTTAATCCTCAAAACAACTCTGTAAGATAATGTTATTATCTGTACTCTCTAGAAAGAGAGACTGAAGCACAGAAAGACTAAGCTGAATTTCCTAGTGGTGACTAAATAATGCAAATTAGGGCCAAAGCCTGATGCCAGAGCCTGATTGACTACTATGAGACATGTCACCCACATTGCTATGGGGGGGCCAATTCTAACAGCCCAAATGATTTTCCAGGGCTCCATCTTTTCTTTCCATATCAGTTATCAGAAGCAGAGGCCTATGCTGCTTCCATCTTTTTCAAGATTATTTCAGTAAAAGTGTGTGTTTGTATGTGTGTGTGTGGGGAGAGTTGTTTCTTGATTCACTCATTAACTCTTCAGTCATTAGAAGTATCAGATCATTTCTGGTAGACTCAGGTACTTCACATAGTCCTGGATAACATCAGCACTATTTATAATGTTTGCTTACAGTTAATACCTACTACAAAATGCAAATTCATCTGTAATGTATTAGTTCCAAGCTTCTACATATTTTCAATATAACTTTTACTTTTCCAAGGTGAACTCATTATGGCAACATTTATTAGGAATTTCCTCATCACACAGCAACATATAATGTGAATTTCAACTGGCTGAAAAGAGGAAATTTGCTCTCTGTAAATGTCCAGAGAGCCATAAGTATTTTAATCATATCTTGGGGTTCTGTAACCTTTCTATTATTTTTATGCCTGAGCATGCATAAGCAAACAAGATTAGGAGCGAAGGAAAGAAAATTAAAATTGCAGGACATTTTCTAAATTCTTTCCTCAAGAATTATTGGGAAATGCACAAGGCCTGTTATTTTCTCCTATGTCCATTGATGTGCCAAGTCATAAATGTTGTTAGATCAGTTCTTGGTGTCAGAAGTTGAAATTTTATCTAATTAATTGTTTACAACATTACTAGAATTAATTCATACAGTGCTCTGTGCAGAAGCCCTTAGACTATCCTGGTAGGGGCTACTTTTTTGCTGTTAAGAAGCTTCAATGATGTACTGAATTTACTGAATGCCTATCTACTTGTTAATAATTGGAATACATTTGATTCCAAATCCAGCCTTGTTCCAGAAAAAAATTTAAAACAACTTACCAAGATATATGTGGAACAGCAAATACATTGAAAAAAATGAGTCAGGAAAGTTCAATAGAAGTACAGATGAGTTAGGACACAAAAATCACACTATGAAGTCATACATATTTGCTACAGGTGTGTCAAAACCTTGATTCTACGTTTCTGCTAGCCAATAATAATAATAAGAAAACACTATAGGTAGGTGATTCACACTATTCATTATAGTCAAAATATCTAGTTGCTCAAGAAATTAACAATTTTATCTGATTCTGAGATCAGAATTTTCTACCATGAGACTTTACAGAGAGGACATCATGTAAGGTAGTGTCATAAGCAACATCTCATGAGTTATACAGAGGAGTTTCAAATGATACACCACAGTATCAGCTCCTGGCATCTGGCCAAAGTGTGATTAAGTAAAAAGAGCTACTGGGACCAATGTGATGAACCATAAGCCAATGACTACATGATGATTTGGTTCAAACTAGAGTAGATTAGGGGACTTACAATGGCAGTTCTCCAACATTTATATTCATAAGTATCACAAAATAAAAACATGGATTGATATGCTTCTTCCTCAGAAATTCTGGTTTAGTTCACTGGAATGAGATCCACCAATCTCTATTTTTAACTCTCTTGAAGAGATTCCAGTGTAGGAGATAGATGAACCACAATGGAAAGAACAGAGACCAAAAGTAATGAGCTACTTTATCTGATACAAATTAATGAAACATCTGGAGATATCAGCAAGAAATGATCATTTCGATTTGAGAAAAATTAATCTATAACAACCCTTTTTGAAGTAATGTTAATGTAAACTTAGTAGACTACTTTAGTAGAGAGGATGTTTTACTAGAAGATGGACTTGTATCTTTTATCTTCTCTACAAAGTGAAAATGCCTTCTTGGTCAAAGAATGGATGGGGATAAGAAATCACTCAGAATCACTGAGTGTGGATTTCCTGAAGGTGGAATTACTCAGGTGTGTGAGTGTAGGAAGAGGCTTATCTCAGAATCAACTTTATGGGAGGTATTTTTCAGAAAATAGCGGCCTAATGCTGTGGCGTGGCATCCATATTTCTACTTCAGAACTGAGGCACTTGATCATTTGCCAAGAATATTTCCTTCTGAGGAATTCTAGATGACTCTCTCTGCAAGAATTGTCCTTCTTAACCAAGTTTATACTGGGCTGCCAGTATTCTATGGCCAGCTGGTTCAGAGATACAAGGCCTGGACAACTCTGAAGGTTCATCCAGTTCCACAGCTTCCCATGAGACTGGCCCAAGACTTTGTTAGGTCTGTATTGCTATTCAGCTTTTCCCTCTGTGCAATCCTTTTTTCATATCCCTTACAGATGTGGATTCTAGGGGGATTCTTCTAAAATATCCTGCTCCAAATCTTCATCTCAGAGTCTACTTCCTAGAAAACTTGACCTAAGACGTACTTGACCTAGACATGTGGGTACAAACTTCCTAGTCCTCACCTCATTGACATTATCAATGTGATTTTGCAATTAAATTTTGGTCTCTCTCTGTCTCTCTGTCTCTCTGTCTCTCTGTTTCTCTCTGTCTCTGTCTGTCTGTCTGTTCTCTCTCTCCTGCTCTGTCTTTGATATTTAAGAGTTCCCTACTATTGATTCCTACTGTGGATCTCTTTTTTTTCTTCATCACCGATCTTATTAGTATGTATCTACTTTTTACTTTGTTATATCTCTCTGTAAGCCTGACCCCAAACACACACATACACCTACAAAGCAGTGAGCTTTCTGTGATTCAAGGCATTTGAGAAATTCTGAGTTAAATAAATCTAAGTCACTGCAGTAATTCTTAGAGTCTTTAAAATTCTCATACAACATACAATTAATTATTTCAAAGTGTAGAATCCATTGGCATTTAGTACATTTACAGTGTTGTGCAATAACCAATGCCTCTCTCTAGTTCCACAGCATTTCTTCATCTTGAAAGGAAATCCTCTACCAATGCAGTCACTTTCTCCCAACATCTGGCAACTAAACTGCTTTCTGTGTCTGTGGCTTTACCTATTCTGGATATTTCATGTGTATGTAATCATATAACAATATGTGACTTTTTGCATCTGACTTCTTGCACGTAGCATAATGTTTTTGAGGTTCAGCTATGTTGTAGCATGTAGCAGTATGTCATTCCTTTCTTATGGCTGAATAATATTCCATTGTATAAATATATCACACTTTTTATCTATTCACCAGTTGATGGAAATTTGGGTAGTTTTTAACTTTTAGCTATTGTGAATAGTGGTATTATAAATGTGTGTACAAGTTTTGTTTGAATACCTATTTTCACTTTTTTTGGAGGGGTATATGCCTATTTAAAAAAATTTTTTTGAAAAACTAATTTTAGAAAGCATGTTTATATGAGCATATTTAGAAACAATACACTTTCAAAGAATTTTTGAAATAATTTACTTTAAGATTCTAAGAGTTAATTAAGAGTTGATGTGTTTTAACCTCTAGAATAATTTGACACTTCAGAAGACTTTAACCAGAAGCCTTGAACTTGAAATACTGGAATTTTAGGACCTACATCTACAAAGAGAAGACATTTTGAGACAGAATTTTTTTTTAGCAGTTCACTCATATTATGCTATACAAAGGACTTCTTATTCCTCCTGGGTTTTGTAATACTATTCTTTAAAGGAGTTAAAGTGAGTTTGATGGTCACTTGAGGACAATGTAAATAACATCTGTATTAAAAATTTGTTGATGTGTTACTAAATATTGAATGATCATTCTTATGTAACTAATTCAGCATAGAAATAAAGTTATTAAAACCAAAGAAATAAAAAATAAGAATTTTAAATTTATGTATTTATAAACTCTTAAGTTCTCTTTATTTTGTCTTTATCTTACAAATAAATTTATTTATGAAGGGGAGAAAAGAATTTGGCTTTATATTTTTCTGTACTGTTTAGACATTGACAGAAGTATATCCCTTTAGTTCTATGGTTAATTTAAAGAAACAAGAATATAAATATTGCCAAGATACATAAAAACTAGTTTTAATAATATTTTTGTTTATTATTTAAATAATTTTATTATATATAATATATAACACGTTATATATAATATGTGAATTGTATATTTAATATATAATATGGGCATATTTGGAATACTATCTTTTGTTTCTTTAAAATAAAACTAAAGAGATATCTTCTGTCAATTCACTATGTATTACCAGTTGGTAAGAAATATAAGAAAATAAGGAACGCAAGGAAAAAAATGTTCATAATTGAGCAGTAAGCTTCACAGAGTAATAAGATATCATTCTTTGATGTCCATGTCAGAAAAGCAGCACTAGAGGGTGACCTGCTCGTTTTGCTCCTTGGCAGTGTTTCTGTGTGTGACAATGCTTCCTTGTCCCTGACATTTTCCTGCCCGACTTTGCTTATACTGTGACTGCGTCTGCTTCTCTATATGGATCTTAAGCTCAGAATTTCTGGAAAAGCCCGTCTAATTAAAATCCTATTAGGTGGTTTTCTCTTATCTCTTCGGTGGCTGGATTCTCTGGGATTGTTTTCTAGTCTAAAAAGAATTGTTAGAGTCAAATCACCTCAAGTATGGTAATGTGCATAACATTTGCATACAAGGGTCAAGACTGGTTTTCTAGTAAACCCTTCCAGTTTTCTGCATTCTGCTCCAGTATAGACAGTGAGAAAGCTAGGATGTCATATTATCCAAACCAGGAGTGAAAGGAAGGAGATGTCAATAATTAGAGTAAAGGGGTAAGCCAGTACTTTCCTGGACAAACTGGGATGTAGGTCACCTTGTATAGAGAGAGAGGAAAAAAAAAAGATAAATAATAGATTCAGTTTCAAGGCCTAAGACTGCCATAAACCAGTGGCGTGACTGGAGTTAGCTATATTTTCTCTGTAAGTAGCATTTTCCTGTTTATAAAGGTGGGCATAATGGTTTCCTCTAGTTTCTATAATTCAAACATTTTTTTGGCCTCTCTGTAATTATTTCTTCAATATCTGCCTTCCCTGTTAGCAGCATGAGGGCAAGATTTTGTCTGTCTTTTCAAACACGTCTTTGTATTTATCAGTGTTTGGCAGGGAGCGGGCACTCAGATGTTCTTGACTGAGTGAGAGAATAAAGGAACATACCCAAGCGTATTAGGTAATGTCAATATCTGCCTTATCAAAATATTCTGGAGAAAGTTGTTTCACACTTTGCTTGCTAATATTGACAGCAGTACTCTTAGATGTTAGATGTTTATGCCTTCCAGCCAGTGTTTGGAAGAGAAATTTTCTCCTAGTTTATTATGTTAGTTCTCAGGTTGCTATAAATGTTGAGATCAATAATTTGTATATTTTACATTAACTCATTCATTAAATGTTTATATAATGTCTACTGTGTATCAGGCAGTTTTTAAAGCATTGAGGATATATAGGTGATACAAAAAGAAACATGGTCTCTACTAATATGGGGGAAAGAAACAACAAAAATTGTAAACTAACAAAAATTTATATACATAATTTTCATAGTGATCGTGTTCTCAAGAAAAATATAGCATATTATAGAGAGCAAGAAGTTGGGTGGTGAGGAAAGGCCTCTTTAAGGCAGTAACATTTAACTTAAAGCTCGAGAACTATGTAAAGAATTGAAGGAAGAAAATACCAGGGAAAGGAAAAGAATGTGCAAAGGCTCTGAAGTGGAAAATGTTTGGAACTGCAAGAAAGTGAGTGTGTTCAGAGCAGAGCAAACAAAGCACAATGTTAGGATTTCATTTAAAAACTTTTTTGGGTGGAGGGAGGATAGACTTAATGAGACAAGAGATGAACTAAGGATACAAGTTGGAGGCAATTTCAACAATTCATGGCAGAAATGATAAAAATAACAAAAAGCAGATGGCTTTGGAATATATTGTGAAGGTACAGCAGTGTTTGCTAACGAATTGGATTCAGGATGTTAGAGAAATAGATGAAGCGGAGATGTTCCTAGGGTTTCATGCTAAATAGCTGGGAGAAAGGTAATATAAAGGTGCTACTTTGCAGAGATAAGGAGGGAGGGGATGAGTGGGTACTTGAGCTTGGGGATAGAAATGAGTAGGCATTCAAAAGTCTCTTTGGACATGCCAGTAGATACTAAGAGGAGATGTCAAGTTGGCTGTTGGTTATAACTATATAGATTTTATAGGAAAAATCAGGACCAGTGATGTAATTTTGGTATTCTTTGGGAGACAGAGGTAATTTAAAGCATGGGACTGCATCATCTGGGGTCTGATAAGAAAGGCTGAGTTGTGAGACTTGACACTGACATAAGAAAGAGGATTGAAGGGTTTTCATAAGGCACACCCTTGAAGATAGAAAGAATACCGGGAGATTAAAGGTCCTAGACACCAAAAGAAAAACACATTTTAGGAAGGAGTCAGGATCAAATGTGGTGAATGCTCTTGATTTTTCTGACCCCCATAACTTTTGAACTTTAGTTCAAAATGGAAGTTGTATTGAATGGCAACACCTGCTTCTAAGGCTAAGCTTAAATGTTCAAATAAGTCAGAGGTTTTTTTTTTTTTTTTTTTTTTTTCTGTTCTGAGAAGAGAGAAGAATCATGATACATTTTTTTCCACCTGCTTAAACAATATGTGAGATGACATTTCTCTAAATTATAACCAATGAGTGAAGAGGCTAGTAAGCATAGTGGGAAGATATAGATAGATAAAACTTACAAGAACTAAGCTAACATTTATACAGATTTTCCAATTGCATGTCATCTTCTGAAAAGCTGCAAAGCACATTACATTTTTAATTTTTTAATTTATAATTGAGTGTTAAATAACTTTATTTTCTCTTCCAAAATCCTACTTACAGTTGTAGAAAAGGTTGTCCTTTTCTAGGCAAGAGAAAGTTTGATGTCCCTATTTTGGTTTCATTTCTTCAGTCTACGTCATTCTGTGTTTATTTTGGAGCTTTTGAATGTAATGTCAAGGATCAGTGTCTGTCACTTGACCTGAGGGAAATGGCAGGTTCTTTTTTTGTGGTTTGCTTTCTGTTTTCCACAGAAAGGGAAAGAGACAATATATTAGCCTCTTCCTCTTCAGTTTGTCTTATGATGACAAATGAGATGACCAATACTTTAGAACTTACTAAGGTAATGGATCATTTAAGCCCTAAGAATGTCAAGGCCTTACCAGCTTGGACATCATTTTAGTCAACTCAAATAATATCTTCAAATTTCCACAGAGAAGACACAGAGATCTGATGGAGAAACTGCCAAGAAAACCAGATACTGAAGGTATCTTACACAGTGACCATGGCAGAAATATCTCTGAAGGAAAAAAGAAAATTAAGCTCTACTGGGTGTTCACTTTGTCTTTCCAATCTTGTACTGAGACTGAGATACATCGTTTGACTCTACCCCATGTCTGCTGCAGCTGTGTGATCTTGAACATGCCTCTCAAGCACTCTGAATTCTATTTATTATATTTTATAACCTTGGGTTTATAGTGGCAGCCCTGTATATATCACAGAGTACAAAATACAAGTGAGATAATGTGTATAAGTGTTTTGTACATTAACAGTTACTATTAGAATATCTAAAGTAATTTTTTTTTTACCATACCTTAAATCCTGGATATCTCAAAGTATTTTATAAAATAATCCTTATTATTGTTGTACTTTGTTCTTGAAATTTCCCAGGGTCTACTTGTGTCCCCTCTTTTACTGCCCTTCAGTAATTACCTGCCCTTCCCCTCATCCTTAATGAAATACTTAGGAGGCAACTAAGACCATTCCTTCAGAATGATGACAAAGTCAAAATAATTCTATCTCCCTAAATCTCTGAGTTCCTTCCTCTGCTTTGTCCAGCCTTAATTAGGATGATCCCAAGGTCGATAGCGTTATCAAAACCAATTACCCTGTTCCTCTAACTGTCTTCATTGCCCCAAGCTTTTTATACTCCAATCTATTTTTTTTGAAGCAACCTTAGAGTGAGCCTTAAAAAACAGAATGAAACAAAATTCAGAAATGATCCTTTTTTAACTCCTCAGTTAAAAAACCCCAAATAGCTCCTCAATTCTGGCAGGATAAGATACCAACACTCTGGCATGTTTTTCAAGATTTTCCATGACAAGTTTTCTCCTAGCATCTTCAAATACAGAGTACCCTTTTCAGGTCTGATCCTTAAATGTCCAGGCAGGCTGAAGTCCTTGCATTGCCTTGACTAATTGGTGACTTTCCTCTTGTCCCTTCTTGCACTGTCTGCACACTGTCCTATACTCCTGGTCATCAAGCTTTTCACTTTTTAAGTTTCTCTGTTATGACTCTACAGATTATGCTTTGATTTCTCTTCTTTGACCATTTATTTGAGCCAGAATTCACAATCCTTCCATGCTTTGTGCCCAGCTTAGCCTATCTCAACCTCTGAAATATAGTACTGCAGGTAGGTGTTTGCATAAGTGTCTCCTTGACTGTGAGCTCCTACAATGTATACACCAGGTCCTAGTCATTTTTTCTCAATGTTTTACTCAGTGCTTAGCATAGAATCTTGTAATCACTCAGTGTGAAGGAAGGAGGAAGGAGGGGATGGAGGGAGAGACTGAGAATGTACATTGATTTATTAAAAACTTGTATGCTGTAAGTTTCATGTACTCCTAATATGTAAATAAATGATGTCTACCCACTCATAAACCAAATTTTGATGTTGGAAACATTTCTTTAACCACATTCTACTAAAATTAAACTATATTTTAAGCAGTCTTGGTTAAAAAAAAAAAAGTGGTGCAGTTCTTATTGTTTCTATCCTTTCTCTCTGCCCCCCGGGCCCTGAAGCCTCTACTTCTGAAGGCTATGTCTGCTAATGGAAGAACTTGATGAACAAGCTGTCAGGACCTCATCTGGAATTCACAAAATCCTGGCCAGCCCTACTCATGAGGGTCTAAATTTCCTTTAATCAAAAATTTTCCTTTAAGCAAAATTAAGTCAAGAGTATATGAGACCTGAAATCCAGGCTCTGCATATTATTACAGGTGCTGAAGGCAAAGCAAAGCACCTGTTTTTCACATTTGAGATGCATTTTAAACAAAAGCTCTGTTCTTGTAGCTCCATAAGGAAGCACCAACCAGACCGTAGAAAGTTTACATCCAGGCATCTCTTCGCTGGAGAGGATCTCTCTGACCTACAAGAACTGATGGTGCTCACATCTTTCTAGCTCTGTGTTAGTCATGTCGGCTAAGTCGATTGAAATCAGCCATCATAAGAGTATTTATACCACAGAAATTGGTACATGCATCAAGGCTTTTAATATTTTTCTGGTTTAACAGTACATCACTTTTCTGATCCAGTCCTTCCCTCCCTACCCCTTCTCCTCTCCTCTTCCGTGCCCCAGTCTATACTTGAAGAGCTGTGTTCCAAATGAAGCACCTGTGAAAAACACAGAGAACATATATTTCCACAGGAAGATTGATTTGTTTATAGACTTTAATACCAGAAGTTCCTCTGAGCTGTTTTTTAGATAGAAGTGGCGAAAGAGCACGTCCTCTTTGGCTCTTCAGTTCAGGTTTTCATGGCCATTGTTTACTAAGAAGAGGTTGAAATCTTTCTAGAACACAGTCCTTTAGAACTGACTATGAAAAATCACCCTTAGTGAACTAGAAGGATAAGTAAATGTGAGCACACACACGCACTTGTGCGCGAGCGCGCGCACACACACACACACTCACACACACACATCAGAAAAATATAGCTTTATTACTTTCCCCTTCCCTCTTTCCCTTCTTCAAATTCCCCCAGACCACTCAAAAAGGAAAAAGTTTGAAAAAAAAAAATAAGGAGTTAAAGTGTCTTCCCTTGCCTTGAGTGATTTTATCTTTTTTTTTTTTTTTTTTTGGTACTCTTTCTGAAACAGTGTCAATGAAAGGGGGTTTATCATGATAATAATGAAACTTAAACTTCAGGACTCCTCATTTTCACAAGACCCCTCCCAAATTGCAACCATATAATCATGTTTTAGAAACAATTGCAAACGTAAATTTTTTTTCATTATTTTTTCTAAAAAATGTTCCCCATGTTATATGAATGTTAGGCCCCACAAAAACTGGATCCACCCTGCAGATTATTTCACATTGGTTTGCCTAACTTATTTGAAGTCACAGTCTCACCTCTAGCCCTACTCTTCTCCTTAGCTAAGATCCCCTCCTTTTCCCTTCATTCTAATAAATTCACAAGAAAATCTCTATGTTATAGAGCTGCTGTTTTTAAAGTTCTGTGTTACTACCAAGAAAAAGAAAATGGATATTCCTTTAATTTTGAAAGGGAAATATAACCTTATTGGCAAGAAAGCTTAGTGCTCAGCTGCCGTCTGACACACTGTGTCAAAAATTCCTATCCTCCTCAACCTCTCCAGCCTACTGCCTCCAAGTCAGCTTTCTCCTTTACTTAGCTAACTTCTCTTTGTCCTTCACGTTTACTTTAAAATTCATCTCGAGAGCTCTTCACAGCCTCTTCTGTGAACTCCCACTGGACTTGAGTTTCACCCTACAGAAAAAACTTTAGGACATCATTACAATGTGAACTCTAAGGGTCTGGCAGGTATCAGATATAGTCTTTTACAGTGGCTGGCACAAAACCAGCCCTCACTGTATTCTGAATGAATGGATAAATGAATGAACAAAAGAATACTATTCTGAATGAAGGCTCAGAGTATCAAAACTCTGGTCGCAACTCTGCTACTAAGAAGATCAATAACATGAAACAAACCCATGAAGGGGCCATACTTTTCACATGCAGATGTTTACAGCAGGGATCCCGGGTGGGCCCCAAGAGATGATCTTTAGGGTCTCATATATCTGGAGCCAGTCTCTACAAGAAAGAATGAGGTGCCTCCTAAGACAGATCACATCCTAAGGAAAGACAAGGCAGTCACAGGCAACTTGGTTCGACAGTTGTGAGTTGGTGCTGAGGAGGGCTGTGGGTCTTGGGTATACCTGGGTCCTGTTGCTCTGATGGTTCTCTCACCCAGGCCCTGCAGACATAGAATGCAAACAGGTAAACAAATTTTTTTTTCATTTTTTTTTTTTTTTACTAATTGTTCCACTGGACTTTAGAATCTTAACATGTCAGCATCATTAGTATTGGCAGCTTGGGCAGATACAGAGTATGGCACTGGTGGTATTGAGAGAAGATAGCTTGGCAGCATCAGTAGGAACAAGAGCCTGTTTGGTGGGCACTGAAGACAGGCAGCCTCTCTTACAAAGAGAAAAAGATACCATCGCAGTGATATGGAGAAAAAGAGAAGGAAAATGGTTGATAGCTAGTGTCATAAGAAGACAATTCACAGTCTGTGTATCACAATCATCCTAGTCATTTACAAAACTCTATGGGAAAAAATGTAAGGAGGGCTTGATGTCTTGCAAAATCAAAGACATGTGGTTTTACTATCACCACATGAGCCTTCTTTTACTCTAGGGTGTGGGCTGAAATATATTTGGAAGTTTATCTGGAATTCAAAAAATTATAAATGATTATACTTACCCAAAGAACGTGATACACAGACTATTTTAGAAACTATTTCTTCTTTTCCCAATGCGGTAGAAATGGTCTGGCATCCTAACTCTAATACTTAATCAGTGGGTTGAATTAGTCAAATTATTTAGCTTATCTGAGCCTCAGTTTCTTAACTGGAAGATGGGGAAAAGGGAGGCAACTCAACTTTGCAGAGATTTTGGGGAGAGATTTGACATTTCAAACACAGGCGAGTGTCTGGCCCTTAGTAGGTGTTTGATAACATTAGTTCCCCCTTCCTGTTATTAATTAATATGTTACTAATCAAGCTTCTCCAACCTCTAGCTAATAGAAGTTCAGTGGAGAAAGGATAAGGGCAAGGAGAAGTAAATTTCATGTGGTTCTAGAAATTCTTTTTTGATATTCATTACATTTTTAAAGGGATTAAAGTCTCTTTGAAGTAAAGAAAAAAATGGTTTGGCTCGGAGCCATTAAAAACAATTCTGAGCCATCTTTTCACTGCAATATCATTCTCCCTCTCCAGCTAGGCCTGTGCTCACTCTACATAGCTGGAGGTTTTAGCTGTGGTCATCTTCTCCAGTGTATCAGGGCTATATGTCCCATAGGAATCACTTCAAAGACTATTAAGAGGTTATACAAATATAATATTCATATAAATGTAAAAGTTCTTAACTATCAATGGACTTTACTAATGTATTAAAATTATTAACTGCCACACAGATACTAGTGAAGTTCTCAATGGAATTATAAGTTTAGGGTCATAGTGTTCCATTCCAAATAAATCTCATGTAAAGCATAGTCCTATTTAATATTTCCACAGTTATGCACATCTTCCTTTATGACCAGTTGCTTTCACTGTGTTCCTGTGAGCAGCATGAAGTGTTTATGGGTTTGTGTGTGTACACACACAACGAGACGTAACAGGTTGTGATGAATAGAACATGGTTTGAAGGCTGTGATAGAGCTGTGTTTAAACTTCAGTTCTACCACTCACTAATTCTTTGATTTTGAGCAATTTAATTAATCTCTCTAAACTTCAGTTTTGTTAATTTTAAAATGGGATTTTCAGGATTTATGCACAAACAGAGCAACCAAAAATGATAGTTGTCATTAATATTACAAATATAATAAAGCAATATGTTAAATGTTATATATAAACATTTTTAACAAGTAAGTTTTAGGAGTAACTTTATAAAAAATAATTGGTCAGATATTTTGATGGTAAAGACCACAGAGGCAGCAAAAATATTCACAAAGTTTTCATTAATCAAGAGAAAAGGGAGGCAACTCATAAAAAAAGTTATTGCTTTATCTATCTTTTCCAATTCAGTCATTGGGTGTTAACAGTAAACACAATATTGATTCATTATATTTACTGAAACTTAGCCAGCAGCAGTCCTCTGGGGCCTGTTATTGTTCTGGGAGAAATTCTGACTTAGCACTGTTGCCTCTTCCAAAAATGATCTGGCAGAAAACAATATCCTGCCCAGAATTCACAACATTTCTTCATTGCTGAAAACAAACAAAAAAGTTTATTTCCTCTGAAATCTTCTCAGGATCCTTCCTCCAGATTTATCTCCTAGAAATCAATTTTCCCATAGCCTTCTTGACTCGCTTTGATGACAGTGAGCAGACAGATATTTCTCAAGGTAGAAATGAAGCCTTTGACAGGCAACCTAAATGTCACCTGGATGTTTCATGATTACGTCTGAAACGATTTAACCAACTGTTGATGGTAATTATTTCTGGCAGATGGTTCTGTAAGTGATTACGAATTTTCACTTTTCACAACTTATCTATACTTTCCAGTTTTCCTACAACAAATATTTATTATAAAACACAATGAAAGTTAAAACAAAAACTATGGTGATGTCAAGGTTGTAGCCACATATACTTTTCTTAAAGTTTGTGGCTGTTTTCTTCTGAATTGCTTTAATGGGCTCTGCACTTGACATACGTTGTCTTATTTAATTCTCTTGACCGTGTCTACTTATGTTGCCCATTTTTCCCTTGAGGAAGCAAAGTCTCACAGCTAGGAAGAGACAGTGCCAGGATTCAACCATTACTGAATTAAGAACTGCATTTTTAAACACCCTACAAGTAGGTGGCAAAGCGAATATTTGAACTCAGTTCTGACTGAGCAGTCGATATTTTTAGCCATTGTTATTTCTTCAAACATCTTCTTGAGATAAAACACTCATAGTATGACCAATGTGGTTTCTTCTTGTAGCCACAGTTAACATGAAGGAAAAAGTGCTTTCTTCTCTGAATGGCCAATTCTTTTTTTGAAAAGAATGGATTTTATGAGGTAAGAGCCTCAGTTATATCTATAAGGCCCACTTTACTAAAAAGGCCCATTCTAAACCCAAAACATCTATAAAGAGTATCTTTGTTTTTAAATTTGTAACTTAGCTTTCAAAGATATTACATGACAAGATAAATGAGGTAGATGGAATAAAAGGAATAACACAGAAACATAAAGTGAACCCCAAGATAATGCCATTTAACATAAGAATAAGAGAACTTAAATCTGATGCATGTTCACCACTAGCAAGTAATTAAAAAAAAATGACTTAAAAAAACTTTTAGTAATGCCCAAATTTTTGCAGGTGAGATTCGAAAGTTAATTTCAATTGGGTTACAATTTAATGACCCATTAAGTACCTTCTAAGGCAGAAATATTTTGACTTCTTTGAGTTTTAAAAACTTGTCCCCTAGACCTTTCCCTTTCATGCTTATATTTCTCCTCCTCAGACTTTAGTCTTGCTTTAAAAAAAAAAAATCTATTTATTTTCATTTAGTTTGGGGTGAGAGAAAAGAGATTTCTTTTCTCTTGAGTTCTAGCACCTATGTTGAGTTTAATTAAATGACTAAGGGAATTAATCTGCCAAAGAATGGATTATAAAACTAGTCATGTGTTTTTAGAGCAGTTTTAGGTTTCAGTTTTAAAAAGCTGGATTTAAGAGTAACTAAAATCAATGCCTAAGGGTGAATGGGAGAAGAATAAAGTCTTACCCGCTCTGCCTTGATCATATTACATTTCAAACCCACCAACCTCTGCCTTAAATTCAAACAGAATTAGCTGAAAGGTTGAGAATGGCACCTTCAGGAGTCTGGAGGAATTGACACAGAATAGAAAAAGCAAACTCATTGGGCCAAGCTGTACAGAGATGGCTGGGGAGCCCATGCTGCCAGTTTAAGTGGCCCTATTCCACTCTGAAGCCCATCAGACTTCTGGACAGAGAGATGTGGGATTTTATTATTGTTTATTCCTTGACCTAAAGCCAAAATAAGCCCCTGAACTGAATATTCAGCTTTGCATCTAAGGCATTTTTGTGTCTCCACTGTGGCAAAGGAAAATACGTCTTTTTTCTGTTGCTATGTATATTGGCAAATATCCTATTCAAAGAATTGTGCTCCAAGAACTCTGGAAACACCTGCCAGCAGAAAACTTGGGAGCTTTGTTTAAACAAGTGTACCTGCCAACTTTCCAGTACTGTTGACTTTGCAGGACTTAAAAACGTACACTATTTTAAAACCTGGTTGAGGGATAACAGGAACTGGACCATGGAGATGAGGCACGGAATGTGCCTAGAATCATATTTATCTTTTTTTTTTTTTTTAACATTGCGTAGTCTGAGCCTTGTGTGAGCACACAGTAGTGTTAATCTCTCTTTACCACAGAGCCCACCATGTGAATGGGCAGAATGCTTAGGCCTGAATTCAAGATATTTCATAAAACAGTTTCTAAGAAATACTGTGGTACTCTGAAGCACTAGGCTCTATGACACGTGCAGGCATTAAAAAGATGTCCTGAGTATGTGGAGTCCTTCTGTGTATCTTCTATATGTATATCTTCTATAGCGTATTGTTAATTACCCATTGTGGATAGTTGTGAGTTTTAGAGAGCAATTCCAAGTCTGAGTACTAATTGGACTCTAATATTAGAATATTAGAAACAGTTCTGCTCTCCTTCTACCCCATCAAATTAACTGCCATTGGTAATTGTCCAACAGGCAAGATGCTTTCTTGGGGTATTAAATAAAAGTATTTGGATGAATACATCTTAATAGCTGGCATAAAAATTAAATTGTGATGATTGAGACAATAATATTTAGTGGCATTTATTTCTATTCCACCAGTCAGTGAATGACTATTTGAAAGTAACTGAGCTGAGGTCAGCAGAGGAGGTGGAAGGACACCAAGTCCCTGCCTTGCAGAGCATAAGGTGGTCCCATTGAACTTCAGTGTTTCCATGGCTGAGAATGATATGAGAAGTTTTCTAGAGGGGATCAGTGCTGCTACTCCAAAGAAGTATCAGCCTAAGGATGCTGGTCCGCTTTGGGTGATGGGAAGGAAGAATTTTGAAAACCTTTTTCTTAACTTGTCCCTCTTCTGACCTGCTATAAAAAATCCTACCATTTTGAGTTACTCCTTTGGATTAAGGCTTTTTAGGATGGTCATCTTGCTTCTTAGCTCCTCAGCTTCTCTATATAAAATTAGAGAATTAGACTATGTATTATTTAGCTACCACCAGAATAATGCTTTCCAATGAAGGTCTTCAGGTCAATTCTGCCTCCATCCATCAGAGGCTAAAACAAGCCACAAGCTGTAAACTTATAAAAATTTATTTCTGGTGGCCTTCTGTAAGGAATTCTAATTTACTAGAATGGAAATGTAGACTAACAATCGGTCTAGGAAATCTTATTTTTAATAATAATATTATTAATAATAATAATTTGAGATAATTTGGATGCAAGGGCTCTGTGCATTCTAGCTTAACTATTTGAGTATCCTAAGATTCTAAAAAGCACCTCTATTCTGACAGCACACATTAATATCAAGTACCAGCATAATTTTACTGAGTCAAGTTATATATGTCAGCTGAAACATATTACTCTTCCTATCATTGTTGACATATTTGGCGGGGATAGCAAGTCTATATATGCTAACACAAATAGAGAGGTGGAAGCAAGGAAGGAATAAAGATATCTCATCAAGGTGTAAATACTAACATCTCAAATGTTGTTTACAACAACAATATTAAACAATAAATCAAGTGCTGATTTAAAGCAGTATTTTCAGAAGGTCAGAGTTAATACACAGTTATTCCAGGCTGTGAAAAACTCAAGCAAAATCTCAGTTATTTAATATATTATTCAGTTCTCCACCAGAGAAACAGAATCAGTAGGACATCTACCTGTCATCTAGCTATCTATCTGTCTGTCTATTATCTATCTATCTATCTATCTATCTATCTATCTATCTATCTATCATCTATCATCTATCTATATATATCATCTATCCTTCTATCAATCAATCATCTATCTATCTCATCTATCATTTATCTGTTTATCTATGGGCTTACACAATTGCAATTGGCAATTATGGGTGCTGGCTATGCATATTTGAAATCTTTCTGGCAGGCCATCGTATCAGGAAGGTCAGGCTAAAACTCTTGGACAGGGGTTGACACAGGAGTCTGTAGGCAGAATTTCTTCTCTGCCAGGAAAATCTCAGTTCTGCTTTTAAAGCGTTTCGACTGATTGAATCAGGCCTAACCAAATTATAGAGGATAATAATCTCTTTTAAGTGAAGTCAACTGACTGTACATGTTAATCATATCTACAAAATACCTTTGTGACAACCCCTGAATTAGTGTCTGGTTGAAGAACTGGTTACTTTACCCAAACTAAAATGGCACTTAAATCTGACCATTAAAATTCAGACTTCCCCTTTCTGATTTTTGCCACATTTATGTGTTATCAGTATTTTTAATGAACATCTTTATTAAACTTATTTTCCCCTTCATTTTAGCCCCCTCCTAAGCAGTAAGCACTATGAAATTACTGACTTGATGTACTAGTTATGGAAGTTATGAATAAAAATAATATTTATAGGTGATTTTAAAAACTATAACTATTAAAATACCACTTTAAATGATTTACCTTACTTTCTTGGAAATACTAGATTTGTCAAATCAACTGCCAGAGATCTGGGTTGAAGAGTTTGCTGCAAAGAAAGAAGGAATTTAAATAAGCAAAGAAAAGTTTTGAGCCAGACTCTCAACCTAAGCATGGCAAAATCCAAGATATTTTCTGTTACAGAAAGCCTTGGGAAACTTGGTATATGAGTGTCTGGGGACAGGAATTGAGACACCTCTGCTGAGAATGGAGAATAAAAGAATGCTGAGCTTTTTTTTTTTTTTTTTTGTCAGTTTTATATATTTTTGAAGAATGTAGTTACTTGTATTATAACTTTCAAGAGGCCATATTATAAAGCAGGGCTCCCCAATCCCCAGGACATGGATTAATACTTGTCCGTGGTCTGTTAGGAACAGGCACACACAGCAGGAGCTGAGCAGTGGGCCAGCGAGCAAAGCTTCATCTGTATTTGCAGCCGCTTCCCAGCGCTGACATCACCACCTCAGGTCCACCTCAGATCATCAGGCATTAGATTCTCATAAGAGCACCATTTCCTGGTGCCAAAACAGTTGGTGACCACTGTTATAAAGAACTTGAAATAATTAAATGTATCAAGCCAAAGAGATAGAAGATAAAAAAAAGAGGTAATTTTTGCTTTTAAAACTCATATAGTGTAATGGTAAAGAGAAATATCAGAAGGTAATTACACACCAGTGTAGAATATGTGCTGGAAGACTTCAGGGATGGGGAATAAAGGAGTCAGGTGCTCAGGAGAGGCAGCCTGGAAGAGAGGACGTCTGAGCTGAGGCTCAAACAATAGCAGAAATTAGCCCGGTGAGTAGAATTTGGATGATGAGAGTGAAGAGAGGAGAATTTCATATAATGTGAAAGCGTGAACAAAGTCATAGACTTGAACTTGCATGGTGTGTCTATATGTATCTGTGTGTGGGTGTGGGTAGGAGTCAGAATGGATACAGCATAGTTAAGTCACCACATTACACAACTCCAGGGCTTCTCATTCACAAAGAATCTACATGACCATAGGTGCCTGAAGCACAAAGCATGGAGGGTGGAATGGCAATAGATGATGGT
Source organism: Macroglossus sobrinus (assembly GCA_004027375.1). Lineage (NCBI taxonomy): Eukaryota > Metazoa > Chordata > Mammalia > Chiroptera > Pteropodidae > Macroglossus > Macroglossus sobrinus. Next base: position 235,336 of record PVKZ01000375.1, read on the forward strand.
GGAGAGGTAGGCAGAAACCAGATCGTCATGAATTCTTAATTTCATGATGACGAAGAGTTTGGCCTTTATACTACAGAGCAAATGCTGGATTTTCTAATGGGGGAATAGGTATATTCTTAGGACACTAGTGAATAAGGAGAAGGGCAGTGATTTTATTTAAAAAGTTTTGTAAATATTTTAAATATAAAAGAAATTATTTTAGGGGAAAAATCTCAAAATGCTAGATTTTCTTATACTTGTTTAGTGTTTTAATATTGCTTTTATTTTTGAATTACCCATGGCAAGAAGGAGATAGGTAGAAGGCAGCATAATCTTGTCAGTGTTTTGTGCAACTATTGTTCAGGCCCTGCTATGAACAATTTGTAGCTTTTAAAGGGTAGTAAACATGAGAAAATAAAGGAAGGAGAATCTTATGACTAGGGTCAGGTGCCTTGTTTTGGTGTTAGATGAAATTAAAAAAGAGTTTTTGTTTTGTTTCACATTAACTGAACTCTGTCTGTGTGATGCATACAATAGCACCTTGATATTACCCAGTTCGAAAGTTATTTGAAGGAAAAATATACCAAATCAAAGTTTCTGACACAACACAAATGGTATACTCAAATGAAATAATTTAAGGCAATTTACTAAAGGGATATTTACTGATGGAATAGGAATTACTTTGGTTTAAGGGAAACCAACAGGGAATACACAGGGGCTAGCAACAGCAGGAGGCTATTAGCACCCTGAAACATGATGGGACAAAAGGTGAGAATACTACATATGACCCTGAGAGCCTAGCTGTAGTTGTAAGAAGTCATCAGAACTGGAGCAATAAACTTTGGTAGAGGGATATAGCATGGAGAAAGCCAGAAGAATATATATCTTGTTTTCATTCTCCTGCTTTCTAGTTTTCTAACAAAGTCTCCAGTTGTTCAAATTCAAACAGAAGCCAGGGATAAAGTTGTCCAATGATGGAGCCATAGCGGTTAGTTTCCTCTATAGAAAACAGGGTAAAGAAGGATGGCAAGTGCATCTGGAGAAGAGAAAATATCTAGCATCAGTATACACTGCAAGCAAACATCATTTAAATAAGCCTTTACCTTCTACATCTGGGATCAGTAAATTATGGCTCATGGGACAATTCTATCCTACAGCCTATTTTTGGAAATAAAGTTTTATTGGAACAGCCATATCCATTTGTTTACAAATATCCTATGGCTCCTTTTATGATACAGTGGCAGAGTTGAGTAGTTGAGACCGACGATATGGTCTGAAAAATTTTTAAATATTTATTATCTGGCCTTTTACAGACAACTTTCACTAACTCTTGTTCAATGAAAAAGACTTCCCCTTTATAAAAATGTTTTGTGGTGATAACAATATATACTCTAATAGGTGCCCTCATTTTCTGACCTCTGTTATCATCAAATGTGAAATTATTTTTAGTTTTGTTTTTTTCATAAACTGATGCTATGTTATATATGTAATATATATAATATATATATTATATATATACGGAAATGGCTCTAATCGAAGAGTATCTTCAACTTAAAATAAATAAAAGTAACAAGCAAATAATCTAGAGTGGCACATTTATGACAGCCTTTCTAATTTATCTGCTTTGTCAGTTTTTTTTTATATGTAGAATACTATTTTTAAAATGACTAGACTCGAGCATGCGATTATGTAAGTGTACATTGTCATGGTGTGTGTGTGTGTGTGTGTGTGTGTGTGTGTGTGTGTTTATGTGTGTGTGTGTGTGTGTGTGTTTGTGTGTGTGTGTGAGAGAGAGAGAGAGAGAGAGAGAATGTGTACATATAAGAAAAGATTGATAAAATATGTTGAAGATTTCCACTTCGTGGGTCATGTAAGATCACTTGTGACTTTTGTTTCCAAGTGATTTTTAACGAGTTGTTTTTTAATTAATTTATTTCAAAACTCTCAGATACTGCTCTTGTAAATCTTGGTATTTCTTGCTGCTGTGCCATTCCACATTTCCACCAAATTTCTAACAGGATTAATTGCGTTCTGGTAAAGCAAAGAAAAGACGAAACTTGAAGTTAGCCTACTGTATAGTTATTCTTCAATAATTACCAGTGGAAAGAGTGAATGAAGAAGGAGATAAACAAAAGGAAATGTGAGGGAAGAAATGTTTACCCATGATAATATATTGCCTCCTATAAATGTGTAATAAATGGAATTCTTTAAAACTACATGTAATAAATTACATGTCACAAAACACCATAAACAAAATCAAAGTACAAATACAAAACTAATGTATATGTTTATGTTTGTGTATTTGCAATTCAGATCATTGAATTTCTATGAATAAATGAAAAAAAAAATAACTCAATAGATAAAAATAGACAATATGGAAAAAATAAAATATAGTGGTGCTCAAATTATTGGAAAATTTTCATTTTTATATGTAATAAGAGAAATCAGAATTAAAATTGTGAGGTAGCATTTTTCATCTTTCTGCCTTATGCAGTTTAGTTACACATACTGTTGGGAAGGATATGGAATTAACATGCTCATACGTTGCTGTCTATGAGTGTAAATGATTATACCTTAATGGAAAAAAATTCAGCAATTTTTTGGTATTAAAAATGGCATACAGTTTGAACCCATAATGCCACTTCCAGAAATTTTGATATGAATTCTATATGTGAGAAATGACATGTGTACAGTAATTAACAATATGTGCATTATTTATTATTCTATCACTTGTAGTAGCAAAAAAAATGTTATTTTTAAAATGGGATCTGAAAAATTGGTTTACAAATTAGAAGTGCAAAGAATAAATATATGTCAGTATAATACATATTCTACCCCTAAAATGGCCCCCTGAAAAGGGAGGGGGTGTCTTCAATATGCCATCCTCTATTTAAAGGTCACAAACCCTTGTCTTAGTATGAGCTACAAAGAATGCAAAATTAAGAAGCTATTAAAAAGAATGCAGCAGTTATATACTAACCGAAACAAATAAATCTTGAAATGCGCTACAAAACATAGCAGGATGTCATTGAACAAGGGAGCCTGGGTGGTACAGGACTTAGAATACAGCCTCCCAAAGGCACTGAGCAGGACAGAGAAGGCTGGAGAATAGATCTAATAGGGCAAGTAAAAAAAAATCACTTTATTATAAAACATGCTTTTTACAGTGCTTTTGTTTATGAAGATCAAATATGGCAAAATGCTTTGAAAAGTAGGGTGTATGATGTGACTGAAAGACTTTTTTATTAATCTGTTAGATCCACTTATGACTCAAGCTTCTTATTGGTTTCAGATGAGACTTACTTTTCCTCTGCTAGTTGCTTGACCAGTGACATACCTTGAAATGCTTGGAGAGGGGTAAAAAGGACAAGAGGTTTGAATAAAAGCCATCTATGATAGTCAACAAAAACTTTTCAACCATCTTAGTATCATGTTTCTTGAAAAAAAATTGAGTTCTAATAACTCAGACTTCAACTCGGAAAAGGTGAAGAAAAAGGTCACGAGAGAGAGAGAGAGAGAGAGAGAGAGAGAGAGAGAGAGAGAGAGAGAGAGAGAGGAGAGCTGGAGAGACAGAGAGATACAAAGAGAGGTATGATCTGGACTGGTCTAGAGATAGTATGAAGATGTCTTTAGAGGATCAAAGAAACAGGACTTGATTATTTGGAGCAAAGGAAAACAATGAGGAAGAACAAGAAATCAAGGGTGACTATGAGGTTTCAAGATTGTTGGTGATGACAAAACAAAACAAGAGAAAAATTTGGAAGGAGAAATAAGTCCAGTTTCAGAACTCTATGCTCTGTGCTTTGTATATTTTTTCTCTTATTTAAACTTCTAACTACCCTATGAGGTTTTAATTATTATTCCCACTTTGCAGATGAGAAGTACGGACTCAAAGAGGTTGAACAGCTTGCTAGAGTTTGCATGGCTTGGAAAAAACAGAGCAGGGGTCTCTACCTAGGCTTGTCTTTTCCTCATTCAGGACTCTCAACTATTGTGGTTTCATTGAGGGTCTAAAACACCAGGACGTGGTTCCACAGTGTAGCATTTAGCACGTCTGCTTTACACACAGAAGGTCCTGGGTTCATGTTCCAGTGGAGCCACAGTCAATGGTGTATAGCCACGCCACCCTGAACAAGCCCAATGTCAGATCTTGGAAGCTAAGCAGCATTGGGCTTGGTTAGTACTTAGATGAGAGACCACCTAGGAAGACCAAGTGCTTTATTATAATAAATAATAAGATAAATAAATACATAAAACATCAACCAAGAACTTCCACATCTCAGCATGGGGATCATATTAAACTCGCTGTCTTTTAGGGTAGATTTAAGGGCAATTTAATTTTTAAAAACTTGCCTCTAATGAGCCATTAATATCACTGTCAACAACTTTTAATTAGAGTATTTGCCCATCCAAGAGATCCCATTTTCTCATGAGTGCAAGGGACACAGAGATTGAGCATCACAGAATCCTAGAAAAGAAGAGCTCAGGTAGACTTTAGAGCATCTCATTCACCATAACATTTTAGTCTGTGATGGAGAAAGCTTAGGACCCCAATCATTCAAGGACCCAAAACAAGTGGCAGAGTCTCTTGGGGCTCCTTCTACTACTACCCCATTATTTTTTCCGGTTTCTCAGAGCAGTACAATGCCTCTTGTGCTCTAATCCAGGCCCCTAGGGACACAAGTCGAGCGAGAGGCAGCCTTGGCCTGACTAGCTTCAATCCTGGATCTTGTCTTCCTCTGTCCTCCTTGCTCACCTTCAGTACATAACATGCACATGCAGGGATGAGAGGGTGTGTTTCATGAGCCCGTGTGTCTGAGAACGCCACATGCTCTGGGTGCCTTTCCCATGTGTGCTGGAAGGCATTTGATCTCATTTCTATTTCTCTCGTGAGGTTCTCGCACTTCTGTGGAAGATAGACTTATTTGGAATCAATTGTAGATGCCAGTTATGGGAACCCTCCAGTGACACTTCTCTGTCGGAGAGACATCTGAGACTGATCCTGGGGACACCATTGCAGTCTCCTGTCAACTGGCAATACACATCACCTAGAGCAAAGCATGTTTGTGGAGCCTGGAAAACCTGCTCCTGAGGTCCCTCCTACATCCTCTCTGACCTGGGTGAGGCGCTTCCATGCAGCCTGAGAACACAGGACATATTGCCCTTTGGGCATAAGCATTTCCTGAACTTAAGTTTCAAGAAATTTCTTAAAATTAGGAGGGAGAGAAGGAAAAGGAAGAAGGAAATGAATATTTACTGCATCTACCATGGGTCAGCTTAGAGCAACTCTTTGTATAAACAACCACTTTGTATCCTCAGATGACAATTATAAAATGGACATTATTAATCTCATTTTTCAGATAAGAAAATGGAGGATCAGAAAGTAATTTGCTTGTGTCTGAAGTGAGCAATGTCCCTGCCCTCTTATTCTTTTTTTCATCCAAGTGGCTTCCTGCGCTTTGGGCAGTAACCACTCTTTTACACTTATGGGGCTTTACAGTTTGCTAAGCACCATTATTTCTATTAATGTTAATGGTATTATCTTCATTTCACAGACAAAGAAACTGAGGCTTATTGAGTTAAGATTTCACTCAAGAGCACAGCTCTTATAAGTCAGGCAGCCAGAATTAGAAATCCCATCTTCTAATACCTTTAGAGAAATGAGTACACAGAGGGGATGCTTTATAAGTGAAATGTTCTTTCAATTGTTCTCTGATGCTTATCTGCTTAACGAGCTCTTATTCATCCTTTGCTCTAGACAAAGGAGCAAATCTTCATCATAATCTTCATCATAATAAACATTTACCAAACAACAGTTGCCGTTATGTTTACTTTTACATGTTTGCTCCTCGGAATCACCTTGTGAAATAGTTACTTTCAGGATCCACATTTGAAAGATGAGAAAACTGAGCCATGGGGAGATTAAGGATTTACCCAAGGTCACACAGGTAATCAGTGCAGAAGTGAACTTGAACTGAGGCAGAATTGCTCAAGATGCCAGACTCTTCACACCATGTATACATCCTCTCAGATGGTGTCCTTATTGCTCTGGGATGTCTGTGCTCACTCCCTACTCCCATTCTGCTCCCTCTGCCCTTCTCACATATTCTCATGGTTAAGACTGTGTTATTTCATTGTACTTATTTATTGGTTTCTCTCTCCCATTGCATTAGGAACTCCGTGAGAAACAGAACCACATCTTACTTATGTTTTGAACTCTGAGTTTTGGCATGGTGCCTAAGAGAAGAAATGGTGGCATAACTTAGACTTGGGCGTGTGTCCCAGGCTTCTAAGAGAAAGATGAGGTGTCGAGTGTCATGACTGCAATGTGATAGCTTTCCAGGATGCGTTTCCTCATGTAATGAAGAAAGTCGTTCTGTTTTAACAACCTTTCTCATTGTTTTAAGTTTTTTGTTTGTGTGTGTGTAGATTTTCATTTAGTGGTTCTCTGCTGGGAGCATTAGGAAATGTAGGTAAGTTTCAGTTTATCACAATGATTGGGGTCACAAATGGCTCATAGTGATTACAGACCAGGGAATTTGCTATGGACTCCTCCCCTCCACACACACACACCCACCCACCCACACACAAATTCATATATTGGAACCCTAATCCCCAATGTGATAGCATTTGGGAGAGAATTAGGTTTAGATGAGGTCATAAAGGTGGAGCCCTCATATGGTATCTCTTCTTCTTATAAAAAGAGGAAGAGATACCAGAACTTTCTCTCACCACCATGAAACACAACAAAATGTCTGTGTACAAACCAGGAAGAGAACTCTCACCAGACACTGGCACTTTGATCTTGGACTTTCGAGCCTCCAGAAAAGTGAGAAATAAATTGTTGTTGTTTAAGCCACCCAGTCTATAGTTTTTGTTAAAGCAGCCTGAGCAGGCTGAGACAGATAGTACAATCTTCCAATGTAATGTGTGGGACTGTCCCACAGAACTAAGAATTTTTCTACCCCATGTCAAAAGGGCTTCCATTCTAAACACTGGTTACTGAATCTCTCTCTATATTTGAACCTGGGGGATGGTCTCAAGGGTCAAAGTTGAGATTCTGATAAAGTTGATATTCTTCAGTGCTTATGGAAGGATTTTGAAATATTATAGTTTCTACAAGAAAGTAAAAAGTGGATGGGTAAAGGTGGCCTGAGACAGATGCCAAAGGTCACAGCATCTTGCTTTGATCTTCTTAAATAGGATAGATGTGGAATTGTGCTGGGAAAGTGCTGATATTAGAAGGTCATACAGTACTAGGTTGGGGAAGGTGATTCTTTGGGTTTGCATAAGTTGCATTCCACAAGAAATACCTTTGAGATAAAATCAATGCACCATATTGCCTATGCCCCATAAATCTCATTACTGTCTTAAAGATACTAAAATCTTCTTAATTAATAGTCAACCATATTTGTCTTCTTTAAGAAACTCTGGGACCTCAGTGTGGTTCAAGTACTAAAAAGATGGTGCTTGCAATGGTAACAAAGTGTCTCTGTAGTGAATTGATGATTCAATGGAGGGCAGCCAGAGTCCATACCAGGGAACATGGAAGAGCCTAATGAACCCTGCCAGGCCTCCTTGGGTCTGTGAACACCGTGGACCTCACTGGACAGGAGATATTTTGATTCGCTTGGGTACCCTTGTGTGCTTTAAAGCAAGGGAAGGGAGCAACTCCTCTTCTCAGGCTTGTCCCTTCCTTTGGTGATCTAATACATTACTGAGTGATGGTAATGGAGAAAGGTCAGCACAATGTGCCACACAGGAATAGTGATTCTCACTGACAGGCTTATTGGGTAACAATGCAGACTCCTCCACCCTTCTTTCTCATCCCCACCCTGAACATATTTCCTGTTATTTACAAACCTAAAGAGACTAAAGAAAAGGTCAGAGATCAATGGAAGTTTTTTAGACTTGCTTTCACCATGCCTACCTTGGAGAAAGTACAAGTTTTCCAAGATAAGAAGAGGAAAGAGTTCATAAATTATAACATGTTTGATTGACAACTCCAAATCTTGCCTGACACAATTGCCCTTATCATTCTTAATAAAATTTTAGTTTATTATTTTTTTCCCCCAAATATCAACAGTAATTCAAGTCCTTCAGCATCATGTCAAGTTTATTCTGGAAATACTGAGCTCTCCACGGAGCCTTGCAGAAAAGAAACATAATTAAAAGTCTTTATCAACTTTTATATCATCTTGTCTTAATTTTGCATAATGCTCTTGATGAAGGCAGAATTGGCAATAAATAATTAGTTTCTTCTGATAGGGAATAACATGAGAATAGGAAATTGCACAGGAATGAGTTTGCAGAGCCATCTGTCCCATGGCTACTGAGTCTTAAAAGCTCAGTCTATTTCTCTGAGAGAAAAGAGGCAACTTAGTACTTTTACAGGATGTCTGTGCATACAGAGACGGGTAGGAATGGGGCTAGTTATGCTGTAAAATAGCCACATCGTTTCTTGCCACCTTTTTCAGCTTTCAGCCAATATACACTTCATGTGTTTCTTGGCTTCCTTATTCGGATGAGTTACCAGCATCCAAGTGGTCTGAGGGTGTAGTTTTAAAAGCTGTCCTTTGAGACAGGGGCGGTGGCTGAGCCCACAGGAAATGAAGAAAACTGATAGGCCGAACCTTTGAGCTCCGCACTGAGGGTTGGAATCAGGACACTTGTTTTCTAGGACAAGCACTACTTTGTAAAGAATAACCAATGTACCCGCGGCCCAGAAGGCTCTGTGCTTAAGCAAAGCCAAGACCCGAAACTCATTTTTCCATAAACAAGCCTCAGCTTCAGACATAACTCTCTTTAGACTCTCGGATGACTTCATTTACTAGGCATGCCAAAGAGTCCAGATGTATGACTCGCTCGGCCCCATTTGCTGGGGAAACTGATCTTGTCCCTTGATTTGGTACTTGCAGAAATGTCATTTATCAAAGTTTTTCAAGGAGGCTGCTTATCCATAATTTGTCTCTAAGGACCCTGAGGTCACCTCCACCCTGCCACAGTCACACACACTCTCTTCCTAAAGAATCCAGACCTCTAATTCTTTCTCCTGGGGTTACTGTTTCTTTAATAAAAACCAATATAGCTTATTTGGTCTCTCGGATATTTCCATGCATAAATGACTTGGCATTTTTATGACTTGTTATTAAAAAAAGGAAAAGGCTTGCTGTCTTCACTGTAATCTTTTTAATGTAAGATAATTCTGATGACAAACAGCAGTAAAACAAGCTTATTTTCCTTCCATACATGATTCAGGTTTGACAGGCATTTCTAATCCCTCCTTGCTGTTTGAGGGAAAGTAGGGTAGTCGAGAGAAAAGCCAGATCTGAGAAGAAAGTGCTTCATTAAACTCAAGAAGTGGGACTGAGGAAAAACAGGTGAGAGAAAACAAGACACTTCTCTGAGTTTTTATGTGGCTCAGCTTTTTTGGAGGTGGTTTCAGACAGATGGCAGAGGTTGGTTTCATCTTCCCATCAGCTGTCAGCCGCTGAGACAATTGTGAGTTCCCATTTAGATGGCCTATTCGGTTTTCTATGACTAGGGTCATAGAATTTTCCAGGTCATCCTAATTTCATCTGCTCTATCCCACTGCTTCGATAAACGACTTGACTTTTTTATGCTTCAGTTTTTGTTCAATTTTGATTCTTTGTTGGTGTATAACATGCCTACGGTAAAGTACACAAACCTTAAATGTACATCTTGGAGATATTTACACGTGTATAAACGTGCACAGACAGAACATTTCCAGCACTAATGATATTCCCTTATACCTTGTGGGAGTCCCAGAAATAGCTATACTTTTGAATTTTATTATCATTGTTTGCTTTGCCTATTGGTAAACTCCATACAAATTGAACTACACAGTGTAGAATCTTTTGGAGCTGATATCTTTTATTCAACATGTCTTCTGTGAGATTCATCCATTTTGTAGCAAGTAGCAGCAGCTTGTTCCTTTATACATTTGTGTAGTATTCTAACTTATTAAAATATTATGACTTCTGATGATGGAAGACCTTGGCTTTTGATGGTGGAAAATTTGGTCATCATATCTACAGGATATTCAAATTATCAAAGAGGAGGGCAAAAAGAATAGGGGTTTCAAATTTGATACCAAATTTCAAAGACCCATTGGCTTTGCCATGTGTTATGTTCTCAGACAAATTACTTGATTTATCTGAGCTTGCCTTACATATCAGAGTATATTTAATATCTTAATTTATGTAGAATATATGCAGAATGAGGTTCTGGGGATGGGCTCCTAAGATAAGGGCTCTAAAGTGTTCTAATTTCCAGAGACACATACTGATTATTCAGTGCTCATCCAACAAATGTCTGTGAAGCACTGTTCTAGCAGTGAATCAGACAGATAGTTTGTCCTCATGACTATTAGGGGAGATGGATACATTAGGGTAGAGAAAAAAGTAAACATTTAAATTAACAAGATATTTTCATATCAATAAATGTTGATATAGCAAATAAAGTACCAGAAGGAAATAGTGAGTGTCAAATGGTAGATCAGGAGGCCGGGGAAGACCATGGTGAAGGAAGTCATATTGAAATAGAGAGCTAAACAATGCATATAATTCCTTTATCTAAAGTCTCTGGGGAAAAATATTTCTAGACAGAGAGAAAACAAGTATGATGACCCTGAGGCAGAAATGAGTTTGCAATATCTGAGTAACAACAAGTGACCCCAAGTGTCCAAAATGTAAGAAGTAGGAGGTAGGGAGAATAAAATTGGTTGAGATTAGAAAGGCAAGCAAAGGCAAGACTTTATGAACCTTATTCATTTATTGCAGTGTCAGAAGCTTCCCTATGTGCCTTATGGTCAGCTTGGGAGAGTGGGGTTGTTAAACAACTTCTGCAAGATCATTTAGAACTAGAATCCAGGTCTTTTATTTTGATGTTTCCCATGTTACCTAACTGTAAACAATATATCTCAATTCCATTGACATATATTTTCAATTAAAGCTAGGGAAATAAATTATTGAATGTGAATAATATTTGGCAGTTTTACCTGAATGATTTTTGAGGCTTAAATTAGCATGATTTGTTGTAGATACCAAGAGTAGCAAACTATGACCCGTGAGCCAGATCTGCCTGTGCTGTTTTTATAAGGTCCATGAGCTAAAATGTTTTTTTCATGTTTAAATGGTTGGAATAATATCTAAAGAGGAATAATATTTTAGAACATGTAAAATTATGTAAATTAAAGCTTGAACCCATAAATAGAGTTTTATTGGGATACAGCTTTATTCATATATTTATGTATTTTCTATGACTGCTTTAGGTGCTATAGTAGTAGAGCTGAGTAGTTGTGACAAAGACTGTATGGCCCCTAAAGCCTAATTATTTATTATCTGGTCCTTTATAAAAAGTTTCCTGAACCCTTTTCTGTAGTATAAAACCTGGCAGCTCAATAATGGAAATACCTACCTACAAAATATCCAATTTTAAGAAATACAATTTTAGGAACAATCTTCAAGCCAAATTGCAAAATATGCTCCTAGATAATTGAGATGACTTGTGTAGATTTGCTAGCTATAAGCCATTATAGGCAAAATAAAGATTTTAATTTTAGAATATTTGATCTGCATGCTTTCTGTTGGCTATTATATAACAGATCTAGACTCTTGTAATTTATTAAGGCAACTATTTATATATGATAAAAATAATTTCTCTTAGGTTACAAAGTCATGTTTGTCTTTCTCTTTTCTATAACAATGGTATTTGCTAACAAAATAGATCTCAAACATTGAGAAGGAATAATTATGGGTGCATGATGAGGGAGAAGAAAGAGTATAATGGATTGAATGTTTGTGTTCCCTTCAAATTCATATGTTGAAGCTCCACCTCCCAAAGTGATGGTATTAGAAGATGGTATCTTTTGGAGACAATTCAGTTTAGATGAGGTCCTGAGAGTGGAGCCCTATGATGACTAGCGTCTTCCTGAGAAGAGACCAGAGCTTTCTGTCTCTCTTTCTGCCATGTGAGAATATAGTGAGAAAGTGGCCCTTCTGCAAGCCAGGAAGAGAACTCTCCCCAAGAATTAAATTTACTGGCACCTTGGTCTTGGACTTCTAAGCCTCTAGAGCTATAAGAAAAACAATCCATTGTTTAAGCCACCCAGTGTATGATATCTTGTTATAGTAGCCTGAACAGACTAGGACAGAGGTTGACTAGGAGAGAGAAGAAAAAGAGAGACAGAACACATTCTTATTTAATTCACTGGTAATTATTTCTAATCTTACAAGAGACTTTTCACTAACCTTGGCTCATTGGTAGCATTAATAAATAGGTTTTATATAAACATTACTGCCCTAAATTCATGCTGACTCCCTATGGTTTATCCTCTTACTCAAATCTGTTAAATAAAGGTCAATAAGTCCTGAGAACTATCTCATGTATTCTTTACAGATATTGCTCTAAGTTAATAAAGCATATGACAAAAGTATTATCCTCATCAACAGAGAGGCTGGACTGGGCTTACCTTTTGCATACACCATCTCTATAATGTCATTAACAACATTACAGTCATGTGTCACTTAGTGATGGGGGACATGTTCTGAGAAATGTGTCAATGGGCAATTTAATCATTGTTAGAACAACACAGAGTGAAATTAAAACAAAACAAGATGGTGTAGCCTACAATACATCTAGGCTAAATGGTAGAGTCTATGGCTCCTAGGCTACCCCATATTACTGTACTGAGTGCTGAAGGCAATGGTAACACCATGGTAAGTATATATGTATCTAAACATATCTAAACATTAAAAAAGTATAGTAAAAAAGGTATAAAAGATTAGTGCTTGTGTGCCTGCCCATGGTGGGGGCAAGGGGAAGGCTGTGTATGTTGGCTACTTCAGAGAGAGAGCAGACATTAGGAGAAGGGAAAGAGGAGGAAGGTAAAGAGGGAAGAAAGAGATGGGGAAACAAGGTAGAGCAGAGATTCAAAAAGACACAGAGAGGTAAAGCTTGAGATGAGAAATAAAAGGCAGAGAGGGAAGGGATTGGGAGAATATAAAGAGAAATAAAGGGAAGGGAAGTGAGTTTGTACACAAGAGTGCAAGTGCATGTGTGAGTAGTGTGTGTGTGTGTGTGTATGCATGTGCGTGTGTGTGTGCATGCGTGTGTGTGTGCATGCATGTGTGTGTGCATGCATGTGCGTGTGTGTGTGCATGCATGTGCATGCGTGTGCACATGTGGGGGCAGGCACAGGGCTTCCATCCTCTCCATCTTGCTCCTCTCGCTTTCTCACTAACTCTGGGGCCCAGCCTCTGTGAACTCATGGCAGGTTAGCGGCAAGCTGAGGCGGCTCATCTATTCAAACCACCCAGTTAGCAGTAAACGCAATATCTTAGTAGGTCCAGCCTTTTCTTTCAACATCACAAACAAACTTTTTGCATATAATCCATTATATCTCGTAGGAACACCAATGTATATGCAGTCCATCGTTGGTCAAGATGTCATTAAGTGGCTCATAACTGTATGAGGTAAGTACCATTATTATTCTCATTTTACACCAAATAAAATTGAGGCTTGGATACATTAGCTGCTAAGTGATGGGTCTGAACTTTGAGCTCAGCTCTTCCTGATGATAAAAATCTCTACTCTTTAAAATGAAAAACACCACCTTCTAGCAGTCCCTAGGTCCTCAAGGAAGTGTTTTCCCTGTAAGTACCAGGGAAGAGAAGAGATTTCCCATTTGCTGCAAGAATGAAAGACTAATAAACTTTAGACTGAGGGCAAGAAATCCCCTACAATAGCAGCTATATTTTAGGACAATAGAAAGTCCCTCCTTTGTCTGGAACACTAATGGGTCAGAACAGTCATCTCATGGGATACCTGTGGTGATCACTCAAGTTGGAGAAGACACTGAAGGGCTCAGCTTACCTCAAACTTTCTCCACTACCTGGTCTCCACTGCTAGTGGGGTACCAACTATGTATGCTTTGGGGTTCTCTGGTACAACTAAAAGTCAGTATAAAATGATTATTTTCTGATCTTTTTTAGGGAACAGAATATAAAAAAGTGGCTTATTCCAAAAGCTTTGCCACATCCATCTTTTTAGATGCTAGAAAATCTTATCTGCTTTTGATGATTCAGTTTGTCTATCCAGAGAGTAAAGTGTTTTATTTAATTTAATTTTTTTTATCTTCCCCCTTCACTTCTGCCCCTGGTAATATTTTTACTTGTTTTGAATTTGTTTGTTGAGCACCTATTAAGTGCATGGCATTGTACTTTGTGTACTGCTGAAAACATAAATGTGAATTAAAAACAGCTATCCCCCCAACTCTCTAACCCCAATCAAGAGTTTACAATGTAGTGAAATAACGTGACCACAGTTTTAATCTCTTACCAATGTCCTCTCCTCTTCCCTAAACTTATTACCCATCTTGAATCTTCTGCCTTGCTTCTCAGTGTGGATAAAGTGCTGCATTAATCACTAAACTCAGAATTCATCTTTCAAATATAGGAGAGACCTGGAAATTACTTACAGACATAGTGTCTGCCTGGCTCCAGAGTTTGATATGGCTTCTCTGCATATGGCTTATTTTATCTAGCAATTTTCTCTGAATTGAGATGGGCCATTTGATAATGATTTATTCAGAATGCACTGTCTCAGTGATCTATTGTGGAATCTGATAAAGAGCTTCAGGTTCTTCTTCTACCTGTATATCTGGTAAAGTAGAGGATGGGCAGGAATTGCTATTTAGAAATGAAAAGATTTTGAATGATCACATGATTGTGTATAAATGTGTCTTAAGAGAAGCTTCATGACAGGAGCACCTGATGAGCACCTGAAGGGCAAGACTATATTCATTTCATTAAAAGTTCACATGCCCTTGATTTACAAAGAGAAGTTTATCAGAGGGATAAATGTCAACACTGGAGAAATTCTGACGGGTTTAAATGATAACATTTATTACTGTGTCACTTTGAACAAGGCATTCAATTTCCATAAGTTTAAAATACCTCCTTTAAAATGAACATATGGAAAGTAATTACTTTACAGAATCACCCTGAGCTAGGAGGATGTTTTATGTGCCTGGAGTGAAGTGGTGACTAGATGTTGCCTGAAATTTTCCATCCTTCTGTCTCTGACAGAGTTAATTAACTTCTCAAAGTACATGTATTCTTTAGTAAAATATTCATTTTGTATTATTTTTCTCTTGCCATTCTGTGTGGAAATGCCTTAAAAATGATACAAAAGACATTAAAAAATGCAAAATTAAACAGATAAACAGGCCCCTTTATTGAAAAACCATTCAGAGTCTTTATTATGTTAATAAGTATTTATGTATTATGAAGTAGCAAGGAGAAATAGTGCAAAGTGTTTTGCTGAATGATTTAATCATAGAATTCTTAGATTTTCTTCCATTTTTTTTTTAAGGAAACTTGGAATTTGAATATTCCCAGGAACACATTTTGGGACAGGCCAAATTAATAAATGTTGCAAGGAAACTTGGATTGCTCTTAAGGGAAGATGATAAATTTGCATCCTCTGCATACCATATATATTAAATATTTTAATGTAAAAAATAAAAATATATTAAGACCAGAGTAAAATATAAAATAATATTTTAAAATCTTTCCATATCAAGGACCTTATGTGCTTAAAATAAATAGAAAAATTACAAAGGTAGATACTGATGGATTTGATTATATAAGTGCCCAAATATTTCTTAGGCAAAAAACCCCCCAAAACTCTTAATTTTAAGAGGTTAAATTCAAATTTGAAAAATTAGTTATTAAAATGTAAACAACTAAATCAGAATTAAAAATTATATAAATAAATGATTAAAGGATATGAATTATTTATAGGTATATAGATAACAGATATAATTGATATAAGAAGCAATAAGATTGCTAATAAAAATGAAATAGAACATTTAAAGAATTGCAAATTAAAATAAGGACTTAACATTTTAACTATAAGATTTATAATAAATACTCAACACTTGCGATGGAGTATTTCTGATGAACACATACACGAACCTGAGGGAATATTAATTGGTATCTTTCGAAAATATAACTTGTTACCATATATTAAAACAACTGCAAGTAATATGAATATAAAAAGTAAGGCTGTTGTTAGGAGAATGATGGAACATGTATAATAGTATGTTGTAATCCTTAAAATATTTATAAAGATATTTAACACGGATAAAAGTGGTGTATAATCCAGATACAATGTGGACTCAAAGGAAATAAGTTACCAATAAACATAACTGAAAGGAAATACATCAAAATGTTAACTTAGGTCATCTTTGATTGGTGGAATAATCAGTGTTTTGTTTTGTTTTGTTTTCTTAAACTTTCTTGTATTTTCTAAAACAGAAAAAAACAACAACCTTTTAGAAAAATATAATGACAGATTGAATTGGCATATCCAGCACTGAATTATGTCTATAATTTCAGGCAACATGATAGAAAAAAAAGCAGAACTCCTCCAAACACTCCACAAATATCTGCTAGTCCATTTACAAGTGTATTGGGCTGTTTGATAAGGCAAATAGTGTTCGAGCTCAACTAGTAAGCCGATAAGTTTTCATTTTCCATTGTGAGAGCCATTTAGAAAAGAACAGAGGAATGAAGGAGAGAGAAAAGAAAGAGAAAGTAGTGGTCTCCCAAGAGTGAGGGTCACATTAGAGAATGGTGATGATCACATACTATAAATTCAAAGAACTATCCTAATGCTATTTCGATGAAAATCATCTGCAATAATTCTTCCTGGCAAAATAAGAATAAGTCAAATTTATAATGTACTGAGGCATTTTGGATTAATTAATTTTATAAATAATGAGCTAAAATTTTTGATAATCAACCCATATTGATACCATACTACCTCTCAAGTGCTTTGTCTCTTGGTAGGTTTCTACTCTAGATCCTATTTAAAATGTGGAAATTTGCAAACACCTGCTGAGTATTTTTTATGGATATGGGGCATGAAAAGAAACACCAACAAAACCTGGCCTCCTAGTGTTTCAAATTCTGCGCATTTTGTTTTGTTTTATTTTTATTTGTTTGCTTTGCAATGCATTCTGCCAAGACATGAATACTCCATTAGAATAAAAAAAATTATAGGGCAAATTGAGTCATAATAAAATAGGTAACACAACTGTGGTTCTCTTAGACTTTCTCCCTCCTGGATGTAGAGGGAATGGAATGTCTCCACAGCAGCTCAATATCTCCTGCATCTATTCACAGTGTGTTTCTCTGCCTCTGGGTCCTATTAAGGTTAGAGAACTTGTGTTAGACATTTATTTGTCTGTCTTGCCAGGAAATAAGCCATTCTCCTCTCTGTAAACTACCTTCTTACATACAGGCAAGTGGCCAGTTAGCCATAATTTCCCAGCCCTCTCATTTAACTTACTGAGGGCAGGAGCAGGGTTCAGGTTGGGGTGGTGGTGGTGGTGGGGTGAGGGGTTGGGGGTTCACCTAAAGTAAGCCAGAGAGACTCTCCCTCCTAGGAAATTGGAACTAAGGGCTGGAGACAGGGAATCTTGTTCTTCATGAGGTTGGAATAGTAACAGGGAAACTTGGAAGTTATAAGGCCACATGGCAGGAAAGTAGAGAAGGTCAATTTGCAAAGAGAGAGTAGAATTAAATTTTGAGAGGAAAAATAAATGAGAAATTTTCTGGGTTTTTATATCATTCTTTCTTCTAATTTTAGTTCATCCTTAAAACCTTGCTGCATTCTGATTTTAGGTTCTGTGAAGCATTCTATTCTGAAAAAATTATCTTAACTTTCTTTTTTTTTTTAACTAAGGAAGTTTACATTGACACCAGTTATTTGCAAGCCAGGAGACTTAACTAATGCAAACTTTTACCAAAGGCACATATTTAATTCATCTTATCTTTTTGAGGCCTCCCTGACAAATCCATCTTTCTTTGGGGCTGTTTCACTTGTAACTTAAACTCGCACTATGTTTATAAAATGTTCTTGGATTGTCTGAGCTCCCCTGGAGTAGTTATGGTCTATTGTGTAAACACAGCATCAGTGTGATTTATACAACTTGTATTATTTACCCAACAGACTGTGTAACTGCTCCAAATGAACCATTATGACTGTCATGTGGCGTAAATCCATCTTCAAGCACTTTTGAAAGCATGAGTCACTGTCGTCTTTTGTGTAAGAGAATTTATGAAATTTGTGTTATCCATTCAGTAAGCTCTAATTTCTGTCTTGTGAGGTTTGAAGTTAAATTAATCCACTGGCAAAAAAAAAAAAAAAAAGAAACCTCTGAATAAAGAAGAAATAATCCCTTATACCAATTAATTTTTGTATTCCTACACTAAGAAAGAGAGAACCTACAAATGTTAGCATCTAGTCCATCTCTTTAAACCCAGTACTTGAGTAGGTGTTCATTAATGTCTAATCTAGTCAAATGATTTTGTTTATTTATCTGTTTCCTTCATTAGGCTAAAAAACTAGGGCCATATTGGTTTTACTCACTGTCTTACTCACAGCCCTTGGCACAGTATTTGTCATGGACAGGCACTCAATACACTTTCTGAATGAATGCCTGAGTAAACCCATATAAATTATTCCTAATTCCAGCCACAGCCCCATTATACAGATGAGGAGCTATGACTCAGGAATGGAAAATAATTTCTTCAAAGTTGCATAAAGTTGTAAGTGGTAAAACTGGAATGCAATCTGTTCCACCCCAAAGCCATAGTAATTTCAACAAAACAGAAAACAGAAGATAAATTCAAAGATGATAAAAGTTACTGCAATAACCATCATAAAATAAAAATTATAGATTCCAAGGAATTTAAAAACAACCAAGTAAAGCACTCCAGACTGGACATCAGATCTATGTTTTCCACAAGCCATCCTTTCAGTTTGTTGCATGCACTGGATAAATCACTTTATTTTTCCTTTTCACTGTGGTGTCCTAACTTATTTTTTAAAAGTGCTGTTTTGGACACTCATTTTTCTTTCTTCCTGGGCCAGCACCTGAAAGTGAGTGTCTCCTTAGATTGTATGTTCTGGGCACCTGGCTTGCCTCACACCAAGCCAGACCCTGCTCCCTCCAGAAGCCCTTCTGTTGCTTCCACGTGAGTAAATCAGTCACTAACAACTGTCACAACTGGCCATGGGCCCACTTCTTTAAGAAGGCTGAGCACTGGAAGGAATACAGTCTTACTAGAGCAAGTTTAGAGATCTTAAATTAATTTCGGGGTGGAAGGTAGGGTCGTATTCTTTTTCTCTTTTCTTCCTTTCTCTTTCGATTTTGCTGCATGTGGTGACCTTCCCAGGCCTTTGACATCATGTCGTGTAAATAATCATCAAAGTGCCCTTGAGTGGACCATGATAAGAATAGCAATACCATCTCTCCACTCAAATGACATTATCAGATGTGACTGATTTTTACCGTCTGTAAATGCTGCTCTGACGAGCATTCCTACTCTTAATCTTGCCTTTGTATTCTCTCATGTGATGTTCATGTAATCTTTGGTTCACGTTGCCTTCTCCTGAGAATACAAGTGTGTGAGGGCCATGCTTCAGGGAAGTTTTTGCCTGTGACATGCAGAGGATATAGCCCTGTGATTCACTTCTTTTGTTCTCAGATCCACCCAGGTCTTGGGATAGCATATCTGGCTGATAAAAGTTATATTTGCTCAAAACTCCTTAGTATTAGAGCAAGGGAAACCTATAGCTGCCAATGATTGAGGTTCTTTGTGGCTCAACTGGGCTGGGTTAAATTCAAGCCCCACTTGGGGCTCACAAGAAGTGTCTCCTAAGTTTTTGAGTTGCCCTCCAAAGACCTTAAGGGTAGTCAAGTGGCACAACTCTGGATGAAAAAAATGAGACAAACCCAATAGCTTTTCCTTCCCTGCAGATCTGGTGGGATCCATTATAAGCTATCTGTGTTTTGAATTTCACTGAAAGTTTAGTATATGTGCTGTCTCTTAAAGTCCAATGTTAGTAGATGATGCATTGATTGAGAGGTGTGAGTCATTTTCAGATGAGTACAAACATCGGGTGATTGTTTAGGAAAAAAAACTTAAGATATATTGAAAAAAGGAAACAACCAAGTAAACAAAAAATATAAATAGCAGCAAAACAAAATCACACACACACACACACACACACACACACACACACACACACACACACAAATCAGAAAAGAAACACAATTAAAGCCCTTGTATTGCATTTGAGTAATGGTGAAAAATAGAATCACCACACTGCCTTTCCTTATAATTCACTGAAATATCAGAGAATGATGGATAATATACATGCAATGGGGAAATCAGAAATCTCTTGCATTTTCATGTTCTCCACGTTGTAACTGAAATAAGTCCCCATTTCTACTTGAATATGGCCTTGCAGGGCTTTGAAGTCGGAAAACAATTCCTGCATGTGAAATTGGATGCTCACTAGCTAGCATTTAAAAATAGGAAATGAAAATGAGTGACAAACTAGAAAACCGAGAAGAGAGTAAAAGAAATATTACTTTCCTATCCTTCTGCTCCTTTACAATTTGTTCAGTCCCACAGGCAAGTGGAAATTACTCGGCTTGCTCCGGCAATGGGCTTTCACCGTAAGTTATTGAAAAGTCAAATCAAGGTTTTTAGATCCTCATAATTACAGAGCTAAAAAGCAATTGCAAAAATATATTCAGCACCTTCAGAGCCTTTGCAGTGACTTCTTGGTGACACCTGGAACAGGGCATACTGCTGAAGGAGGATTTTCCTATGAATTCCTCAGCCCTTTCTGAAAGGAAAAGAATTCTTAGCACCATTTTTCAATTAAGTGAATTCAGTTAATTAGCTTCACAAACAGAGCACATACATTATTCAGCAGTAGACAATTTGTCAAAAATGTTTTTTTCATAGCAAGCCTCACTGTCATGGCTAGAAGGGGTTAGGCTTTTTCTGTTTAAACTGGCATTTGAGTCAAAACTCAGAGAGGGGTTAGGGTAGGAAGACAAGGACATACTGACCTATATGAGTATATAAATCAGGGAAGTGGGGCATGTGGATGAGTGCATGAGTTGTGAAAAAAGGTAAAAGAATCTGAATGGTCTCATGATTTGAAAAAAAAAAATGCAGTGGTTCATTTGTGGCCTCTCTGGAGTGTGTGTCTGGAGAGATTTTCTTTGCCTCACATTATTTATTGAGATCCAATAACCCTGATTCATAATTTATCACAGTGGGGCTGAGCAACTGGCCACACACATTCCCAGAGAATAGATTCTCTCTAACCATTCCCATAAGCACCTCACGCAGCTAGGGAGATAAGCCTGGCAAGAATCTCAAGACATAGTCTTTGATTCACCTAGGGACTCTGTTTTGGGAAAAGGAGAGTAACCCAAGTCATCCCCCTAGGATTTTGGATGCAGCTGACCACAAGGAATAACAGATTCTAGGAATGTCTGAGCTTGTCCGGTCTATTCTCTTGAACGTCAAACAGTTGTGCAAGATCCCACAGTTGGCCTGCAGCTGAGCTTATAAATCCCTGTTACTTGACCACTGCACGTCAGCCTCAGGACAGCCTTGAAAAACAGCTTATCAGCCCTCTTTTGCCCAGTGATTTCTTGCTCTTCTTTCTCATTGAGAGACTTTAGGACTTTGTGTGGGTTCTGTAGACAGTCAACTTGGGTTTGAATCCTGCTTCTGTTACTTATTAGTTCTGTGGTACTGGACAAATATTAAACTCCTCTGAGCCTCAGTTTCCTCTTTTATAAAAAGGATGGACATAAGGATCTAGATGACTTAGAACCTGTAACATGACCCAGATCTCCTGCCACCCTCTCTTTATCCTCTCTCCCACTCTCTTTAAGTGATAGGTTCCATCCACTTATGATAAACATGGGGACAGCAATTCATGAGGCTGATGGCCCATAAGGTACAAGTCCATGTTAATATACTAGTCGTGAGGCAGATAGCTATTAGTAAAGCATTCTCTTCTTAGGCTAGACCACCAGAATACCCCCTTCTTGGCCTGTTATTCCTTTACTCATTTCAGTGATGTTATCAGGGAGTAAGTCTCTATGTTTTTAGCTACCCTGTCCCACTGACAATTTGTCGAGTAGTGGGCACTTATATCAAATTGAGCAAATAGATCTTTCACCTGAATTTTTCAAACATGATCTGAGAAAATAGAAAGCTTCTTGTGTTTAGTGGTGAAGCTGAGGTGTGAGAGTCTCAGAGGACTCTGACATTCACCATGTAGAGGAAGCAGTGGCAGAAAATGAAACCATCCCAGTAAGAAGCAGAAATGAGCTGGAGAAAGTCTTAGCAACATTCAAATCCCTAGATTTAGGACCAACTCCATTCCTACCTTTGATATGTTAGAATTCTCCACCCTTTTTTTGATTAGGTGAGATACTCCAGTTTCTATCCATTGAATAACACTTTTACTTAAGTGTGTCTGCAGGGTAGGTATGTGTCAAGGCCATGTCACCTCTCTTGCATGGTTGACTCAAAGAACAGATATTCATGACCCCAATTCTTAATAGGTACATATGTTTTATCTTCACATAAATTTAAATACAATATCTGCCATTTATTAGATGATGTGTGTCAATCTTTCTGTGTATCAATCACTTATCTGTAAGGTGGCACTAATAATAATTCCATCACAGTGCAATTATTAGTATTAAATGACATAAAACTTGGAGAGTGCATGTGAGAGTGCACTGTATATTAGGAATTTTTATACAAAGATATGGTAAAGCATGGCCTTAATCACATTATATTAAACCTTCCACAATTCTGAGTCTTGTTTAAGGAAATCTCATTGTAATTTCCCTTAACATTTTTCATAAACTGGAGTATGTAGAATAATGACTAATCTGTATGCCACCAATATGTATTTCTTTAGTAAATCTTCTTCTAGAATCTGAAATAGCTTAAACACCTAAGCAAAAGAAACCAAGGATCTTACTAGTTTGGGAATAATCATTTCTAAATGTGAATGTATTTGGTGTACGCTTGACAAGTCACTTGAAAACTTATTAAGTCACTAGCAGTGATTCTAAAATGAAGATTTCCAAACCTTCTTTCTTGTGCATTTTCATGTCTTTGTTCTTGGTTTTGTTTGCAAGTGAGATTTGGGAATCTGCTGGGAAAAAGAATCAAGGCATCTCATTTCTAGGTCAATGAGGAGAGAAAAGTAAGGCAGCCAATTAATTCAGTCCTTATAACCCATGATTTAAACAGAACAGACAGTCTATCATTTTTTTAAAAATAGGGATTTGTAAAAATTTATTGGACAGAAAAAATATGAATGGCCACCCAAGAAAAATAGATGCAAAAAGAGAACCATGATTTTATTCTGCATTTTTCCTATTGGAAACTTATGATAACTGGTAACCTTTGTTAAACACTAGCTATACAGCAGGAGATTTACAGGTAGTTCAGTCTTCATAGCACTGTTTTCCTTACTCCCCAATTGGCGAGACTGAGGTTCTATAATGCAATTTGACTAACTTGAATTTAGGATTTTCTGGGCCCAAACCACTGCTTCCCTACCATTCTGGACAAATTGGTCTGGCTGAAGGTGGGTTGGAGGTGAAGTGGTACCGCAGGTTATGACAAGCAATTTCAGCTAAAGAACTCATTTCAGCAAATTCCTGAAGTGAAGCTACCACTGATAATCCTGAAACCTAAGACCCTAGGGGCCTTGTAAGGACCAGGACCTCTGCCACAGAACCTCCTCAGGAACCCTATCTTTTTTAAGCACTTAACGTGTAGCCCTTAATAGGTATGAGAATAAAAAACTATCTGGCATTAGCCACTAAAACTGAGCATAAACATTTCCTTTGACCTGGAAATTCCATTTCTAGGTGTGTACCCACAGAAATGCAAACACATGTTCACCAGAAGACATGAGCAAGAATGTTCATGGCTGCCCCTGATAGCAGCCCCAAATTGGAAACAATCTGAATGTTTATTAACAATGATAAATATGTCCAAGTATAGTCAGAGAGTGGAAACCATGCAAACTATTGCTACATGTGCAAAACCGGGACAATTTCATTGACATAATATTAGGCTGAATAAGACACAATAGCGTACACACTGTATGATTCTATTTATATAATGTTCAATACCAGGCAAAACCAAGCTCTGCTGCTAGAGGCAAGATAAGGATTATCTCTGAGGGTGTAGTGATTAGAAGCTGGCATCACGGAAGCTTCTGAGACCAGTTATACAGTTGGATGATGGCTACCTCTCTCAGAAAAGTCCACATTTTCTGTAGCTACTTGGTTCTTCTAGTCCAAGTTTCATGGGCAGTTTCTCATAAGCTTGTACACCAAATGCTTTATCTGTAGCTTTAAAAGGACATCTCTCAGTGCTTTCTTGGATCTCAGATTCTTGTGGAGAGGTAATTTTTATTTACTGTCTGAGACTTTCTTCCTTTGAAGATGTCTTGCTAATTTTCCAGTCTCCTTCCTCAGAGTAGAACTTTCTCAAAGCAGAGCTCCTCTCCATCTCTTGGGCTAAAGTTCTCTGATTAACTTAAATTGTTCAAAAATTTCTCTTGCTCTCCATGTGCTCCTGTTTCTAAAGACTAAAGCATTTTGTGCATAAGCTTTTTTTGATGTATCTTAGCTCACTGTATTTTTGACATGTTTTTCAAATTTCCCTCCATTTCAGTCCAAATGAAAGTTATATTGTCAATGGATTTATAGATTACAGGTCATTCCTTAGACTCGCTCATTTCATAACGTTCCCCATCTCTGTTTGGTTGAGGCCACAGTCTGGGGCTCCAAAATGTTTAAAGGTGACATGAAACCATGTGATGGTAGATGACCCTAGAAACCTGAGGTAAAAACCCCACATAGCTCCATAATCTTTCCTATGTTCTATATGTAACCTAAAACAAGGTAAAGAGGAATTTGGGGGCAACCAATCTAATGTTCCTCTAAGAATGCCTGCCGTAAAAATTCTAAGGTTAAATAATCTGGTTTATAGCTCTGGCTGTGAACCAACACAAAGAGTATAAAACTATTTTATATACCCAAAGATCTGTAAACAGATGCTCTGCTTTTTGTGATGTAAGTTTCACCTTAAACTAAAAAGTCTTTGCTTTTTTCCCAGAAATATTAAGGTTGATCGGTTCTTGGGTCTTTTTTTTTTTTTTTGTCTCTATGTATATTTTCTCCTAACTCCTTTATTAATCTCATTCAATCTTATTGCTTTATGTTCTATTAATATACTGTTGACATACAGATGTATATTTTCTTCTCTAATATTTCTCTTGAACTTCAGAATCATATGTTCAACTATACTCAACACCTCAACTCAGATCTCTAATAAACTTCTCAAACTTAAAACATTCAAAATTAAACTTTAGAACATCCTCCCCAAACCTAATGTCCCTCCTTAAATGGCAAATCCATTCTCCCGGTTTTCCAGGCTAAAAACCTTAGCGTCATCCTTAACCCTTGTTTTCCTCCCTTACTTATAATCCTAGTGATCAAGAAATTCTGTTGACTTTCACTTAAAAGATATTGCCAAATGGACCACCCTTTACTTGTTCTGTTTTGATAATCTTGGTCCAAGTTACCATAATCTTTTATCTATAATAAATGTAGCAGCCTTATAACTGGTCTCCCTATTTCTACCCTTGCCTCTCTATTCTATTCTTACATAGCGGATACAATTATATTTTGCAAAGATAATTCAGGTTATGTAATCCTGGGATGATTTCCCAGCTCACTCAGGCAAATCTGCACTATAAAAAGTCCCTACATTATTTTTTTCCCTCATGCCTCCCTGACCTCTCCAATACTCACCTCTTTGCTCACGGTCCCAGCATCACTGGCCTCCTTGTCATACTTTTTTTTTCTTTTAAAACTATGTTTTATGCCCGAAATGCTCTTTTATTTCTTTTCCCTCATTGTTGCGTGACTCAACCCACCTCTTCAACCCTTTTCTCTAATGTAATCTTTTCAAGGTGGCCCAGCCTGACCAATTTATTTTACATCGAAACTCTCCTCCAATCTCTGGAATTTCTAATTCCCTTATCTTTCTTTATTCTTTGTTCACTGGTATATTACAAGAATTTAGAGCAGTGCCTGACATTTAGTAGGTCCTTATGAAATATTTGTGTGTTCAAATGAACAAATGTTGATATAATTCCTGCTAAAGCCAATCTATGCCCATAAAAACAGTTCAGGGTAATTTGCAGAGATCTCCACAGTCCATGTCTGTTTAAAAATAGCTGCATAATCACCACAGAAGCTGCTGCAAATTACCAAGATCCAAAACTTGAGAGGCCTGAGTGTATGAAACACTGAAGCATGAAGCTTAATTTTCCTGCTCTGATTGAACCAATAACCTTCGTGTCTCCATGGAGTCCACAGATTATTTCAGTCTCTAAATATCAGTGCTTATACCTATCTAAGTTCCAGTTGATTCACTAATTGAGAGTTTTATTAAACAATAAATAACGTTCCCCTCTTGCCTTTCCAAGTTCAGAAATAAGGAATAGATAAACGAATTAATTAAATGGACATCAGAATATCAACTTTATTTATGGAAGAGGAGAAAGTGGTGTGGATCCATGACTACAATCAGTTTTTCTGATATATCCTCCATTCCTTTTTATTTGTTCATTAAAAAATCCACCACAACTTTGTGGACTTTAAAGTACTAATTCCTGAGGAAATAGGCTTTATGTCTTGATATGTGGGAAGGGAGAGTGGTTAATAATAAAGATAAATTTTATCTATTGCTAGCTTTCAGTATGAAGAGAATTGCAAATAAAGAATGAGTCCTTTGGAATTAAAGTTTCCACGGTCTCTTAGGCTGATATAAGCCAGCATATTCATCAAATAAGAGAATTTTGTAAACTTTCTATGGTCTTGTTTTCGTTATTTTTCTACTTTTATAAGCCTCCAAAAGGGAGAAGAAGAAAGGAAAGATAAAACTCCTGGTATTTTCACTAGCTAATTATTTTCTCCTCTTTTTTCTTGCTCACCTTTCTCTCCTTCTCTTTCACCTTTTTTATTACTGTCTACAATTACAGTCTTCTTTTTTTATGACCTAAGAAAAAGGAGGCTGAAACTTTTGGCTACTGGAATATCTTTTTCCTTCCCTACTCTATCCTGTCCATCCTCTCCCTCACCTTCTCTCCCCTCCCCTCTTTTCTTCTTTTCTCCTCTCCTTTTCCCCTCTTTTTTCTTTTCTTTCCCTTCTTTTTCATTCCCTTTCTCTCCCTCCCCTTTCCTCCCTTCTTTTCTCCTCTCCCCCTACCTCCCTTAGTTTGGATTTTGGATAGTTTTTATTTATTCTACATCCCATAAGCTTAGATGTCTTAAAGTTAGTTGTGAAAGATTGCATTTTCTTGTTTCCTGTATGTCATCTTTTCCTAGGACAATAAATCCTAAAATTCTTGAGCCAACAAATCTCCAAGTTACATAAACAAAGACTAGGAAAAGAAGAGACGACTGAAGCACTTTAATAGCTATGGTTATCCCAGCAGCAAATGTTTTCTGTCACCTTCTCTGTAGCTGACTGCTGCTTCAGATGCTATTGGTCCATGAAATTATTTAAGATTCAGTTCCAAAGCACAAGCACAGTTGATGTTTCTAGACATGTCTGCCATAAAAATGTTCAGGATGTTTCATTTAAACATTCATAAAAGATTCCAAACATGACAATGACAGTATTTTTATGATATCAGTGGTGATATTTATAGTGTTACCAATATTCACAGATTGAGAAAATGTTTATCATAAAATATAAAGCACACTATAGAATATCTATATGACTAAGTATCTGAGAGGAAGAGAAATAACTCTCACCCTCCTTTTCACCTGATCTGCATTCTGCTTTTAAGTCCCCAATTCTTCTATAGGCTCAAAATTATGCATTGATTTACCCCTTTCCCACTGATGCTTTTAAAGCTATGGAACAGGGCTAATAACTCAAATATCTACAGAAGACAGGGAGATAGTGTAAATGAGAGAGAAGTTTGGATATAAGAAAACCAGCAGAGCAAAGGTAATACTAAATAATAAGTCAGCTGCAGTGTCAGAGATAAGAGATAGGGACTGGTAGAGATTGCGTTATATTGGAACACACAAGCAGCTTTGTCCAAAGGAAACATAATGTGTTCACTGTTGCCTGATAAGAATGTAGCCATGCATTGCCAGATCTTCCATATTTTCTGGAGAAGCTGGACTTTGGATATGGTTGTGGAATCTTTCATTACCCCAGATAGCAGCAACTTATTCAACTTTCTTAATAGCACTGTATGGAACAGAGATCATCTGAAGAGTACAATTGGCTCAAATCAACTATATAGCTTTGTTATGGAACATTGAAGCCCAACATCTCTGATAATTTGGTTGCTTTGCCATGGACTCCAAATCATCAATTAGCTAATGAAGGAGGAGTAAAAGGAGAAAGAAATAAGGTTTAATGGCAACCTACTATGTTTCAGGCAGAGAGCAAATTACTTCAATATCATTTAACAAATATTGGTTGAGTACATATTTCATGTCAGACATGAGGTAAAATGCTTAGGCTATAGCAATAAATGAAACAGACAAAAAATTCTAATCTCATTGAGCTCATTCTACTTACAGTTCTCACATTAAATATTAGCTAAGATGCCAGAAGGAAGAAGCATTCTTAACATAAATTTTTAGATAAGCCAAAAAAAACGATGGAAACATGTTTGAACCCAAGTCTGGTGGACTTTAAATTTTCATCTGTTCTCACTGTGCCATATTTCATGCTAATTTCTAGAAGAAGTGGAATGAAGAAATGAGGAGATGGCCTTCATGAGAAAGTTCTTACATGTATATTAAGGTTATGGGATCTGATTGAATTACAAATTATATCTCACAATTGTAGTATTAGTAGCAATATCAGAATGCATTTTTAACTTTATTCTTCCAGGCATTGTGCTAAGTACATTTCATATATTAAGTCTAATTACAATGGTATTGTTAGATAACAGCTATTCTCATTATAGAAATAATGTAACTGAGGCCTAAAAAAGATTTAAAAAATATACTCAAGGTTATACAGATAATCAATGGTAAATATCCGATTCAAGCTCACATATGTTCTGAAGCAAAGCTTGTCCTCTAAAGCCCAGCCCTACTCTCTAAGTTCCATAATTTAGTCTTTTTGAGATCAGCAGAGATAGGAGAGTAAAAATAACTTGTTTGATACCCTTGTTCATTGCTCATTGATAAAAAGCCCATGACAAAGATCCATTTTAAAGGAATGTGGTCAGGGATTTGAACTCAGCTCTGCTCAGATATAAAAAGCGTAACAGCAGGAAACCCAAATTCTTCTTCCCCCACTATTCCCGGTCCTTAGCTCACCAGCATTCTCAGCAGATTTGGCTGTTGTTTATCACTGTGTATTCTCTTATGATAGGGTCAGCTATCTCAGAAAATTCAGTAGATAT
Source organism: Macroglossus sobrinus (assembly GCA_004027375.1). NCBI lineage: Eukaryota > Metazoa > Chordata > Mammalia > Chiroptera > Pteropodidae > Macroglossus > Macroglossus sobrinus. The sequence continues at coordinate 264,715 of PVKZ01000375.1, forward strand.
AATATACACAAAATCAATAATTATTAACAAATATTTTTTTCTAATTTGAGGAAAGTTGGGAAAGTATTTGGGCTATTTATAAATAAATATTTTCTCCTCTTCAAGTATTTATGAACAAATATTGAGTTCTATAAATTATTTAGTGAACATTTTTTCTTCTCCTACAGATATCTGTCCCTTTCCCACCACCATTGGTCAATTCACCTTAGTCACTCAAGCTAGAAATTTGAATTGATTTAAATTTATCCTTTACATTAGTTCTTATATTACTCATCAAGACCTATCTATTGCACCTCTGAAACTTCTCAGAATCTCTTGTTCTTCTTCATTTCTGCTGCCTCTGCCGTAGATTAGTCTTGTAATCAAGTGCCTAGATATCTGGCAACCATCAAAATGTTCTCTGTATCTATGAGTTTGTTTCTGTTTTGTTTGAGTATTTTATTCTTTAGATTCCACACATAAGTGAAATCATATGGCATTTGTCTTTCTCTGTCTGACTTACTCCACTCAGCACATGTTCTAGATCCATTAATGTTGTTACAGATGGCAAGATTTCATTATTTTTTTTCAGCTTGTTTATGGCTGAGTAATAGCCTATTGAATATATGTACCACCTTTTCTTTATTCATTCATTTATTGCTTGACACCCAGGTTGCCTCCATATCTTGGCTGTTGTAAATAATACTGCAATGAACATATAGGTGCACATATTCCTTCAAAGCAGTATTTTGGCTTTATTTGGATAAATACTTAGAAGTGGTATTTCTGGGTCCTTCTTCATCTCTTGTTATAGCCTTTGTTTTAAAGCCTATTTTGTCTAGTATAAGTATTGCTACTCCAGATTTTTTTTATTTCCATTTTTATAAAATATCTTTTTCCCACCTTTTTACTTTCAGTCTCTGTGTGTCTTTTAATCTGAAGTAAGTCTTTGTAGTCTGCATATGTAAGGGTCCTGTTTTTTTTTTCTATTCAGCCACCCTATCTTTTGATTGAAGCATTTAATCCTTTTACTTTTAAGTAACTGTTAATATATATATAGTCATTGTCATTTTATGATTTATATTTTTGATTTTTTTTCTTTCTCTTAAATAAGTCTCTTACATTTCTTACATACTGGTTTGATGTTGATGAACTCCTTTATCTTTTTCTTGTCTGAGAAACTCTTTATCTGTCCTTTTATTCTGAATGATAACTTTGCTGGGTAGAATAATCTTGCTTGTAGGGCTTTGCTTTACATCACTTGGCTATTTCATGCTAATCTCTTTTGGCCTGCAAAATTTCTGTTGAGAAATCAGCTGACAGTTTTATGGGAGCTCCCTTGTAGGTAACTAATTGCTTTTCTCCTACTGCTTTTAAAGTTCTCTTTTTGTCTTTAATCTTTGGAATTTTAATTATAATGTGTTTTGGTGTGGGCCTCTTTGGGTTCATCTTATTTGGTACTCTGTGCTTCTTTGAATTGTATGTCTATTTTCTTCACCAGGTTAGGTCAGTTTTCTTTCATTATTTCTTCAAATAAGTTTTCAATACCTTGCTCTCTTCTCCTTCTGGTACTCTTATGATGCAAATGTTGGTACACTTGATATTGTCCCAGAGGCCCCTCAAATTATCTTTGTTTTTTTTTTATTGTTGTTCTGATTGAGTGTTTTCTGCTACCTTATTCTCTTAGTTGCTGATTTAGTCCTCTGCTTCATCCAATCTACAGTTGATTCCTCTAATGTATTCTTCATTTCTGATTAGTTCTTTTTCATGTTTTCTATCTCCATTTTTATGTTTCTCTTCGTTAAAATTCTCACTGAGTTCACCTACTCTTTCCCTAAATTTATTGAGCATCTTTATAACCAGTGTTTTGAACTCTGCATTGGGTACATTGCTTGCCTCCATTTTGTTAAGTTCTTTTTCTAGAATTTAATTTTTTTCTTTTATTGTCCCTACATTGGCTGCCTCCTTGTGTTTGTTTCTATATAGTAGATAGGGCTGCTATGTTTCTTGGTTTTAGTAGAGTGGCCTTTTGTAGTAGATGTCCTATGGGGCCCGGGGGCACAATTTCCCTGATCACCCAAGTGGGATGCTCTAGGTGAGTCCCTTGTATGAGTTGTGTGTACCCTCCCATTGTAGTTGAGCCTTGGTTGTTATTTGCATATTAATTGGAGGAAATGACCCTCTGACTGATTGGTTGTGAGGACTGACTGCTGAGGGGCTGACCTTATGGAGTAGGATTCATTTTAGCAGTGCTCTGGTGCATTCCCAGTCTGCCCTTTGGGTATATTGCCCTCAGATGCAGCCCTAGGTGATGCTTCAGCTTGGGTCAAAGTCAGCCACAGGGAATGTCAGTCCCAAGGCCTCCTGAGAGAGGCCCTGCTGCAGGCCAAGTTTAACTGCAGCCTGTGCCTTGCCCGACACCACCTGAGTCACTAAGCAATTAGCAGATAGCCACAACCTGTGCTGGGCTTAGAGGTGTTTTGAGAGGCCAAGCAACAAACTGAAGCTAGCTGTCACTAGTGCTGACTTCAGGGCTGCTCAGAAGAGATACAGGACATACTGATAGATGACAGATGCCTCTTGTTAGGGTTTTGTGAACCTTTGAGAGGTTTTAGGAAAGTCTACAGCATGAGCCAAGATGGGCCATTTATATGGAAAAACCACTGGAAGCAGCTTGGATGGGCCCACATGTTAAGAGGAGGAGGATCTCAGGGAATCACCAGGGCAGGGTGACCAGTGTTAGCTATGCTGATGGAACTCAGATATGATGGTCACCTGCATTTGCATGGGAGGACTCAAGAAAAGAACAATTGCTTCGGCCAGCACTTTTATCTTAGAGAAAGCTGCTCCTCCAGCCCTTGCCTGGAGCCAGATAATTCAGTTCCTCCCTGTATATCCGTGGTGCCTTTTGAGCTGGAATTCAGAGCCGAGTGAGTCCGTCAGCAAGTAAGTTTGTGCGCGGGCCTTTTAAGAGGAATATCTGTGACTTCTGCAGCCTTCTGTCTTATTCAGCCACAATTTCTGTTGTTTTTCACAGCTAGAAGTTGTGGGGCTTCTCTTCCTGGCACAGGAACCCTGGGCTGGGGAGCCCAATGTGGAGCTGGGACTTCTCACTCCTCTGCAGCTGAGTTAGCCCTCCTAAATCTCAATTGACACATGTGGTTGTGGGACTAGCCAATTAATGTCTCTGCTCCTCCTATCTGTCTCGAGTTGGCCTCTTATGTATCCCCAGTGGTAGGCCTTCTAGTCAGGTGAACCCCAAGATGGTTGTTTTGTAGTTTAGTTTTGATTTTGATGTAGTGAGAGGAGGTGAGCACAGTGTCTACTTACTACATCATCTTGAGTGAAAGTTGATCAAATCTTTAATAAGTGTTTATATGTTACACACAAGTAAGTGTTGTGTCTCTAATCTGGATATATTGTTTCTCATTCTTTGACTCTGATTCCTGGAATAATCTAGACTCTGGAAGCTCCAATAGTGTGGGACGTTTTCTGGAACTTAAAATGGATGCTACATTTGCATAGTACTATAAAATTTCTTATCTAACATCTTTTGATTTCCTGTGTAATGCTCTATGCAGATGAATCTCATTTCATTGCAGTATTAATTACTGGAACAAACGAGATTGAGAGGAGTTTAATGTTGGTGATGGGAGCAGCATAATCAATAAAAGAACTCAGGTTTGGGAGCCTTAGCATTTGTTTCCCAGATTTGGGGTAATTGCTGGCTGGATGAAATCTTTGGACTAAGCCAAGATATGAAATAAAATTTAAAGTATTACTTGCCCTTTTTAGAACTGAATGATTTCAATGTGAAAGATAAATGAATAGCTATAAAGTGGTCCCATAAACTTAAATAGTTACAATTTAAGAAATTGAATTGGTTTTGATGGGCTCTTTTTTCTACTACTTTTGAGAGGTAATTTGCTTGAAAGTCAAAGACAAGGGGAGAGAATTTTGTTGAACACATGGAGGAATGATTTCCAGGTGAACCGTTAGCTCCATGATCTGAGTGTCCTCAGCTGACGCTGAGTTGTATCAGCAGCAATCACTCATGTAATCTGACAGGGGAGGAATTGCCTGATGGAGAAAATTTCCAAATACATGATAGTCCAGAAACTGCTCTCAAATAACCTTGTGCTATTCTCATAGATGACTTCCTCTATTATGTATATATTTGTAAGAAAAGATTTCTGTATTTCCTGTAGTCCTACAAATTTAGTCCAAGTTAGATTTGCAACATAACAAAACTTCATGTTGGAAGAGGAAGTAAAATACCCATCTTATTGATCTCGACAACTTTTAACATTCTTCAGTTTATTCTACATAAAACTTTGGCTTGAGTAGTTTGAATGTGAACTAGTAGGAGGATAAAAGGGAAGGAATGTGGCAAAAATGAAGACGAGAGATTAGAGGATTTTCATTCCAAGTTAGGAAATTGACACAGTAAAAATGATTGGAAAAATCTCTTCTTCTCTGACAGTCTTCTATTTTTTTAGAAAGAAAATCAAGATGTGAATCTCAGCTTAATATTTACCTTGAGAATTCTGAACATCAGGGTAGATTATTGGCACTCTTTCTTGAAGGAGCATAGACCTGCTACAACAAAAAAATGTATATTCCACAATTTGAGTCCAAAGCTCTCTAGCAGTAAATATATGGTTTCCCAAACTTGTGGGAAGAGTAAGTTCACATTTTTTCTGAGGGTAGAAAATTGGTCTTAAAGATATGCAAATAATACATATGAATGTGATGCTAGTTGATGTTTCAAATAAGCACAGGCCCTTGGGGAATTTGTTCTAGGTTCTTGTAAAAGGGGATCTTTAAACTGGATCTTTAAAAGAACAAGTTGGCTCTTGGGAGACCTAAGAGAACTATAATTATTGACAAGTCTACTTACCTATGATAGATTAAAAAAACTCTGCTCACTTTATTTATAGTATCCAAAAACTAGGAACTGCCCAATTATCTATTAGATGAATGGACAAAAAATATTGTGGTGTATCCACTCAATGGAATGCAATTCTGAACAAAAATAAGTGAGATAGTTATACATGTAACAATACAAATGAACCTCTAAATAATTATGCTGAATGGAAGAAGGTAGACAAAAATAGAGCACATACTATGTGATTCCGCTTATATAAAACTTTAAAAATGCAAATACATCTATAGTGACAGAAAGATTGATAGTTGCTTGAGCATTTGGGGAAGGCAAGGAAGGATGCAAAAGAGGAACTACAAAGGGGCACGAGGAAATGTTGCAAGATGATGTATATATGTCACTGTCTTGATAGTGGTGATTGGTTTACATGTATATACATATGTCAAACATATCAAATTTTGCGCTTTAAATATTGTAGTTCTATTATGCCTCAGTAAAGCTATTAAACAGACATATAAATTAATAACTCTACTCATTTAGTGGCCAGAACAATTAAGTATGCCTTTGAGACCTTCTGCAAAAGAAAACTACTTCCCAACTTTAGGAGCAACATGTGTTTCATAGAAGAAGATGGTGAGACTATTAGAGTGACCCATTGACCATGAAATAGCCATGGAAAGTTATAGTACTTCCAAGGTAGTCAGAACTATTGGATTTGGAATCTTAACAGTGAGACCAACTAAGCGTTTGGAGATAAGTCAACTAACTTTTCTATTGACATCCAAGTCCTAGGTTTGGGTAAGAGTCAAACTACAGTCAAAGATCAGAAAAGATTACACACTGAATGCAAAGAATAAATGGAGTTGGCATTTATCACCATGCGGCTGAGATACTAGAAGGAGACTAAAAGACAGAAAGATCAATCTCATTGGTCTGGACCAATACCTAAGTTTGTTCTGCCTCAGTCCGCAAACAGAAGACCTACCTCTTTGTGTTTATTTTTATTTACCTGTTACGATTGTATTGGACCAAGATAGATGAAGCAAGTGAAGAAGAAATATAATTATTTCTATACCATGCCATGTATAGAAGAAGCAAGACTTCTTGAGGCTCCAGAGGACTTAATTTAGAATCAGTGGGTAAAAATTATTGGGTGGTAGCTCTTGATTTAATATGAAAAAGCATTAATAATAGTGGGTATGTTAAAAATGAAATAGGATGCTTTGTGAGACAGAAATCTCCTTGTCAGCAAAGTCATTGGAACAAAAGTTAATTATGGAAATTGTTTCTATAGTTTGTGTTCCCTTAAGCTAAATTATGTGTGATTTAATTGATTAATTTAGGAATACAATTTGTACAATGCAGACCACTATTAGTTATTATCACGATAACTGGCTATATGTTCATAGGAAAAAAATTGTTGCAAGAAGCGTATAGTAATACGCAGATGTTTTCAGTGGCTGATTGCTTAGTTTGCATTGCATTCCTTTGTTTACTATCAGCAATTGTAAACTGTGTTGTAATTGTGTGTTTTTGCAATCTAATTTGAATTATATTCATTTTGAAAACAGTGTGCAATATAGGTGATAGGGAGTTATACATTAAACTGTGGCTTGCTCAGTTAAATTAATTGCCTTTATGACATAATTTTTAATAAAGTGAGAGTCCTTATGATTACAACTCTAACAACTATTGTGTAATAGCCCCTATGGAAGGGCTGATTATACTGGGCAATATTAGGATGGATCTCGTAAGAAATTGTCAGTTCTACAGTTGTCTAATTCTAATAATCTTAAAAAGATTAGTTGATGGAGATGGAATTCCTTCTACTGAGAACATTTCCCTAATTCCACCCCACCCTCATTTTTGCCTGAATTCATCCTCCTGGTTTAGGTCTCAACTTCGAGGGCCTGGGAATAAATTTTGGAGGGAAAGGATCAGTAGTTTTGCTTCAGCCATGTTACAGTTTTAGATGCTTCTTTGACACCAAAAGAAAGATGTGAGTCAGAGTTTGAGTACAAGAGCCTGCAGTGTAGGGAAAAGAGGGCATAGTATGGATAATATTATTCCTGTGAGATTAGATGAAACTGTACAGAGAGAAATAGTGGAGGGGTAGGGAGCAGAGAAAAAAATCTAGGCTTCTATGAAATTTAGATCTAATAGAGAAGACAGGGATGAAATAGCCAGTGAGGAAGGAAGAAATTTAGGTGAGCATCATGTCACAAAAGATTAGAGAATAAAATATTTCCAGAAGGAGGAAAGGCTACAACATATTTCTGTGCTCTTTTTACCAAAAACATGTAACCTAATCTAATCATGGGGAAACATCAGACAAATTCAAATTGAGGGAAATTAGACAAAATAATAAATGGCCTGGAGTCTTCAAATATGTCAAGAACATGCATTATAAGAAAAAATGAGGAACTCTTCCAGATTAAAAAGACTAAAGGGTCATGACAACAAAATGCAATATTTGATCTTGGATTGAACCCTGATATAGAAATATTATTATTATTATTAATTGCTATAAAAGACATTATTAGTGAAATTTGGGTAAGGTCTGTAGATTTAATAATATTATTATGTCAATGTTAATTTTCTAATTTTGATAACTACTGCAATCATGTAAGAGAATGTTATTAAGTAATTCATACAGAATATTTAAAGATAAAAGGGACAAATGTCTGCAATCTATTATCCAAAAGTTCAGAAAAAATAATTGTCTATCTATCTATCTATCTATCTATCTATCTATCTATCTATCTATCTATTTATCATCTATCATCTATCATCTATCTATCATCTAGCTATTTATCTATCATCGATTTATCACCTATCTAAACAAAGATAAAGCAAATGTAAAACTTTTATTTTGAGGAATACGAGTGAAGTGTAGTTGATAATAATTTGTACAATTTTATAACTTTCCTTCCTCTGCAATTATTTCAAAATAAATAATTAAAATTTTTGAAAAATACAGGAGAAAATAAAAATATAGGCATGTGTATCTATCACCCATCATTTTATAGAATGAAAAATGTGACCCCTAAAATCCCATCATATATTGTACAAATGTCTTTTAATGTCACCACTGACTTAATATTCTTTCTGCTTCAGAAATTTAGAACAAGGTCTCCAGACTCAAAGTGCCTTCAACCATTTTTTCCTGTGTAAGAATTTCTAGTGATCGTGGGTAGAGTTAAGCCCTCATGAAAGAGTACTTCAGTGTGGTTTATGAGCCTATTCTGCTTGACATATAAGTCTATCAAAATGACTTTTCTCATGAAGGGATTCTTTGATACATTAGAACAACAATGATGTTATTGTCGTGCAATCATTTCATTTCAAGAGCCAGAGCTATATAAAAGTCTTAAGAATGCATTCATAAGAGTTGGAAAACACAGCTTCGTGAGATTGACAAGAAGACATTTTAGTATCAGAACAAGTGAGCTTTCTGAGGAGTGTTCCATTGGGGTCAAGAAGATGGCAGCTGGGTCTGTAGGAAATTCATATCAGCACTTTCTCTCTTTAACATTTGCAGTTCTACAGAGCCCAAAATTACATCTTTGTTTCTCTCACATTTTCTTGGCCTCTCAGACATCTGAGTGATTCTTTAGTTGTCATTCACCAACAAAGATTTAACATTTACCAGAGAATGTGAGGGCAAATTCCTTAGGTCTTCTAACTATAGATGACCAAAAAGCCAGCATTTAGTAAATTAGCCATGAAATAAATGTGAAGGGCAGAATATTTGGAAAGTTATTGCAGAATGCACCCAGCTGCTCTTCTAAGAGAGCTCTTCAGTCTTCAAGATGTCCAGGGGAACCCTCTATGTTGCAGTTTTTCCCTAGCTTTTCTAATTCTTAATAGTTAATATAAATCACAAAATTTCATAATGGTAGACAGGCATCCTAGGGTTGGCTTAATATGTATCATCTAGCAATTTGCAGTACAACCTACTGGGTAACTCTGCATAAGTTATTTTGATCAGTTTATGCAGCATAATGATAATGACTTTTGTAAATAGCTTGTTTTTCCTTTTGTGATATAGATTTACTGCTCAGGATTCAGAGAGGAATCAGAAACCTATAATTTTAGAGAAATATCAAGACTCACTCCTGTGTTAAAACATGAAAATTCTAATGAATCAAGAAAATATATTTTTCCAGAGCTTTCACAATCTCAGGACACCCATCACAATATGTCTGCTGAGAATAATCATTAGGATTTGCTTTCTTATTAGCCCCTCCTAGAAGGTGTCCCATGTTGAATAGTAATTATTGTTTTATTCATGGGGAGTTATTTTTTTAGTTGGATTAATGATAAGACTTTTTCTAGACTGGTTTTCTTCTATCAACTCAGAAAACATATCAAAATTAAAGAAAAAATAAATAAAAAATAATAGTATGGTGGGCTTTTGTTTAACCTTATCCAAGGCAAATGATGGAAAGTATTCCACCTTTACTCTACTTTCCTCAAAAGTATCAATAAATCTTCAGCAAATAGTCCCTGGGTACTATTATGTGCACTCTGGGAGTAATCAAAAATGGTATAATCTAGTTAAAATATTTTGCTACATTTGCCACTCAATCATATCTCTCACTGTTCTTTTTGCTAAAGAAGATAGAGTTGATATACGTATTAACACTCACAAAAAATATACCAAATTTCTGTTTTTGTAGTCATATATTTCAGTGACTTTTCCTTTAAAGCACAGCATTGGCAGGTAACTTCCTTGTTAACAGAGCTCTGGGTTTGGTGACTGGGAAGTGACAAGGGGAGGTTAAGTTAAAACTGGGGAGCTCCCTCAAACATGACATGTCTTCTTGAACTTAAATGTTGAAGTTGAAAAGGACCTTAAAAGTTGACTCATGAAATGTTTTTTCTTGTTCTTGAATTTCTTCTTCAATCAGTAATTGTCTTAACTTTGAATTGTTTGGGTTGATATGCCTTGGGATTGGCAACTCATTATCTCCTAAAGAATCTCTGTATAAAAGCTCTTTCTTATATTGAGATAAATAACTTTATTATTGGTTTCCTACTGTGTGCCAAGCACTGTTTTACTTTAGCTTACACCCTTTGGCCCAATTCCTAGATCTTGGTGCCACAGAAAAAAAGTCGAATTCCTTTTTATGTGATACATATTCAAGTACTTGAAGACGGTAATGACATTTCTTTGTGCATCCTGTCTTCTTCAGGCTAAATAGCTTCCATATTCAACAAGCCCTCATAGTTGGCAATATTTTCCTCATCATTTTACCAGTTGACCAATATATCTACAATGCAGATCCAGATACTAAACTGAATTTGTTCCTTGTTTTTCATACTGTATTTCCATATGTGTGCCCTAAGATGTAATTAGCTCCTGTTTTTTTTTTTTTTTGGCAGCTATGCTGTGTTGCTTATGTTGATTTATTTTAATTTGTGTTTGAGAAATTACTATTTGCTAACAATGATATATGTTACAGATAAAATAAAAAATGAGACATGGACCTTGGCATGGAGTCTATATTTCTATAAGGTCATTAAACATGATGAATACATGTCTAAGTATAACACGATATGCTTCAAGTTCTATCAGAAGCATGAAATGTTCCAGGAGCATGGGAAAAGGCATGACTCCCTCTGCTGCAGCCTAGCAAAATTGGAAGGCTAATCTGGAGCAACAGTTCATCTGGATAGTTGAACATAATTAGGGCATTTCTAAGCAAAAAAGACAGTGGATGAATTGGAGTAGTCTAGGAAGATACAAAATAGAGAAAAAGCAGAGATGTGGAATTATATGTTTCAACAATGTCTAATGGAGCAAAAACCAGGGGCCAAGGATTGAGAAGAAAGGCAGCTGGTGGAAATGCAAGGGCAAATTGGAGCCCAACAGCTAACTCTGGAGGAAGGAATTTAGAGTTTATTTTAAAAGTTCTCACCACTCAAAGTGTGGTTTGAGGATCAGCATCATCATCACCACCTGAGAGCTTACTATATCTGCAGAATCTCAGAACTGCTGAACTAGAAACTGCATCTTAACAAGGTTGCCAGGTGATTTGTACACACACTGAAGTTTGAGAAGCACCGCTAGAGGTGATAGAAAGTACTTTACATGGAGTTTGGGGCAGAGACAGAGGGGAAAAGAAAAGGTATATATTTTGGGCAACAATGTTATCTCATTTAACCCTTACAATGAAATTCTGTTACCTTCTCTTTATAGAAAGGGAAGTTGACAATTGCCTAGGTTAATTGTGTCACCCCAAATCATGATTCAATCAATGGCAGAGCAAGAGTTTGGATTGTGGTGTTTCTAGATCCAAAGGACGTCTGGCTCCATTTTGTGACTAAGCGATTTGGTCAGTGTTGTATTTTAGAAAGTTTCATGTCAGAGACTCAATAAAAGGGGGATGAGATTTTTTTTCCAGTCAATTGAAAACTCCTTTTGCTCTTGTAGGAACTGAATGAGATGGTTTAGGGAATGTGTGTTAATGGATGAAAGGGAGCTGTTTAGAAAATGATATTTGTTATTATTAGGAACTGAGCCTTAGAATCTTCATTGCACTCCTCTTTCCAGCCTATGCTTATGTAACCAAGTGTCTCTGTGTTTTTTTTCCCCCTTAAATACCCAAACATCAGCCACCAGATTTGTCACTATGAATGACAATGAAACTCTGTCTTTTATTTTATCCCTTCTCTTAGAGAGCATATCTGAAAATGCCAGGGGATAGTTTACATGTTTGACAATTCCCACATGGTTTTCACTTGTCAATTTTACCAGCCATCTGTTTCATATCTCCTTCCTCACTCTTGTTTCACCCTAACAATGGGGACAGACATCTCTGTCAATTCTCCAAGGGACAGTTAAGGTCAAGGTTTGAGAACAAGAGTAGGAAACTACAATGCAGAAAATATACTTGGATCCTGAACAACATTATAGTGTCTACTACATAGATCTCTTTTTTTAGCTTATGTTTGCTTCAATATTTCAGGGTCTGACACCACTTCTCTCTGCATGGGTATTTTGGTCATTTCCACTCTGCCTTGAAGACAGGCTCCTAGCTTCCTCTTGGGCTCAGTAAGAAGGGAAAAGAATTCTTATCTCCCTCAATTTGAGACTTTTTGTGTGTGTGTGTTTTCTTCCTCAGAATTTGTGGAAATGGGAATGTTTACTTCCTTTAGAGGAAATATCCATCTCTAGCCTAAGTGTGTAAATTGGCCTCCATGTCTAAATTAGGCAATTGTAATACTCAACATTTCATTTCCTGTTTGGCTGATTCAAGCTAAAACAACACCATGGGGAGAATGCCAAACTGAAGATAGTTCCTTCTAAATCTCTAGCACTTCGTTCCTCCTGCTGTGGCTTGGTCTCCAAATCAGTAAAAAGCTAGTTTTCAAAATATATGTGCACATTAAGAACAAATAGCTTTCTTGCACAGGGAAGTCTAAAATTTAAATAACGTTTAATATCTTAGGCTGAATTAGGCCTTCCTAATGACAATGAGTGGATATTTGAATTACAACTGCATAGCTCAATGACTTAGTAAGCCCATACTACCCTATCTGCTATGACAAGCACATGACATAACTCATAGAAGAGATATATTTATGAGTGGGTATATTTTTTTATATTTGTGTGAAGTAGGAACCATGAAGTTATAGAAAAAATAAATTTATTAACTTGTTATATTCTTTGATACCATGTTGACACGATAAATCACAGAAACTGGCAGTATTTAAACATTGATTCATAGCTCTTGCTCAATTTAAAGGACATTTAATTAGAAGCATTCTGTATTAAGAATGGAGAAAGTGATTCTCAAAGAGGACCCCGAAAGCAAAAATTTCTTTCAATCTATCAAACAACATTGCAAACTTCAACAATTTTAATATGTAATTTTTTTTGTGTGTGTGAGCTACCCTATTACCTATTTTCTGTTGTTTGCCTTGGATATAAAATAAAGACTTTGCATTTCTACCTCTAAAAACGATTCAAGCCATGTTTAGCCATAAAATAAGTTTTGCTGCCCCACTGAATGGAATCTATTTAAAAATTTTTGAGTTTGAAAGAGTAGGGAGTAAGAAGAAAATGATACCTTTTTGAGTCTGATGCGTTTGAAGACACTTGCTCCTATGTGCCTAGAAGCTATGGGCCTTAGTTCCTAATGAACTCATAGATAACATTGAGAATATCATTTGAAGGACCTGATGCATTCTTTCAAGCCTTTCACTCTATCAATGAAGCTTCTTGGTTTAAGATTATTTTAGAGAAATGGGCACAGACATTATCTTGGTATCTTTCAGTGGAAGAAAGTGTTAATACCTTTAAGAAAGAAGATTTTATATCTATGAAGAGTAATCTCAACCACTTTCTTATACCATATACAAAAATAAACTTGAAATGGATTAAAGATATAAAGGTAAGATGTGAAGCAAGAAAAGTTCTAGAAGAAAACATAGGCAATAAATTCTTTGACATCAGTCTTAGCAATATCTTTTTGGATGTATTTCCTCAGGCAAGGGAAACAAAAGCAAAAATATACAAATGGGACTACATAAAGTAAAAAGTTTTTGCACAGTGAAGGAAACTGGCAACAAAATGAAGATAATCTACTGAATGGGAGATGATATTTGCAAATTATACTTTCAATAAGGGGTTAATATCCAAAATATCTAAGGGACTCATACAGCTTACTCCCCTCACACAAAAAAAAAAAAATTCCAAGCAATCCAATTAAAAAATGAGCAGAAAACCTAAATAGATATTTCTCCAAAGAGAATATACAGATGGCCAATAGACATATGGGAAGATGATAAACATTACTAATTATAAGGGAAATACAAAGCAAAACGGCAATGAAATGCCAACTAATACCTGGCAGGATGGCTATCATTAAAAACTCAACAAATAACAAGTGCTGGTGAGGATAGAGAAAAGGGAATTTTCATACTCTGTTGATGGAATTGTTAAATTGTTAATTAGTGCAGCCACTATGAAAAACAGTATGGAGATGCCTAAAAAAAAAAAAAGAGCTGCCATACAACCCAGCAACACCTCTTCTAGGTATTTATCTGAAGATAACGAAACCACTGATTGGAAAAGATATATGCACCCCTATGTTCATTGCAACATTGTTTACAGTAGCTGAGATATAGGAGCAACTTAGATGCTCATCAATAGATGACTGGATAAAGAAAATGTCATTGATGGAATACTACTCAATAAAAAAAGAAATAAAATTTTGCCATTTGTGTCAACTTGGATGAACCTAGAGGATATTATGTTAAGTGAAATAAGTCAAAGAAAGACTAATACCATATAATTTTACTTACTTATGTAATCTAAAACAAAACAAAATAAAACAAATGAGCAAACAAAACAAAAAGAAAACAGACCCATAGATACAGAGAACAAGCTGATGATTGCCAAAGTGGAGGGCAGTTGGGGAATAAGAGAAAAAATAATAAGGTCGGCATCAACTTTTTGCTTCAGTGTGAGGTAAAGATGATTATCTGTTACCATGATAGTTTTCCTGAGATCAACCAAATTGACCAGATTTCTCCTTACAGTAGTTAATGCTGGGTGCCTGCAACTTGAATGGCTTTGAAAGTGGATAGAAGCTATAAACCAGTGGTTGGATATTGGTAGTATCTGTGGTTTAGTCTTCAAAATGGAGCCCAAGACAGTAGCAGTATAGATGATTTGGTTTCTTAGTGACCAGTTGTTTCCTTTTCACACACATACTTACTCTTTGAATGATAGTGTGTGATAGTCGTTCCTGCTCTTTGAACTCTTAAAAAGTGTTTTATCACTGAAACTGATGGAGGTTCTTTAATGGATCTTTCTCACAACGTATCTTAGAAAATGGCAAAGGGACCATTTATGGATGTTCTCCAAAACCTAAGAGAGAGAGAGAATGAGAGAGAAAATATCATATAGATGAGTCAAACTAGGACTGTCAATTTGTGAATAGTAGGAAATTCTGTGTTTCTGAAAGTATGGAAGAGAGGGCCGGGCAGGAATAATATCATTTATATTTTCAACACACAGGCAAAACAGTGCTAGATCATTGTGCTTAAGTAGGCTACATTTCAGAAGGTATCTCTGTGAGGTGTAGTATTTCGGAAGCAAAATTTTCAGGACTTCAAGGTATATTTAACTCTTGATTCAATGTCACCTCATTTCAAAAATTGAAGACTTGACTATATCTCTGATATAGAAACATGGCTCTATAAATTATTCAAATACAGACATGAAGTTAGATGTTAATACAAAATAATTGCGTTAGTTCATGGAAAACTTGAAAATTTGGCTATTTGGGTCCCAGTTACCTGCATGTCTGACCGGAATTGTATTAGTCTTCTCCTGGCTTGCTCTTCTCTTCTCTACCCTTGCCTCTTATTGTTCGTTTTCCACAGAGCAGTTAAGGAAACTGAAAAAAAGATGACACACATTAAGCTTAAATCTTTCCAGGACTTTGCACCACACTTAGAGTAAAATCCAATCTCTCTCTTGTGGCCTGGGTGCCTCTTCTTGTTTTTCCCTACTTCTCCGAAATTTCGTTTTGTATCACTCTCTCACTTCATTGTCTCAGCCCTGCTGGCTGCTCACTATTTCTTGAACAAACCAAGTTCATATTTCTTTGTACTTGTTATTTCCATTCATTGGACTACTTGTCCTCTACAAATTTAAATGCCTGGCTCCATTTTTTCATTTATGTCTCTGTTCAAAGTCATCACCTCAGAGAGACTTTTCTCAGAACCTTTGATCTAAGCCAACCCCCTCCACCCTCACTTTGTATCTTATCATTCTGCCTTATTTTCTTTATAGCACTTTTTGCTACTTAAAAATACAGAATAGGTTTATGCTGTTTACATGTTCATTTTTTTGCTCCCTCAATAGGATCTAAGCTCCCCATGAGCAAGGACTTTATTTTATTCCGTTATATCCCCCATCTTTAACACAGTGGTTCTCACAGAAATAAGTACTCCAGAAAAAAAAAAAAAGAAAAAGGAAGAAAAAAGAAAATAAAGCTTTTTGCACTACTGAATGAATAAAAAGAATCAGTGTTCAATGATAATTTACATGCTAGATCTCATTATGGAATATGAGATGTCAATGGAGGAAAAAAATGCTTATTTCTCTGACTCCCTGTCTCTCCTTTAGAGATCATCTCAACTCCTGCTCTTTTGAGAGTGGGTGGAAAGAGAGACCATGGAAGACATAGTCTTTGATATTTGGGAAACACTGTAACCACTAAAGTGAGGGCAGGAAGAAGCTTCAAGTGCCAATGATGAACGCGGAGAGAGAAAACACTGGAGCACAGCAGTGCATCTCTCTGGACAAAGTACTTGATGGAGTCACTTCAATTATTTTGTTCCTTGTGCACAGGGCAGGGTTTTGGGCTCACAATCAGACAGAGACTTGGGTTTTGTTATTGCTACCATAAAGCCCTGCAAAACTGGCCCTGTTTTCTCATCTGTGAAGTAGAAATGCTAATAAAAAGAGCTAATAATGTCATTGAGTCCTTACTGTGTTTCAAGCCCATGTAACATTTACATGTATTATTTTGTTTAGTTTTTACAATTGTCTCCATGATATAGGTGTTATTACTATAACCATCCCCACCCTTACATCACAGATGGCCATACTGAAGATCAAAGGGAATTTAGTAATTACAGAAGAGCACACATACAGCCAGTGACAGAGCTGGGAATGAAGCATCATATAAATTTGAACTTGAAATGTAGGTGCCTAATGGATATACTATGTAGTTTCACTGTCCAATGTGGTTGGGAGCACAAAATTAAGTAACTATTTAATTCTAATTGAATTTCTCACTCAGCTTTGTACTTATGAATACATATTACCTCCACCATTAGATTGGGAGAGTCTCAAGATTATGACCATGGATGTTATTTACCTTTGTGTCTCTGGGATTTAGCACAGAATATAGAACAGAGTTCTTTGTCTTCCTCCTCATTTCATACTTTGCTCTCTTTCTCCTCTAGTGAAAAAAATGACATTTGCCATAACCCACAGGGTCATAGCAAAGGCCTTACTGTGGAAGGAGTGATAAGAAGCAGGGCATGACCTGGGCACATGCCTCAACTTTCCCTCTTTCAATCTGCTAATAATTCTCACTCCTATAAATACAGCTTTGCTAAGTACTTCACATGATTCCCAGGCAGGTTAGGGTGAGTGCTATATTTAGGTCACGACAGTAAGTAGACAGGAGTTTTAAAATTAGGAAGTGTCATTGGCTCTGTCTAAAACACAGGCCTTGACCCCATTGAATTCAGGAGCTGCAGGAGCAAGACCCCTGGCCACATATTGTATCTCGATTCAATGAGGTTAATTGTGCATAAGGGGAAAAGGGCTCTATGATTTAGGACAATTCAACAAATACTATAGGATACATAAGGTTTAGAAAACGTAGATTTTTTAGTGCCACCTACTGTTGAAGTTATGGGAAAAATAATTTAGTTCTCATTTATTTGCTTGGCTCTAAATTAGGGCCACAAAGGAAAATATAAACAGCTGTTTTCAGCTGTGTGCTTTTTGTATATTAATGTTTTAAGTGTATAATTTGTACAATATGTAATTTATTTTTGGATACTTTTATTTATATAGATAATAAATAATTCTGCAAGAGTGAACACACCAGGGTGTATTAATCATTTCTGGCAGGTAGAAAACTGCTACTCATTTTGTAGAAAGAAGGGAATAAAAATTCAAGAACATTAAATACCATGCCTTGGACCAGCAGATTGGACAGTCGTCAGCAAGGCTGAGAAACAAAGGCCAAACCTCAAATTCCCTCATTCACTCAGTCATCAGAATCAGATCATGTGGAAGCACAAATTAGAAAAAAAACAAGTAAACAGTCTACATTAAATCAAAAGCAAGTTTGCAGAGTTTTGAATTGTTTACCTTGGCTGTCCTCTGCCTTTTTAATGACCTTGACTGGATAGCCAGTTGGGATCCTTAAGGCTGATCTATTCCCTAAGCAAATAAGACTTTCAGTGTAGTTAGAGGAAGTTGAGTATTAGGGAGAGATGTGCCAAACCATCTGCTTTTCTGCTAATTTCACTTTTCGATATGTAAATGGTCAGTACATGAAAAAAGAAGATAGAGTCACTTTACTGTGGAAAGTTAAAAACTATAGAAAGAAGTAAATGGATTCATTTCTTTATGTTGAGATTTGCTTGTGTGATTTAAACTTCTTAAAATACCACAAATAAATATTGAGCAAGTCTGCCATTTATAGCACTCTTCAGAGAATCACTGGAAATCACCCAGAATTTTGCTTTAATTTAACAGATAAGGAAACAAAGAAAGAAAAAGAGAACTACTTGTGGTAACATTTCTACACAGTAGTATGATTCATTTGAACCCATTTTGCTTAATTCTTAGTACTCTTCTCAAGTTCTGTCCGTCATCTCCCATCACCACCACCACCATTGATTTTCAACTCATCACAAAAGTCGTTCAACTAACATATTGCAAAACACAGATTTTTGACTCTTCATCTGCTGGTGTTTCCATCTGTGGCCATCATATTTTCTATTGGACTTTTTTTTTTAACAATAAGTAAAAAAATGTACAAAATAACATTGTGCCATTGTGCCTTTTTGCCTCTAGACCCTATTCTACAAAATGAGATCCTAATTTCTGGTTTTAGGATGAAAATATTTTACAGAAATAATAGATTGTTAAGGTGAACCACAGAAAGAGTCTCAAGGCATTCTGCTAATGGAATTGATTTTTCAGAGCTGTCTCTTTTGTTCTAAAAAGAAACAGCTTGGGAACAGTCTTATCAAAAATGAGGGCCATACTAATGAGGCCATAATAACTTATTTATTATTTGTTATAACCTTTTACACAGAGAAACAACAAAAGTGTATTTAAGCATGTTTATTAATTTTCCCAAGGCAGTTTTTCAGTACTTGACTAATTATTATCCTATAGTTACTGTAGGAAGTCAGAAAAACTACTTCCCTTCAAGATATACTGAGAAAGTGTTTTTTAAAAAATATCTTCTAAGTCTGAAAGATAATAATGGTGTTTTATTCTAAAAATTACATCTAGATCTCTCTGGCCTTTTTTTTCTTAATTGTTCTTTAGTAGCAACAACTAGAATATTGCAGAAAAGAAAGCACAGGAAGATTCCTGAGGAATAGAAATAGAAAGTTGTTTCTAAAAATGGAATTTTTCTATTGCAAGAGAGAACATAATTGGTGGTGCCAAACTTCCCTGTATAATTCTGATGAAATTACTGCGCTCCAGAAAGTGGACACCACTCTGCAAGGATCACGGGGTCATTACCAACTAGAGAAGGACTGGTCAAAACAACTGGGAGGTCAAGGGATGCCAATGCTGAGTTGAGCTGGTGATATGAGGGCATAACTGAATTTGTTGATTACTTATGTTCTTCCTATTTTTCAAAGGGAAAGTTAGGTGATATAATAAAATACAGAGATACATTAAGAGAATCATATGAGGAACAGAAAGTTAAACCTCATCTGGAGGGTTCTTTATGAACAGGCTGCCTGGCTGGTAGTTCTTGAGGCCTTCTCTCCTGCCCATCTTTCTTTCTCTCAGTAAATGACACATGTAAATCAAGCTAGCACAAGACAGCCTTCTTTACCTTCTTCCCCCAACTCTTCTTTAATTCAAAGTACAATTTATATACAGCAAAATGTATAGAATTTGATGAGTTTGACAAATGTATGTATCTATTTGGCCCAAATCTCAGTTAAAATATAGAAAATTTCTAGAAAATTTTGTTGTGTCTAGTACCTCCTAAGAAATAAATTGTGGTTTTTAAAAATAAATTATTTGCTTTTCTTGGTGACATGACAAAACTTTTGTGGCCTCCTTTGGCAGATACCAAGAGTTAAGGATATGTAAAAACAGTGTTTTCAGTGGTCTTGGCTGATAGAGTATTTAATGAATTTTTAGGTGGTAATTATTGCTGATGATATTAAATAAGCCTAGAAATAAGATGACATGGTCAGAGTTCCTAGGTTCTTAAAATAAAACCTTTATTTTACTTTCTGCAGGAATAATGTGTCGATATATATTAAGCAGAATGGTTCTTAATGCCAAGAGTGTTTGCCGGCTGTAGGGCAGGAAATACTGGAGTGGCCTTTTTTATGACTCTCCTGCTGGTTAAGCAAATTCCCTTATCTCTCAAAGGAATGAACTTAATTTCAGAAAGAATACGCACTGGGGAAATAAAGTTTGACATGGGTAACCAGGCAGAATTCTGTGTTTTTATAGCTGGCCCTTGAAAAAATCTTTGCATTGGGTATATCATTCACACCATGGAGTAGCCTGGTCACATGACAGGCATGCTGAAAGTCACTCAGCCAAGGTTTTGTTGAGATACTTCCAAATGCCAGTCTCTGGTAGAGCCTATGCTGACTTTATGGCAAGCAGTTACTTAGTATACTTAGTCTTTGGAAACAAAAGCAATTTGTAGACGCTGCTTACAGAATTCTACTCCCATCACCAAACCTGTGAAAGTTCTTAGTAGGGGAAGAGAGGGATAGAGATTTACCTTGCTTTTTAAAATTGAAGATGCCTTTCTTGTACTCAGGCCTCCTGAGAAACATGAACTTTCTTTAACTGCAGTTAGTGGCAGCAGCAAAATTACCAGCAGGGGAGTTGTTCTGCTGAAACTGGGCTGAGGTGCTATAGTTTATTTTAGATTAATGGGCTTCTCTGGTTTCATTCCCCAAGTTCCTACCCATGGATGTGGGCATTTCTCCAGTCCTGAAACCATTATACCTGACCTGGCTTTCTAGTATGATTCTGCCTGCAGATGTTGTCATTCATTTATCTGGGGTGTATGAGTTTTGTTTGTTTGTTTATTTGTTTGCTTTTGTGTTTGTTTTTGTTTTTGAATAAACAATGAAGGATGAAAGGATGATAATTTCTTACTGAGAGATTGGTCTGACTAAAATTTTTAGTATACTTAGAGAAAGCCTTTGGACAATTTCAAGAGTACGTTCATTCTTAAGTCACTGAAGCTAAAAAGTGCTTTACCCTGTCGAAAGATTATTAGAAGGATGTAGGTATGAATTTTGAGAATGTGAGTATTATTCATTAGGCACCATGGTATGAGAACGCATACTGAAGTGGGAGGCTAGAGGCTACTGTTCTAGTCTCAACTTCACCATAAAATTTATGAGTCATTTGCAAAGTAGTGAGATTAGAAAGAGATACATTCTGAAGTCTTTCTAGCTATAAATTTTTCTGTAGATAAATAGCATCAAATTAGATTCAGTTTTATGGGGATGAAGTTAAAATTTCAGCATTGGCAAAATGATGACCTGAAACTCATGTCAAATTTTTCATTGGCAAATTTATAATAGAATGTGACTTTTGCTTTTTCAATGGTGGAGTAGCGTATACAGGCCAATCATTCTGTTTAGATACTTATAAATGCTGGGTAAATTACAAACAAGACAAAACAAACCCGCCCTCCCCAGAGGTAAGGGGCTCAGAAGTTAAGCAAAATAGTGACAAATCAAGCCTTCTGTACTCTCACTACTTTGAGGAGACAAAAATTGATGTTCAAGAGTATTAAGCTAGTGGAAACTTGAGGGTCTCTTGTCTCAGAGGAAAGAGAATTCCAGAGAAGCAATTCTGAAATTCTATACAGGTTTTATGCTCAAAGTATTTGCAAAACTATAAATTGCATGTAATAAAAGCATTCACGAAAAGCAGAGAGCAGCAGCTAGAAGCTGAAATGTTAATTAAGCACAGATTTTTAGCCAGCTTATTGTGCTGGTGAGACAGAATTTGAATTTCAGAGCACTTCAAAGGAGGTTTCTGGTAAATATGTCAGGATCTCATTTGAGATGACGGGGAAACTATATTCTTGTAGTAAAGCAAAAATTAGAAATAGACCAACCTCCACAAAGACAGAAACGCTTGCTTGAATCATCTCAATTTTTTACTGGATCAAGGTGATTTGCCCCTAAACTACCTGCCTATTAGAAGAAAATAAAAATTTCTCTGAAGAAAATAACACGGCATAGAGCCTCCTGTAATATTTCAATCACAATGCTCAGCATTCATTCAAAATTACAAAATATTTTAGGAGACAAAAAAAAGAAATAAATGTTAAGTAAGAAAGAAAAAAAAAACAGTGAAGAGAAACAGGCCCATAGGTGATCCATGTATGATAATTATTAGTCATGGAATTTAAAATAAATGCCATTTTTTTTGGAGTGATAAAAATGTTCTAAAATTGATTGTAGTGATCATTGTGCAATTATGTAAATATAATTAAATCCATTGTATTTTACATATGAAATGGGTGAATTGTACTATATGTAAATTATGTTTCAAATAAAGCTGGCAAAGAACCTAAAAATCTAACCCACTAGAAAAATATAAAAAATAGTAAATTTGTACAACTCAAGAAGAAAGTATCAAAATATGTAAAGCAAAAATGATCCAGTTTTTACAAATAGACAAATCTGCAATCATAATAACAGATTATAATGTATTTCCCTCTGTAACTAATAGAGCAAATCAATAAACAAAAATAAAAACATAAATGGTGATTTATTAATTGACCTAACAGATACATATACATTGATGCACCCAGTAAATATAATGTCCATATTTAGGTACAAAGGGAATGTTTAGCAAAATTGATCATATGCTGAGCCATAAAGTAAGTCTCAACAAATTTAAAAAGATTAAAATCTGGCCAGTTGTATTTTCTGTCCAGGATGGATTAAACTAGAAAAAATTATTAAAAAGTAAGTAGAAATCCTCAAATGGTAGAAAACTTAAAACAAAACACTTTTTAAATAACCAGTGGGACAAAGAAGAAAATCATAATGCATATTAAGCTCAATAAAAAAGAATATATTACATCAAACGTTTTAAAATGTAAGTTAAAGTCTTGCTGAAGAGGAAAATTTAAAACCAGGATCAGATACATTAGAAATTTTAAAAGGCTGAAAGTTAATAACCTACCTATCTACATCAAATACTTAGAAAAAAAGCAGCAAATTAGATCCAAAGTAGAAGAAAAAAACCACCATAATTGATAAAATTAGTGAAATAGGAAAAAAAGATAAAATAGATACAATCAAGAATCAAAATTTGGTTATTTGGAAACATTATTAAAAGTGATAAAACTCTGGTTTGATAGATCAGGGAAAAAAAAGTAGTGAGAAGTCAAAAATTACCAACATAATAAATAAAAGAGAGACAATGTTATAGGTACTATAGAAATTAAAAAGATGAGATAATTTTATGAACAACATACTTACAATAATTAAATTTTAAAAAATTACAGTTGACATTTAATATTATATTACTTTCAAGTGTACAGCATAGTGGTTAGACATTTATATAACTTATGAAGTGATGCCCCAGGTCAGTCTAGTAACCACCTGACATCATACATAGTTATTACAATGTTATTGACTACATTCCCTGTCACAGTCCCACAGCTATTTTGTAACTACCAATTTGTAATTCTTAATCTAACTTTTTTTTACCCAGTCCCCCAGTCACACTCCCATCGGGCAACCATCCGTTTATTCTCTGTATCTATGAGTCTATTTTGATTTTCTTTGTTCATTTATTTTTTTCTTTAGTTTTCACATATAATTGAAATCATATGCTATTTGTCTTTCTCTGTCTTATTTCACTTAGCATAATACCCTTGTTGTTGTAAATAGTAATATTTTATTCTTTTTTATGGCTGACTATTATTCCATTGTATATAAGTACCACATCTTTTTTATTCAGTTCTCTGTCTATTCATGGGTACTTTAGTTGCTTCCATATCTTGGCTATTGTAAATAATGCTGTAATGAACATTTTCAAATTAGTGTTTTGTATTTATATCTACTTTGGATAAATTCCCAGAAGTGGAATAGCTGAATCATAAAGTAGTTCTATTTTTAATGTTTTGAGGAATCTTCATATTATTTTCCACAGTGGCTGCACCAAGTTGCAATCCCACCCACAGTGCAGGAAGCTTCTCTTTTCTCCACATTTTTGCAGCACTTGTTTGTTGATTTATTGATCATGGCCATTCTGACAGGTATGAGGTAAAATCGCATTGTGGTTTTAATTTGCATTTCTCTAAATAATTAGTGACTTTGAGCATCTTTTCATATGTTCATTGACCATCTGTATTTCCTCTTTGGAGAAGTGTCTCTTCAAGTCTTCTGCCCATTTTTTAATTTGGATTGTTTGTTTGTTTGTTTTGGTGTTAAATTGTGAGAATTCTTTATAAATTTGAGATATTAACCCCTTTTCAGATGTATCATTGGTGAATGTCTTCTCCCAATCAGTAGGTTGTCTTTTTTACTTTGTTGATGGTTTCTTTTGCAGTGTAAAACTTTTTAGTTTGATGTAGTTCAATTAGTTTATTTTTTCTTTTGTTTCTCTTGCCTGAGGAGATATATGGAAAAAATTACTAAAAGCAGTGTTGGAGAGTTTACTGCCCATGTTTTCTTCTATGAATTTTATTGTTTCAAGTCTTACATTTAACTCTTTAATTAATTTTGAGTTTCTTCTTGTATATGATATAAGAAAGTGGTCTAGTTTTATTTTTTTGCATGTATCTGTCCAGTTTTCCAATACCTTTTATTGAATAGACTATCTGTGCCCTATTATATATGCTTGCCTTTTATAGATTAACTGACCATATAGATGTGAGTTTATTTCTGGGCTCTCTATTCTATTCCATTGATGTATGTGTCTGTTTTTATGCCAGTATCATGCCAGTTTGATTACTATAGTCGTGTAAAATAGTTTGATATCAGATAGCCTGATACCTCCAACTTTGTTCTTTATCCTAATAAAATTTAAATCTTAGACTAGGAATTCTTTTGTGTGTGAAAAACAAACTTCCACTAGATTTGGAGAAAGCATTTTATGAAATTAAATATATATTTATGAGTATAAAAGCAACATTTTAGTAATTTTGGATAGAGAAGAACTTAATCTAAAGAAAAAATCAAAAATATATAACAAAGAATATACTTAATGGCAAAATATTGAAATATTACATTAAGATTAGGATTGAGGCAAGGAAGTTTTTTACTCCTGTTATAGCAACATCCAAGATGGCCCCCTATAATCTCTTTATCTTGATATTCATGCTCTTGTGTATTCTTCTCTTGAATGAAGGCTGCACTTATTGATTTACCTCTAACAAATTGAATATGGCAGATGTGATAGGAAGATATTCTGAGATTATGTTATAAAAATACTGTCACTTCCATATAGGCTCTCATTCTCTCTTAAATCACTATACACAGGAAGAGCCGGATGCTATGTCTTGACACAGACTTGTGAAGATCTCCAAGTAGTAAGGGAGTTATGAAACCTAGAAATGAATCACTTCCTCCACACTTCTCCACTGGCGTCTTCCACAAGACCACAGCTTTGGCTGACTGCTTTAACTATAATCTCATGCTTATTGTTTTAAGCTACTAATATAGAGATAACTTGTTATGCAGTAATAAATAACTAATAACTTCTATTCAGTATTGTCCTATAGGTCTTAGAATGCTCACAAAGATAAGAAAAGATCTTTGACTATCATTGACTATATAATATAAGTACCTTTATTGTAGTTGTAGGTTATTAGGTCAATATATAAAAAATTACACTATATTCATATAGATAGAAGCATAAGTATATATAGGCAATAAATGATTCTAAAAGAAAATTTTAAATGAATCAAAAAGCACAGATAATAAAGGAAGATATTGATAAATTGACCTTTATGAAAATTAAGAATTTCTATTTGTTAAAATATATCATTAAAAGAGTAAAAAGCAGGCCATAGACTGGCAGAATATATTTTAGCACATGTACTCAATAAAACAAATTTATTCAGAATATATAAAGAACACATACAAATCAAAAACAAAGACAGTTCACCCATATATAAACAGATAAAGGTCCTGATAGTCAACAAAAAGAGGACACCCAAATAACCAATGAATATATGACAACTTTTCAGCATTGGTAGTCCTCAGAGAAATATAAATCAAAACTCCAGTAAGAGATTATTATATACTCTCTCTTATTAACCAACAGAATGGCTAACTTTTAAAAAAAAATCTAAAATAATGCAATACCAAATGATGTGGTGATAGTATGGAAAAAGTGGAACTTTCGTATATTACTAGGGAAAATGTAAATTGATACAATCATTTTAGAAAACTGTTTGCAGCATCTGTCAGAGGTTTATTTATGCCTCCCAGCTAGCAATTCTACTTCCAAGTGTATAACCTAAAAAAGGTTTATATATGAACATCAAAAGACATTGAAAAGAATGTTCATAGAAGCATCATATATAATAGTGTCACAAACTGGAAACTATGAGTAGTAGATGGATTAAAAAATTATAATCTGTTTACACAATGGAATACTATACAGTATAGAAAATGAGTGATTATTGCTAGAAGAAATAACATGAGTATAGGTGAAAATTATGTTGATTGAAGTAAACTAGACACAACAGAGTACACACTGTTATACATTTTTAAAAGTGTCAAACCAGCCAAAACTAATCTACAGTGTTAGAGTCAGACTGGTTTTATTCTTTGGCTGGTAATTATGGTGGGGCTGGGAATGAAGGAAGCTTTTGGGTTGCTAATAGTCTATTTTCTGTTATGAGTGGCAGTTATACAAGTGAGTTCATTTTGTGAAAATTTGTTGAGCTCTATTGATTCATGACCTTTTCTTAATGTATGTTATATTTCAGTTGAATGTTGATTAAAAATTTCTTAAATATAGTTTTTCTTTTCCAAGAAAACACATTAAGCCCAGAAGCAGTAAACTCAGAATGCTCCATGACAAGCAGGTAAAATGAAGGAGCAAGTGAGGAGGAAACTTTGGCAAAGTAGAGCCTTCCTGCTTGCCTGTCACACTTAAATGGGGCAGTCACCATAGCTCAGTGCATGGTAGCCCTTTGGGAATGCAGACCAGACCTGACACACCATGTGGTTTTTCAAGGAAAGTCAGAAATTCACATTTATATCTGAAATCTCCTGACTTTTAGTGTTGACATAAAACTAGAAATTTTTTAAACACCACGAACTAAACAAAAGACATCTATAAACCAGATTTAGTCAGCCTGCAAACTCTGATCTATAGTGTCAATATAGAAACCTAGAATTGTGGAATTGGACACCAAATATTACCATCTCCGTAATCAAGTTCTATCAAGTAATTACCCACTCTCATCCCTGATATGACATATTATTCTTGGAAAATTTCATGCATGTTCACATTGACTAACTTTTCAACAAGTTTCCACTTTAGAAATGTCCTCCTACCTCCCTCTCTGATTGTCACAGTTGTCTATAAAAGCCTTGCCCAAATGTCACCCCCTCTGCTACTTTGCTGCCTTAGTCTCATGGAGAGCAAATTGCTCCATAATCTATAGTTCTGTGTCCATCTTTCTATTATTAGACTTTGTATAACATATATATATATATATATATATATATATATATATATATATATACACATACAGGTATATTTGTACAAATTTATACATACATATAAATACAAATATAAATATATGTGTATGTATATATATATATATATATATATATATATATATTATTTGGTTTGCGCCCTTCTTAAGAGCGAATGAAAGAAAAAGAAAATTAGATATTTTTTTGCATGACACAAAGTAAATCACTCTAGACAAAACAGAGGTATTTGACAGCATTGAGTCCTGTTAAACATAAGTTTTTAGAACCCATAGTTCACCTCCATCAGCAAAACTCTTGGCAGTGAGGGAAGGTCTAGCTATCTATTTCATTCTTATCACAGGTATATAATAAAGAGCTTCCTTGGAAATCCTATAAAACAAAACCTCTAATTAGCAAAAAGGGACTACAGATTCCATTCATTTACTTATAGGATCTATAGCAGGAATTAAAATAAGCAAACATTCTGCCCTTTATGAGGCGTAAGTATTGCTAAGGGGAGACAGATAATAAATAGCTAAACACTGTTATTTCATACTGTAGAAAGTACAAAGAAGGAAATACACAATGTAATGTGATTGAGAGTAACCGAGGATAGGGGAAGAAACACTTTATACTGGGGGACACAGAAAACCCTCTCTGAGAAGACTTTGTAGACAACCACATGGGAATCTGGAGACAGACCATTCTGAGTAGAGGAAACAGTGGTGCAGCAGGTCCACAGTAAGTGTGTTGCAGGAAAAGGAATGAGGTCAGGGAATGGGGCCCAGTGGACAAGCAGGAGAGTGGTGTGAGATGAGCTTTTGTGAGTAGGCAAAGCCGTGTCTCACCTGGACTGACTTCCTGGATTGCGCTATAAGTGCAATTAGAGGGAGTGACATAATTTGACTCATGTTTTTATCAGATCACTGGTCACTGGTTGAAGAACAGGTGGCAGAAAGGACAAAGATGGAAAATAAAAGATTAAGAAGCTATTGCCATAATTACAGTGAGGGGACACAGTGACTGGACTCAGTGAACACAAGTGGATGGATTTGAGATGTATTTTGGAGGTTGAATGGTTAGACTGAACTGATAGATTGTGAAAATGGGGAAATGGACAAAAGGGAGGCTCTTCCTACTTTTGGACTTGAGCAAGTAAGTAATGGAAGGGTTGTTCTTACATGAGATGGAGAAAATTAGGTGAAGAATGAGTTGGAGGTAGAAATTAATAGCTTGTTTAGTCCATTATAATTTGACAATGGCTATTAAACATGTAAGAGTGGATTTCAAGTACCACTGTGATATCAAGAGCCTGGATAAGCAAGAAAAAAAGAAAAGAAGAGAGGCTCATACAAGGCATGGGACACTCAGATATTTATACTATTAGTAGAAAAGAGAAGGGCCAAGCAGATGATTTAAAAGGATCAGACAGTGGTTTAATAGAAGAGCAAGGCAAGCATAGACTCACAGAAACCCAGAGACATTATATCATGAAGGAGCAGAAACTGAAATTATAGTCTTGTATCAGTGACTACTGTATAAAATGGGCAATGGACCCCTTCTAGACGTTTAATACTCACTCCATGTACCACTGAAGGCCCCAGCCTCTTCTTCAGATAGATCATATCATTCTTTCCTTTGCTTATAATATAGTCGCACTGGCCATTTTTCAGAGTCTTAAGCAAACCAAGCCCATTCCCATCACTAGGGCTTTGCCTTTGCTGTTTCCTCTGTCTGAAAAATTTCTCTCCAAGCTCCTTACTTGGTTAGCTCCTTCTCATCCTGTAAGTCTCAACTCAAATATCACCTTCCCACAATGCCTTCCTGATTGTTGACCTTCCTAAAGCAAACCCTCTGCCAGTTCCTCTGTCATATCTGTCTAACTTCTCCTCAGCATTTACCATTATCTGAAATTATGTTGTTTACTTGTTTGTTCAACCATTTATTATCTGTCCCTTATTCATAGCTTCATGAGAGCAAGCAAATTTTTGATCAGATCCAGTGCTGATCCTAGCATCTAGTAAAGCATCTATATTGGTAAGGGTAAATAAATTAGAGAAAAAGAGCTAATTGAATTTGAAACAGTAATCTTGATGGCAGTATTAGAATACAGTGGCATTCTTATTGGTAAGGCCTGGTTTACTAGTTTGCGAGGGCTGCCAAAACAAAATAACACAGGCTTGGTGGCTTAAAACAACAAGAATTTATTTTCCCCCTGTACTGGAAACTAGCAGTTCAAGATCAAGGTGCTGGCAAGTTGAGTGTCTCTTGAGACTTCTCTCCTTGGCTTGTAGATAGCTGACTTCTTGCTTTGTCCTCACATGGCCTTTCCTCTGAATATGTGTATCCCTAGTGCCTCCCCCCCACCCCACCAATACTTTTTATAAGGACAACACTCTTTATTGGAATAGGGCCCCACCCTTATTACCTCATTTAATCTTAATTAATTCCTTAAAGGCTCCATCTCCAAATACGGTCACATTGGGGGTTAGGGCTTCAACATGTGATTTTTTTGGAAGGAGGCCACAATTCAGTCTATAACATCCGTGTTTATCTCTGGCATGTTAGTTCTCCCATTGTGTGAGTCTGTGACTCAATTCCACAGTGAGATAGATTATCATTTTTATTCTATTTGGATTGGCAGCACAAGGGTGCTAAAAAGAGTATGGGTAGAGTGCTTATTCTGTTAGATATTCATGGCCTTGCAGAGAATTTATGCTGAATCTAGAGAACAGAAATAAGTAATATGTTCTTTAAAAAATTATTTATACACATATATAATTTATGCATAAAATATATAATGTATACATGTATAAAATCATATATACATTTGGAAACACTTTGATTTTTTATTATATACTTTAGAACATTATTTTTTTTCCTCTAAAGATGTGAAAATTGAAGCATGGAATTTTATGCTTAAAGATCTCATTGTTCC
This sequence comes from Macroglossus sobrinus, assembly GCA_004027375.1. Taxonomy (NCBI): domain Eukaryota; kingdom Metazoa; phylum Chordata; class Mammalia; order Chiroptera; family Pteropodidae; genus Macroglossus; species Macroglossus sobrinus. The sequence continues at coordinate 294,984 of PVKZ01000375.1, forward strand.
TCTACAAATAGCACATAAAAACTAGAAATATAGTTTAATTATTTAAAGGGACCATGTTATAAGTAATGATTGACTAGAACATTGCTTATTTAGAAAAGGCAATCATGTTGGTGCATTTAATTCCATTGAGTAGTGAGCACTCACTTCTTTTTGATTAATGGTTTCACACTAAGCGTTTTTCATTTTGCTCTCTGGAATAATAAAGATTAGGTACAATTGGAATAACCTTAACCCTTCAACTGAGGGAACTTTCTTGACCTTCCATGTCTCCATTATTTAACTGGAAAACTATATCAAATAAAGGCATGACATTGAAAAAACAAGACATTACAATTTTGCCAGGGATTTTTGGATAAAAACAAAAATGATGGTATCATGCACGGTTTGATTCATGATTAAACAGATGTTCCTGGCCTTGCCTTAAGCTAATTGTTACAGATAATGTAACAGCCTTATGGGAGAAGCAATAGTATACTGAATACAACAAACTATGAGTGTCCATGTTGGCTCTGGGATTGAAATTTTAGGCTCTGCTGAACTGGGGCCTCTCAATGTGCTGTCCAAGTTAGACTAAGCCTGAGATCATTGTGAAAAACTTTTTTAAAAAAAGCATTGAGCTAATTTTAGCAGAAGTTTTCTTTTTTATTAGACTGTTGAATGAGAACATTCTGATTTTAGCAGGTAATAAAGACATGATTGCTTCAGTTCTCAATCCCGATGATGTACCAATATTCTTCCAATTTGGGAATCCTGAACATTTCTTGTGTGATAAAGTTCATCTGGTGGTATTGGGATTTCCTGCTACAATCTGACCTTAATCACACTTTGAACATATTCAGACCTAAAAAGGTCATTTATTAAGAAAGCAGAATTTAATTTTACTCCTTTAGAGTTAGTTTTCAGGTTCCTCTGCCACACAGCTATTGTCTGAATAGCTATGTTTTCTATAGAAGGTGAGAATTTCTTTCTTCACAAACAGGAATAAGGAAGACCAAGCATCAAAAAGAGTTGATCACATATAACCCTAATTCACATACCAGTAGAGCCCTCTCTGACTCTAATTCCTGGATCTCCATAAACTGTATCTCTCTTACGTAGGTAGCCATGACTTGAAGCTCAAGTTTTTCAGCTGTTTTCACAGATACCCCACTCATAGGCACTGGGTTGTCTAAAGAAGACTTTAGAGGTTTTCTGCTCACTCTTATTTCTTCTCTCCCCTAGAAGCAACACAAATTCCTTTTCTTATTCATGATGAATCACATGTTTGTGGTGGGGTGGGATTATCAAAGGATTTCTTCAAATTAATACAGTACTCTCTCTTTCCAGGATTACTTCTAATAAGTAGAATTTTGACTGATTCTAGCATAAATATTTATTCCTTCTGAGTCATCTCTAACTTTATGACAATAGGAAAATCATGGGCTTTAGAATGATACATAGTTGGATTCAAATTTTAGGTTACTAGCATATAAAAAATAGTTATCTGCTGTAACTCAGTTTAACCAACAGCAAATGATGTGTCAGCAAGGTAAGATACAAAAATCCCCCAAAGAGGCTGACAGTTTCCTCTCCGCTTTCTCTTCTTTATATCATGTGTAGTATTTAGCATAGCTCCTGGAGCTTGGGAAAGGCTTACAGGCTTTGTGAACTGAAACCAATTTAAAATGGGCTTTAGAAGAGTGACTTTTTTTTTTTTTAAATTATGGGAGGACGTTACAGGCCAGAAAAACCAGTCTCTTATGAAAAGAGAGTGAATTTGTGTTTTAAGTGGGTATTTTAGTGTTGTTTTCTAGAGACAGGATCCTGCTGTGCTGTGTACAGTTGTGATTATATAATAATTTGTTGCTTCTGAACATATGGCAGTATCCTTAGCAGCATCAGGCTGCAGAGTGAAATATGTTGGCGTCATCTGAGAAGAGTTATGAAACTGAATAAGAATCAGGCAGGGGAAGAACTGTTGCTGGTGGTGAGGAAATATAATGAAGTAAGGGTGAGAGAAACCACATTAAAGCTATTGTTTTGGGGTTTGAGGAAATAAAATAACTGTCTAACCTTAGTCTTCTGCTGTATGTTCTTCTGTTTAGAGAAGCAGAATCTCCTCGAAGTCCAGTCCCACACTAGGATAGTTTTTATAGTTAGCTTCTTCTCGGTGCAATGTTTAAAGCTTAGAATGCTCCCTATTGTAAAATCCAATAAAAAACAAAGGGCTTGTTTTCCACCAAGGCTGTTTTCCTAACTAAATTTCTCCAACAAGTTTAATGAATGCTGATTCAATTTATAGATGCTGCTATTACTTCAATAGCCCCCAAGCCTATAAAACCATGAGAGAAAAATACTCTTATTCCAGGTGGTAAAATATAAATGCACCTCTCCATCCCACATGTTTTCATTTAATCTCGGATTGTTTGCCTCATTTTGTTCTTCCCACGTGAAATGGAAATGCTTGGTGCTGCTGAGAGAAGCCAACCAAATTATAACATTTCAACTTTTAAATCTCTCCTGAGTTGGTTAGAAAATACACTCAAATTTATTTATTTTTTTCCGGTTTGGAATTAGATCCGACTCTCCACTCCCACTCACATCAGGGTATGTGCCAAATATACTTTGAATCTCAAATTTTGAAGTTTCCGACCTCATCTTTGGCTAGGAAAAGGCAATGTAGAATATTATTTATATGATAATTTTTTTCCTCTAAGCTTTTCTAGCCTAAAGGTTGCATGTTTCTCCCCAGGTGCCAAGAGTTTCAAAGCTCTAAATGAAACAGTGAGAGGAAAAAAAATGGTGGTGAAAATTTAGAAACAGAACTCAGAGTATCCTGAAGGTGCTGAGTTTTCCTGGCCCTGTCAATCTAGTCCATTTTTTATTGAGCAGACAAGCTTTTTCAAAGAAATGAGCAAGAATTCCTTATCCAGAAGGCACTGATATAATCTCAGAATTGATGATGAGCAGATCAAATAGGAGGAGGAAAGGAAAAGAACAGTAAGTAAAAACAAAATGAGAAGGGAAAGTAGAAGGCAGGTACTCGACAACTTTTCTTTCCCCAAGTGTTTTTTTTTTTTTTTTTTTTTTTAACGACAAGCATACTGGAAAGTATATATGATGAAGTTCAAAAATTAAAGTTCAGAAAAGTTGAGTAACTTGCCCCAAATCATGCTCATTAGGAGGTAGATGGACTTCAACCCAGATCTACTGTTTCTATGATGATCTCCTCATTCTTAGGTAACATTAAAAATGAATAAAAAGATAAAGGAGAAAAAAGACTCAACAAATTAAATTCTATCAGATAATTACTAAGTTTGAGATATTATTTAATACTTTAAAAATGTATGTATATGTATAGGATTAAGAAATTGGAAAATTCAATGAGGTACAAAAGAAGAAATAAAACTGATCTGTAACTATAGTACCCCAAAATAATCACTATTAATTTTTGGTACATTTCCAAGGTTTTAAAAATTGGAAGGAGGGAGGGTAATTCAGATACTTACAAAATTGAGGGCATTCATTTATAATCTGCTTTTTTTCACTTCATATATCAAGAATATTTCCCTTTGTCTACACACATTCTTCTACAGTATTGTTTTTAAATAATTTATTAATTTAATCAAAAAATCTTTATTGAATATATTCTATACCCCAGGCAACATGCTAGAAAGTAAGGATTTCCAATGGGGGGGGGGAAGAAAAGCAAATGATGCCCTAGCCCTCAGAAAGTTTATATTCAATGGGAAAAGGAAGATAATAAACAATAAACAAGTAAAATAAATACAGAATTTGGTCTATCAAACATTATAAAGAAAATACATATGGGGACATAATAGAAAATAACTATTTTAGTTAGGAAGTCAGAGAGAGTTTTTCTGAGGATTTGACATTTGGAGTTGAGAATTGAATACAAAGGAAGTTAAAAAAATAATAAGTTGCATTCTAAGCAGAAGAGCTGCTGTTCAGATAAAGGGCCCTGCAAGTAAGAAGACTTTAAACAAGAGAACTTGCTCTGTTCAAGGAGAAGAAAGGTCTGGAATATCATGGATAGAAGGGAGAGAGAGAAGAGATGAGCTAAGGGATGTAAGCTGGGAGAAGACCATATGGGGTCTTGCGGGCCATGAGTTTGGATTTCATTTGAAATATAACTAGGAAACTATCAATGGTTCTCAAGCAAGAACACAACCAATTTGATTAAAGTATCATAGGCATGGATTTCTCAGTCACAGACTCAGGAATGTAAAAATAGAATTTATTCCTTAACCTAGTTTTTAATTTCTGACTTTTAACCTCAAGCTTGCCTAGCAGGAGACAAACAAATCTATCCAAGTGCAAGTTTTTCTATGTTCAAACCAGAGAAGTATAATTCAGTCATGTTCTGTCCTTATCTCTTCTATATCCAGATAGAATGGGCTTATAAATATCATGTTCAGATGTATGTGTTTACATGTGTCATATGTGCACCATGTTGTATGCAGTAGCCCTGGTATTGCTGGATTATTGCTTCTTTGCTGGCCTTTCACTGCTGATACAACTTGTACAGTCCTCAGGCACGTACCCTATCCATGTAGATGCCTGTGAATTGTCCAGGTATCTTATGCTGGATGGCGGTCAGCAGTCACTAGGTCCATGCAGGTTGCTCCTCTCAGCAGTCAGACATAGTCCACTCAGCTGGGCCTTCTGTGTACTATAGAAAAGGGTCTGTGGTTCTCCCGTGCCTTTGTGAGGCCGGGGATGTGGAGCTGCTCTCAGACCCTCCTCACAAGGCCCCTAATTCTTCTCAGTCTCTTTGCCAGGCTTCTAGTGACATGAGGTTCCAACAAGCAAAGGTACAAATTCACTAAATGTAAAGAAAGATTTCACTGGACACAGGACACAGGACTAGAGATGACTAGAAGTCAGTGGAATCCTCCTCCCCCACCCTCATCACACAGACCCCCATGTCTATTTCTCTGGAGCACTTTTGTCCAATCTAGAAGAGGAAGATGTGACAATGTGATGGCAGGAGCTGAATTCAGAAGCCATGGCTGCAGTGGCACTTGACTTCACTGTGGACCTTTATATTGCATTGAGAACTCCATGCAGCTACTACCAAGGGAACAAGGCGGGCAGGTAAATGCCATTGACATTTTTGCAAGTTTTTCAAGGCTGCCCCATAGTTCTTACTGCAAGCTTAGAGAAGTACTTGGATTTCTTAGGTATATCCTTCAATTACTCCTTAGGTGACTTTACTTGCTAGGAAATAAGAGTTTTGTTTCCGTTAATCTATTATCAATTAACTTAAAAGTTTTTGATATATGGTTGTACATTTTTTTTGTTTCCAGCAGTGATATATTGCTTTTATTTTTAACTGTTTTATTTTTATATATTTTTGACCATTTCTGTTAAAATTTATAAGAGAAATGTTTAAACATCTACTCTTTGATCACCATCTCATGTTTAGGCTTTGTTTTAAAATATTTTATCTGTTTAATACATCTGGATCCAGATGTATTTTGTATGAGGTAGGCATCAAATTCTTATTTTTCTCCCCAAATAGTTAACAAGTGGTCCAATTACTATTTATCAGTGTAAAATGTTGCCTTTGAAAGTCTTCTGTTATATAAAAGTTTTATTTTCTGGCATTTAAATTATTTTCTTTTGATATGCTTATTTCCACTGTAATACTACAGCTTTAATTATACTCTCTTTATGTGTATTTTCATATGTTGTTAAGAAATTGCTTTTTTAATATTCCTTGTTTATTCAAAATTTTCTTGGCAAGTATCATCCTTACATTTTTTAAAATGAAATTTTATCATCAATTTGCCAAAAGCAAACAACTTGAGTTTTTTTTTTTTTTATGGACATTGTATTCATTTTTAAATTTACTTGGTGAGAATTTATTTTCATTCCAGAATGTCGTACATATTTCTGCTGAACATATTTCTAGGTATTAAATACTTTGTTTTCATTGTGAAAGTAATCATTTTCCACTGCAGATATTGGTTTTTACATATTTACTTTGTCTCTGGGCATTTTTTATTAGTTGTATAAGATTTTTTAGCTGATTCTTTTCATTTTTTTTTAGTCAAATGATAGCAACCATGAATAATAATTGCATCTCCTCCTTTGCAATTATTAAACCTTATACTTACACTTTTGTTTTATGCTATTGATTGAACCTTTCAAAACAAGTTTTAAGAAAAGATAGTAGCAATAGTTCAATTCTTTGTCTCTTTCCTTATTTTAATGATAATGGTTTTGGCATTTTTATTCTTATGCTAAGTTAGGCTTAGATAAATGTTCCTTCTATTGCTAGTTCAAAATTTTGTGTGTAGTGTATTGATATTCATTAACTGACTTTTTAACTTACTACATGGGTTTTCATTTGATGTGATAACTTATATTTTTTACTAAGAAATCATAATGCAAGGATACTATTTTAAGTAATGTCCTACTTCCTCATGGTGTATCACTTTTTAATAAGCTATTGAATTCAACTATTATTTAAAAGCTTAGATTTTATATCGATAAGTGAGATTTATATTTTATATGTTATATTTTTATTGAGGTATAGCATTTAAACTGAAAAAGTTCACATCATAAATATATTATGAAACAATCACATGAAATTTGTTTTTATTTTGTACTTTATTTTAGAATTTTATATTTTGGTCTCCCTTGCGGTTTTAGGATTTGGTTTATTACATAAAATGAGCTTGAAGCTTTGCATCATTTTCAATGATATAAAAGTTTATATACTATGAGAATTTTCTGTTTCTTAATACTTTGAAATAACTAATCTGTAAAACCATACCTGAGCCTATATCTTTTTTAATGAAACTTATTCTTTGGTAACCTTTTAAATTTCTTCAATTTGTTTTATCTATGTACAAAATTGTGTAAGAATTAGTAACATGTGTTATTTTCTTGTACTTTGAAAACAATACTCATTTCTCTGGTCATATCATATTTTCAAACTTAATTTTGTGAAATCTTGTTTTCCAATTCCTTTTTGATATTATATTTGTCAGAAAAATTTATTATTTTTCTTCAAGAACTTGTTCTTTGATTTATGCAGTCTATTTCTTTTAATTATTTCTCTTCTGCTTTTATTAATTCCCTATACTTCATTAGATTTGTTTTATTATTCTTCACATAACTTCTTAAATTGATTTATTTTCTTATTTGTGTTATTTTTCTTGTTTAATAATAAAAACATTTATAGCAATAAAATAACTCTGAGAACATGCCACATGTTCTTATAGGAGTTTTGTTTCTTATCTTTCTAAACATCCTGCAATTACTCTTGATATTCTCTCTGAATCAAGGATTCAGAAAGCTTTAAAATATCCAAGTTAAGTTTTAGTTGTTTCTAAACTTAAAAAAAAATTACATATAATGAAAGTTCTAAGATGGGTTATAGCCAGTAAAGTGGTTCCTCATATGGTTGTTTAAGGTTCCAAGATTCTTCTACGGTTTTGTACCAATATCCTTTGGATGTTACCTTTGTCCACATAAGTCTTCATACGTGGTCATGTGTCTGTCTCAGGGTATCATACCTGGAGGCACATGATGTCCATTTGACATCAGCTGTGATCACCTGGTCAAGGTATTATCCAATTTATCCACTGTAAATTGAGGATTTTTTTCCTCTTGTAACTACTAAGTCATCTATGAGGAGACACTTTAAGACCAGGCAAATATCTTGCTCTCCATCAGAAATTTCCTTCTAGATTTAGTATTCATTGATGATTCTCTCCTGAGACCAATGTTTACAATCATAGCAGGTTGGTTGATTTTTAAACCTGTACATTACAAATAGCATATGGGCCAATTGTCTAGGTTTCAATATCTTTGCTTCTGAAAGAGCCTTAAAATGTGACTTTTTCAATCTTTTGCCCCAACCCAACATAACAAATTCTTTTTTCTTTATACTCTTTCCTTTTAATTATTAGTTTAAAATTTCATTAGGATCAGTCTCAAAATTAGAGAAATTAACACAATGAACTCCCATTTGCTTGTTATTTCACCTCAATGGTTACTGATATTTTGCCACTTTTGCCTCATTTATACTTCTATTTGTTTGTTTGTTTGTTTTTAACATGGCTGAAGTATTTTAATGCAGATTTTAGACTTTCTTTCACTTTCTACATACTTTAATATATATTATTTGAAAATATGAATGTTTTCTTAAGTGAGAAAAAAAAAATTACCCTGATGGAAAGAACCAGCAAAGCTCTTTAGTTTTCTGGTAAAAATCTTCCTTCAGTCTTTTACAGAGTCCTTGCCAGACTCATCAAAATGAGTGGTATATATTGCCTTGTCCTCAAGGAAGATGCTTGACCAAATAGCAATTCCCCTCACCTTGTCTTTGGCTCAATTTCTTTTGGCAGAGAAAAACCAACTGTACTTTAAATACAAGTTTTGCTTAGTAGAGAGATAGAGATGCAGATAAACACTTTTAGAAATATGGCTTACAGATTCATATAAATTTCTGTAATTTTTTATGGTAAAAAAATTACCTCAGTGAATTAAAAAAAAATTGTTCTATGCATACATGTGCAGACCCCTATCAACAGATAATTCAAGAATTACATGCATTGACATTAGAATATTAATTCTTATAAATCTATCAGTGGAGTTCATTGCCAAACTACTTAGCTACTTAAAAAAATTCGTGCAGTTCAGATATGAACTAGAAGCTTCAGTGCTGAACTAACTATCTGCCATCTGAAGCTCATCAAAAACACTGCCAAGGAGATAAGAGCTTTTCAAGAGGTATTGTTGAAGTGATATTTCCCTAACATCAGGCCTCAGAATAGAGTGGTGGACCAGCATGGAGTTTTCAACAGTCCAGGGATGTCAACCTGGAGAAAAACAAAAACCATATTGATCAATTCTTATAAACTAATATATAGTCATTTAGAAGGAGATATTCAAATGTTCTGCTCTTTTAAATAGTGGCACTAATAAGTGGCATTTGTTTACTGGTTGGTTTTTCTTAATGTTTTCACTTAGTAAAATTAAAAGGTTGCAAGTCTTATGCCATATCACTCATTTTTTAATTGTTAATTTTACCTCTCTTAGATTCCTAAATTCTGGTAACCTTAGTGTGAGGGATATGGTAGTTTTTAATGCCCAGATTCTGTAAGCTCTAACTCTGTGTCATCAATCTGCAAATGTCTCTGGCATATCACTTTATTATTTTTTTCCCTGTGAGGACATCTCTTCAAAGAAATAATAACTGGTCCCTGACCGCATCAAGGGTCATATGCAAATGGCCGTGCAGGTTCCTCCCTCCACCCCTGAGCTTGTCTGAACTTGGGGTGGGGGAGCATGAATCTTTATACTGCTCCTCTTCCATGTGCAGAGACTAGGGCCTGGAAAATTAGCATGACATCAGCAGCTACATTAAGGACAAGCGGACAAGCGGAAGGGAAGACACATAGGATATAAAGAGGTAAAAATATAAGACAGTTGAAATATTACATGAAAAATCTGAGAAAATTTTTTCTTTGAAGGCAAAAGTATGTGTCTTTTCATTAGAAAATAAGATTAACTCTCTCCAATTTTATTAAACCTATAACATTTTGGGCTTACATACAGTGATCAGAGTTAAATTAATGGGTTTTAAAACATTTTATAACCAACTCCTGGTTTCTGGACAGTATTTAATAAAAATTTTTTACTCTTGCTCTTGTTTTCTTTAAAAATTTTTTTTAATATTTACTTTTTCCTGCAGGGAAAAAAACATTTTATACGGTAAGGGGCATATTCAGCTGTATTTTACACTGTCCTATATCAAACTGGCTCACTGGAGGGTGCGTGTGTGTGTGTGTGTGTGTGTGTGTGTGTGTGTGTGTGTGAGTGGGGGGAGAGAAAGAAAGAAGGAGAGGGAGAAAGAATTTAGAAAGATAATTTTTTAGGCTTTTTATTTTGTTTGTCAAAAAAACCTGAATTATTATGTCTCTGCTTTAGTATGTATGTGTGCTTTGTATATATGTGAGGCTTGTTTCATGCAGGATCGCACTGACAGGATTTTGTAGACAGGATATGCTTTGTGTTATGAGAGGCGAGGGAGAGTCGCAGTAAAGGATTTGGGTGCACCTGCTCTCAGCCTACCCACGTGGTAGAGACAGCTCAGTACTGTGGGCAGGGAGCACATGTGCCTATAAAGGGAATTCCTGTGTAAACATCCTGAGGTCCTATGAAGGGCAGGGTGGTAAAGTCTGTTTTGAGTAAATGACCACTCTTGCTTCCTGTGGTCCAGAAGTGGAAGAAAATAATCTATTGCAGAGTCCTTATCCCTTCTGGGAAACAATGTTTCTGGTCTGACCCAGAGATGAACAGATTTGAGGACAGAAGCATGGAAAAGGTGGGTGGATCCATTCTTATGATAGAATTTCTGGCAGAGACTGCTAATTACTGCCCAAAGCCATTCTTCTCTTTGTGGCAGATTGTATCATTGTTCTAAATATTTTCTGTCTTTACATTTTAGTTCAGTTTCCCAGAAGGAGACCCTGAAGCAAGGATGCAAATGCAGGTAGTTTGCTTGGGAAGTGATCACAGAAAATGCTAAGATGGGAATAAAAAACAAGTCCAGTCCTACCCCGGCACAGAACCTTCAGCTTCAGAGTTACCCTGTCTGAGGGATGAGGGAGCTGGAGTGTTGACAGGTTGAGAACAGTGGGAGAAGGCATTAATTCCCTGGCATTAGGGGCCTGTTCTAAACACAGACAGGGAAGGCTACATGCTGGCAGCTGGACGTGAGGCTGATGTATGCTGAAATAGCAAAGGCCAAGAGAATAGTCACAGCAAGCTTACTGTATCTGCTTTACCTTCCATGCAAAAGGATTATGCATTCTGCCCCGTTGACTTTAAGCTTGGATATGTAATGCATGGTCTTTTCCCTATGGGAAGATTGTATTTCTCTACTCCATTGACATGAGGATTTGGCCAATGAAATGTGAGCAGAAATGACGTGTTCAACTATTTAGCAAAAGCTTTAAGAGCCATCGCATTTGTTATTTTTTTCTTCTGCCTTTTACCCAGTAATATCCTGGATAGGAACTGCTCTTTTAGTCTGGGGCTTGAGATGAAGAACAAGTGTAGCTGAGCCTCAGCATGGTTAGGCTGAGAAAAAAGTAAAATTTGTGATTCTAAGACTCAGCATCTTTTAGTTCATTTATAACAGCAGCATAGCTGACCCATTTGTATCTGAAAGTAAGTTGTTAAGAGGAAAAAACAAACAATATATTTAGTATTGACTTTGTGACTGGGTAGAGAACGGCAAGGAAACTATTATTGAGGCCACAAAGATGGCATCCAATTTATGCATCAGTGAGACATTTGATAAAACTGTCAGCAATAATTTGGAAGGCAGATAATAAGCTAAACGAGCATGTGGCCTTAGGTGAAGAATTTGGCAAACAGAATATCTGTACTTGATATGGTGCCTGTTGGCTGAATTTCATAATAATGAGGTGAACTCAGAAAAATCATTGTCTGATTTGCAAGTCAGAATTAAAGGGAAGAGAAACTCCAGAAATTCTAGAACTTTCAGTGCTGAAAAACCTTGGTTTATAATGACAAGATAGAAGACTCCTGCTCTTTTAGTGGTACTCTGAAATTGCCAGAGCTGTCCTACCTAATTCAGAGTTATTTTACTTGGAAAAGAGAAGCACAGTTTTATCTTTTTAAATCCAGTGGAATTTCTGCTCTCTATTACTAAGACTGAATGCAAATTTGAGCTGATCTGATATAGTCAGAAGACTCAGAAGAGTGTATGCTCTAGGAAGCGTTAACTGATGACTCTGGTGAGTGAGAATAGTCTGGGTTTGATCAATGTGCTTTCACCTGGGATGATGCTGGATGAGAGGAGGAGCACATGACACCATGCCAGTGGATGCCACACCATGGTTTGTGGATGTGCTGGTGAAGAAGTAGGAACAATGAGCTGCCAGTTTAGCTGACGATGGCCTGAAACATCTGCCGTTAGTTGTTTTTGGGTTTACCTGAGAATGTCACACAGTGGGGCTATTTGCCAAACTGAGAGAGAAAGTTTATATTGTCTGCCAATCATATGAGAGATCCTTCAGGACTAAGAATTCATTTTCCTCATTATTTGCATAGCAATCCTCTCTAAAATTATTTGTGGCAAAGCGTGAGATAAAAGTTATTTAGCTCATTTTTGTTATTATCCACTTCATCCTCCTGGTCTTCTCCTATATCAATGGAAACATTTTGAGTACATTCAACAAAGTTTGAAGAAAAACGTGGAATCCCATGACATGGAGAACTTGGTGACAATTAGTTTCAGGATCTTGACAAACAGAGGAAAGCTTGTGCAGCACACAGATGGTGCTGATTTAGGGCAGGTACGAGCTCCTTTATTGATGCTGAAGTTCACCTTTTTCTTTGCTCACAAATCCTGCAGATGCTGAGCTGACAGGACTGGAAAAGCATTAACATGGTTGTCCAAATGTTTAAAAAAAAAACAAAAACCTTTCCCCAGGTTCATTAATCATCTGCAAAAAAAAATTGACCATGTTTGGTTAGTAAAGAAAACCTTAATAACTTCTGAAAAGAAAAAAATTACAAAATCAATCTTGTCTGACAATTCAGTAGTCAGGCTTTAAAATGTTTGTATTCAATTTTTACAGGTAAATGTCATGAAAAATGTTAAAATGCAAGGGGGCTACTTCTCTAGACTAAAAAGACAAGTGACTTAATAACCAACTATAAAGTATTGTTATTGTTTAGATTCTGATTCAAACAAACCAACTGTAAAAAATGTTTTTTGAGACAGTTGGGTCAAATCAATTATGGACTATGAATTAGATGACACCACGGAATTATTGTTGATTTTGTCAGGATGATAATGTCACTAATTCTTTCTCCCTTAACTTAAATGCTCCTGATAAAAGAAAGGTCATCAGAGGATTGGGCCACCACTGACAAGCCATCACAGCCTGGCTCTGCCAAGTCTCAAGGGCCATGTGTAACTATCATAACAATATATGCTCAGCCAGGCTGTTTGCTGTACTTGAAACTCCTCACTTTTATAACTTACTGCCTTTGCAAAAGTTGTTCCCAGGGCATTGTCTACAACCCTTCAACCTAGCAAAACTATCCTGTAAGACTCAGCTCAAAAATCGCCTTCATGTATTCTTTCCTCAGAAACTATGGTACACAAGTCTCACTGTTACCACATTTTTATAACACTTACTCCATTGGACTGTATTTATGTCTTGGAACATCTGTCTTTTCCCATTGTTCCCTGCATGTCCCTCCATCTATAACCTCATTCTGTCCATTTCCTTCAAAAGAGAGTGGTCACAACTTAGTGTCTATATTTTGTTACCTTCCTTTGCTCCATAATCTATTTTAGTATTTTCTCACCCACCTCTCCAGGGGACTGAGTAGCAGTAGTCTCTAAACTTCCTAATCTTGCCTGACCTCTACGTCATATTTGAAAGGGTTGTTCACCAACCCTTTCTTGATTATTTGTGGGTTTATTTTTTATTGAATGTCTCATTTTGACATGTCTTAGCATAGCCTCCTCCTATTTAAAAAATTATAAAACAAGGGCTTTTGTGCCAAGAGTTCATTTTAGGAAGTGATTCCAGGGAATGTGAGTGGGTGAGTAAGAAGAGTAGAACAGGGAAAAAGGAAAAGCTGATTCATGAGTGCAGCCTTAATGAAGACAATCACAACTGTAGGCCATGGGACACCAGCATGCAAAAAACTAAGAATCTGCGAAAACGCACTTGAGAATTTTCCTCCTGAATTTCATGGGAGCGGAGACTTTATCCACTGTTTTTCATCCTCCACAAATCAAGGATTGCTCCTGGGTTGTTAAAAATCTTGCACTTCCGCATTTCCGTGAGTGGGAGAATAGCTGACTGGATTCCTGCAGGTGCCCTTCTTGCTGACGGTAGCAAATCCCCACAGTAAAAATCCCCAGTTACGTGGTACAGCTGTGATGAGATGCTTCCAAATTACATTTGAGTTCAGCCAATTACTCCAAAAATGACAAGATTAAGAAAGTGGACCAGTAGGATGTAAAGGAGAGCACAAGAACTATTTAACACTCCATTTAAATTTTTCCAGGTTCCTTTTTCTCTTTCAGTCACTTAAATATGGGTATTTTACAAAGCTAGTTCTCAGCCAAATTCTACATATTCACTCATTTATTTAAGAAATATTATTTGAGTACCTATTATTTTCCAGGCCTGTGGAAGTCATCAGTAAACAATAGATAAAATCTCTGTCCCTATGAGACCAACATTATAGGGTTACACAATAGAGTAATTGACTAGTATGTTAGAAATTTTATAGAAAAAAATTAAAGGAAGATAAATCAGGAGCTCTGGGGACAGGTGTAGGTTTTCGGTATTTTTGTTCTAAGCATGTTTGCTGTAAAAATTTTTGCCTCAAGCATTTTCACTGCAAATATTTTGGCTGTACAACTAATTAATCCTAAGGCAATTTCACCATAAAAGATACAATTACAAAAAATAAAAGAGGGACATTAAAAAGGGCACAATTAAACATGAAAAAATTAACAACAAAACTAAAAAGACTTTCAAAAATGAAAATACATCATCTTCATAGTCTTTTATTTGTACTATTTTCTTTCCTTATTAATTTGTCTACTCATTCAGTATTACACTTTTTAACTTTCCACTACAATTTCTTTATTAAAAAGTTTCTCAGATTCCAATTAAAGAATCGATAATTAATGCTTTTGAAAAATATTGTGAATTAATAGCTGCTTCTTTTATATTTGCTATAGCTTCATAAGCTTTTTTGGTTTTGATGGATGGGAGAGATGACAGTACTCACTGATAGATTTGCAAACATATGTTATTATTTTCTTGGATATTATGCAATTTGGCTTTATATGTAGTTTTACAATCCAGCTTTATATGTAGTTGTTCTCATTTTCTATTTTAAGATGATCACATCTACTTGTCACTGTATAGACCATTATGAGGGCTGAGATTTCTATGATAGAAAAATGAAAGCACTGTGAAAACTTCATTAATGGAGAAATGAAACCAAATTAAAAACTAGCTTAAATAAATTAAGGCCACTAAAAGTAAACCAAACACTTAACCAATGATTTTATTTTTTATGGTGAAATGCCTTATGAGAAATTAGTTGTGTTGCAAACATGCTCTTAGCAAAAATGCTGGTGATAAAGATAATATGGCAAAAGATGCTTATGGTGAAAATGCCTAGAATCAAGTTTTCCAGGTTTTTCTGCCTTAAGGAGGTGATATTTGAGCAAAGTCTTAGAGGAGGCTAGTGCCTCAGAGCTACAGAAATTTGGAGGAACAACTTCCTGACAGAGGGAATAGCCAGTTCCAAGGCCCCGAGGCAACAGCATGTCAACACCAATATGTCTGAAGAACAGCCAGGAGGCCAGCGAGGGTGGGGCAGGTTGAGCAATGGAGAAAATGGCAGGAGACAAAATGAGAGATATAACAGGGGCTGGATTTTATAGAACATGAAAAGTCATTGGCTATTACTCAGAGTAAAATGGGAGCAATCACAGGGTTTTTAAGAAAGAAGTGACCTGCTCTGACTTATAAAGAATCACTCTGTGGCTACAGATTAATTAGAGAGGAGGCCAGGTTAGATTGTAAAAGATGGTGGCTCTGCTTTGCTCACACATTCTCTCTGGTTCTTCTCACTTCCTTGCTCTGATGAAGCAGCTGGCATATTGTGAGCTTCCCTATATGAAGGTTCAGGTGACAAGGAACTGGCTCAATAGCCAGTGAGGAGATGAGGTAGAGTCCTGTCACCTACAGGAACTGACTCCTCCTGGCAACCTCACGAATGAGCTTGGAAGCAGATCTTTCCACAGGTGAACCATGATATGTAGCCCCAGCTGACACCTTAAAATCTGTGAAAGACTCAAAAGTAGAGGAGCCAGCTAAGCCACACCTTAATTCCTGATCTACAGAACCTGTGAGATAATAAATGTTGCTATTTCAAGATACTAAGATTTACTATATTGTTACATGGAAGTAAATAACCAATACAGGCATTATTACTATATTCCAAGTAAGAGTGATTATGGCTGGGACCAGGGTAGTAGTGGAGGTGATGAGAAATGATCAGCTGTGGCTGTGAAGGAAGAGTCAGGAGGATATGAGATAAGAGAAGAAAAAAGGGTCAAGGGTGATATGCAAAGAGCTCAAGTGACATTAGTGACTGAAGGCCATTAGATGTACAGGGTCCCTGTCTGTGAAGGGATATGCTTGGGCTGGGAAGCAGTTTCTGTTGCTGTCCCTTGTTAGTGAGGATAAACAGATCTCTTGGGTATTGATAGTTTGAACCTGGGTCATAGGTGTTTATAAAACTTGATAGGAAGGTCAGTTCTAACTCCCAATAATGTTAAGGGAAGCTGAGTTTGGTGCAATCCCTGTCACTCTAAGAAAGTGGATCAAATGAAGTTATTTTTAGGATGAAAGAAAAAACAACAGATTTCTATGCCAGGGTCAATGGTCCAATAGAGGGGGAAAGTCTGGTGAGAAAGGGAGAGTTGCTTGGAACAAAGTCCATGAGTAGGGAATGGGAATGGGATTTGGCACGTGAGTCTGGTTTAGATAGGCATGTAGAATGTCTCATCGTTCTTAGTCTATATGTTCTCTCCTAGTTAGGCAGAGCAATAAAATCAAACTAAATGTCTCCTTTAGACTCTGGCTTTCAGAAAAGCTCTCACTCTGTCCAAAAAAAAAAAATCACTTTTTTTGACAGCCCAAGCTCTCATCATTTGTCAACTGCTCAGGAATGTGGTCTCAGCATTGCCAAGTCTTCTTATTTTCAAAAGAAGCCTGTAACTCTAATATTATGGGAGAGCTTCTAGTTTGTAAATGCTTACAAAGAATTCAGACTTAAATAATAATTTAAAAAAGCACTCTGCAGGCCAGAGCACATTATCAGGTTCAATCGAACTATGGTCTTTGCCCTGAGAAACCACCACATCCAGATTCACTATTTTAATTAACAACTTATTCTCCACACAGTAGCTGAAGTGAGATTTTAAAATACAAATCTGATTGTATCACTACCCTACTAAAAATCAAAAATCGTTAAGTGGCTTTCTCTTGCGTACTGGAGACAGTTTAAACTCTATAAAACAGCCTTTCCACAATCATGCCTGAGCTAACTTTCCCAGCTTCAGCTCTTGCCATTATCCTCTCAGACTTGACATTCTATCCAATGGAACATCTCATAATTCCTCAGGAGCACCATGTTGTCTTGCTTCCTGCTCACTGCACATGCTGCTTCCACTGCTTGAAAAACTGTCCTCTTCACCCTTTCTACTAACTCTTTAATTTTTAATGACACTTCAAGTCTCATCTTCACTTCATTATTTTTGTAGGCTGTCTGTTCTCCTCTCCTCTCCTCATGCCTACTCAAGACCAAGTCTTTGTTTCAAACCCTTTCTATGTTCTCACCACTCCTCACATTTCTTCGTAGGGCACTGAGTATCCTCTACTTCATTTGTCTTCTTTGAAAATTCTCTAGACTCCAGTACCTGTGGGGCTAGGGGCATTTCCCATCTTGTCCACTGAGTCTAGTTTACTGACTATTATATGGCAAATATCAAGCAAATATAAAATTTGGTGCTGTCTATAGCTTGACACCAATTGCCTCTCTTAAGCCCTTTAGAGATATTCTCCCAGTCATCTCCAGATATCAGGATGTCTACTGGCCCCACAAATTCAACATTCCCTGCTTATTATTTTTCTTCTCAAGTGATGACACCAAATCCACTAACTTAATGGGTCAGAGAATTGAAGTCATGCTCACCCCTCACACCGGTGAGTGTTTCTTCACCTCATCTTAAATTAGGCTGCTGTTTTCTTTTTCATTACTACTCTCTTAGATAAGACTCTATTTCTCACCTGTGCCATTTCTATGAACTCAAAAACATCTCCTTGTATCTTTCATTCACTCAATTCTGCCTTCTAATCTACTCGCAACTCTGCTGGCAAAAACCCAGTCATGTTTTTTCTACTTGAAATGCTTCATGACCCCCTCATGGGCATTTAGGTTTAGTTCAAATACTATAAGAGATTCCTACCATTCAATTTCTACTACTTATGATATACTCTAGCTTAGATTTCTTCTGGCTTCCCACTATACCATTCCCACCGTACACTTTATGCTCTAAAAATATCAAGCCTCTTACACTATTCTAAACATAGCTTCTACACCGTATTAGAAATGTATTCACAACTGCAATTTCTGTCAAAATACTGTTGAATATCTCCAGATGAACTGTTATTCATCTTCTGATTTTAGCTCCATATTCCCTTATCCAGGAATTGCTTCTTTAATATTTCCCTCTAAGTGTTTCTCATTTCTTATGAGCTACCTTTGATTCTTGTTTATATTTCTATTGTACTTACTTACATTTTGATTTCTACCTCTAGACTCCAAGGTTCTTAAGAACAGAGACTGGGCTTTATTCATCTCTGTTGCCCACTGATGAGCACAGCACCTGATGTAGATGGTAGTTGCTTATAGACACTCTTCAAATGAATGAGTAGTGGCCATTCTTTGCCACATGTAGCTCATATATACCATTGATTTTGAGAGCATGAAATACCCCCATTTGTTTTTAAAGAATTTACTAAAGCATTTAGTTTTTAACTTACAAAGAAATAGCTAAACATAAAGGATCCCATTGTCTTGATCTTGAAGTCAATATGCATTTATCTCCTCATGTCTGCTGCAAAGCAGCCGAGGGAGGTCCAAGTAAATAGTGAAGAAATCGAATTTGCCTTTGGGATATTTCCAGTTTTATTTTCAGAGGTCATTTCTTTTCTTCTGAAATGTTTTGTCTTCTAACCTTCTCCCTTATACCCAAATACTTCTCTGTTTCTTATTCCCAAGGTACTTCATTTGCTGGTCTCTAACAGAATTGTAGAAATTTTGATCAGCCATAATCTTTAAAGTAAATTGAGATTCTTTTTTGAACTCTTGGTCTACAATGAATCTACTGATAAGAACAAAAGGATAGAATGTTTAAAATTGAGTCTATTCCAGAATATGTACCATATATGTTCCTTGTAACTGGAGGTGACTTTGCTTTACACTTTTTTTTTTTTTTTTTTTATAGAGATGAGAAAGGCAAAACCATCACCTAAGGCTCCACTGCTAAGCAGTTCTGGCCTAATCTTCTATGCTACCACTCACAAATTCCCATAAGGTGTTAGGCAGGTAAAAGTAAATAGTTTTTCCACCACATTTCCAGAGGGAATTCTTGACATTGGAATACCATATACGACTTAAAACTCTAATGGAAAAATTCTGAATACAGTTGAGGGAAAATTTAAATGGTGTTTAATTACAAGCACAGTACTGAATCAAGAATGCCATATGACATGAAGGAAAAAATGAAGTGAGGCCAACTTCCCATAATTTTTCTGTTCAGAATCCCAGAAGTACTAAAAGAGTGAGAGCACATAGAACCAATTCTCATTTTCATGTGACTTAATTTGTAATAGCACATTAAAGGAAATACCTGTTGTCACCAGGATCTGAGAGGTTTCCTCGCCCATTTAGGTGAACAATGCCTACTGTGGTTACCCTTTGGAGGAGATGGCAAGGTCTAACACAGCTGATGCCTGATACACTGCAGATGAAGACATCTGCAAGAACCAGGAGACATGGCTAATCAACGGGCCCGGCCTTGCTAATTGTAGTAAGCATCAAACTGTAAATTTTCCCCATCTGAGAACTGTACAGCCAGTCTCACAATTAGCCTAACAGCATTAATAACTTTCTGACAAACACCTTCCCCCAGTTCTTTGTTTCCTTTTTAATTTCTGTAGCTATTTTTTCCCCCATGTTTTCTTTTAAGGAAATGAAATGATAATCACTGAGTACTAATTAGATGCTAGATACTGTGAAACAGACATTATTTCATATTGTTATTAAACAAGCTAAAACAGCTCACACTTCCATCTACAGGTTTGGAGACTGAGGCAAAGAGAGTTTAAATAATTTGCCAGAGGTCATAACAGCTAGTAAGTATGTTCCAATGGACCAAACTGCCACATCTTTGACAATTTTTTTATTTTTATTTTTTAATTGGGAGATATATGGGAGTAGTGGGTAGAAACTTCATTTCACAAACTCAGGTGTACAGGAAACCTAATTTCAGTTTTTCATACAAAACAATATTCACTATAAACTCTCCATCTGGCCAGTGCGTGAAAACTTTAGTTCAGTCATTTATGGATTTCTTTCTCATGCCCTTTCTTCAGAATGGTAGAAATTTATTTTGGTCACTTCCTCTCTCTTTTCCTTTTCTTGGAGCGGTGTCTAAGTGCTGCTGGTCTTCTATGATATGTGCCCCAAGGGACACATGCATCCTGGTACATCAGCTATCTTTGCAGGCACAAAATGATATGTACTCATCCCTGCCTGTCTTTAAGTGCTGATCCAGGTGGGTCCTTTCTGAGCTGGCCCAATAACCAGACTCCAATTCAACAGCCAGGGTCTCTTGGGTCCAGTTCTCTCCCACTTAACTCTCCAGCCTCTCTTGAGATTTAAAATTGTTCTCCAAATCTGAACCACACTATAATTGAGAAACTTGGTTTGACCAGCTGTGGCCCTCTATTTATCATTCCCATGCTCCCTTGGATGCAGGCACACTTCTGCTTTTATGGGACAATGTGACACTGGGGCAGTGGAGCAATGTACCAGTGAGGCTGTCTAAATACTGTCCCCCTAAACATACCTCACAGCCATTTCTATTTGGACATCTTGCCATTCTCCTGGGATTTACCTAAGAAAGGGAACGTAGGTTCCTCTGTATTGAAATCTCCAAATGTATCTAAGGTTTTTGTTATATCTTCATACCACAAACGAATCCCAGAAGAGAGGCAGATATGTTTGGAGTATGAAGTAATATAACACAAAGTAAACCTAGAGAAGTAGGAGTAGGGGAACAAGGTCCACAAAGGCAATGAAGCCCAAGTAAGTGCCCCTCTGCTGTCACTTAATCACCTACTTTAGTTCAGGCTCAGTGCTGTGAGCTTTTTAAAACCCACTTCTTGTCCTCTCCACAAATCTACCAGAGAGGTTCTATTATCTTCATTTTGCAGATGAGGAAATTTGAAGCTATAAAATAAAATAATTTTTTCCAACTTACCCCTATAATATGTTCCATAGTTAGGAAAGTTTAGAGGAGCAGTTACCCATCACATGCAAATTCTTCCAAAAGATAAAAATGACAGGGAAATTATCCTTTTACATTAAGAATGTAGAATTCCAAAACTGGATGAGGACTATAAAGGAAAAAAAATTACCAGCTGACTTAACTTATGATAATAGATGCAAACATTTAAAAAAATATTAAGTAACTAAATCTAATGGAGTATTAAAAATACATTATGTCAATTAGAGCTTATTCAAGGCATAGAAAGAAAGTTCAACAACAGAAGATCTATGTTAATCACCTCCAGGGTTAGGGAGTAGGATGAGGAGAGGGAGGTGCCAGGGTAGAGTATTTTAGAAGATGTGCCCTCTCAAGGCTGAGTGCCTCCTTACATTTTGTGCCCTAAGCACCTCACTTGCCTTGCTTTAGTCCTGGCTCTGATGAGCATGTTTGGAATTGAAGAAAAACAATCGCATGACTGTCCCATCTGCTATATAAACAACATCGTACTTTAATATCTATTTATATAAAACTTTCAGAAAATGATGATCAAAAAAAAAAAGTATTGTTCATTTCTAAAAGCTATCCACCTAAAACTTAAACATCAAACATAATAGAGAAACTTTAGATGTATTTTCTTTCAGAATCCAGAAAAAGACAACACTTTTATCGTCATTACTGTACAACATGATTATGGAGACTCTGTCTGATTGAAGTACTAAATGTTACAATTATAAGAAGGAAAAGACAAAAATATATTATTTGCAGATGACTTCATCCTCTACATAGGACACTACACAATCAAGAAATTATTATAATTAATAATAGAGCTAGCAAGGTTGCAGAAGACATAGAAAAACTCAAAAGCTAATAGTGTTTCTTTCATAGTAATCATCAACAAGAAATTATAAACAAAAGATAAGATCCTATTCTCAATACTAACAAAAGAGCTAAAATATTTACGAACTAACTTAACAAAGATAACAAAAGAACCATGGGAAGAAATGTGTTAGTTCAATTGTAAGACATTAATGAAGATGTCACTATAAAGATGTCAATTTTCCCACAATTGGTCTAGAAATTCAATAAAATTCCAGCAAGATTTTTTGAAGGAAATGATAAGCTTATTTTAAAATTCATATGGAAGAACTGGTCTAGCCAGTTTGATAAATATGTACGAAGGACAGGGGCACTGAGGCCTTTGTGATGGTATGAAGGGAAGAATTTCATAAATAAGCACTGCTCCCCTATGTCAGAATTAAAAGTTATGTTCAATGAGAGACACAAGAAACAAAGCTGATGGACAGATGACATACTGGGAGATGATATTTGCAAAAAATGACAGTCAGTACCCAGAATATGTCAAGGAAATTTTAATAAACAGAAGGAAGAAATGCTAATAGAGATGCGAGCAAAAGATTAGAATCAGCAATTGCCCAAAGGGTCAATAAAGATAAAATATTGGAAGAAAGCATTGCATTTGGAACAAAAGCCAAGGATAGTAGAATCCAGAGGAATTAATTTAATTTATCCTGAGACTCTGACATGTGGTTGGTGAGTAGATGTTTTAATGATTAATGTTTGCAGCTGTTTCCCCATGGCATGTGCTACTGAGACAGGAAAGCAACTCCTACCACGACAGGAGGGTCTGATTTGAAATGCATTAAGACTGAACAGTACAGCACCCAGCACTCCCTCCCACCACAAGGTGTCCATTTATATTTTACTTACATATGTGCCTTATATTTATTTAGTTTCCAGAGCTGTGCAAGACCTTGTTAATATTATCATGGACTAGTTTAAATAAAAATCTAGGAAAGATACACATACATTTAAAATAGTTTTATACTCTTTTTTATTTTATCAAGTTTATTTATAGATTATAAGTTATCTGAAGATAAAATATCACATAACTATGTACATATATAGACATATTACATGTGATATATTATTAAATTATAATTTTTATATTTAATAATATATTGCTATATATTTTAAAATATATAAACATATATATTTTTCTTTTTTCCTTCAGCTTTCAATATAGCAATGAACTAGGAATTGGTGAATATATTGACTGATTTCTCTAGGGAAACACTAACCAACTAGCACTAACCAATTCCTTTTAGGGTCTAAGTCTTCTATTTTTATTTATTAGGATTAAGTGCCTAATACTTTCTGCCCATCGAACTGTAGAATATCTAGCATAAAGGGTGGAGCCATGCTCATAATTCATATTTTTTAAGTCTAAGCAAATTTATGTAATTAATAATGTGTGGGGGACATAATTAGATTCTCGGTCTAGCATCGAGGCCTGACTCTTTGTCCAGGGAAGAAAGAAAGTATAAGTGGCAAGGTCTTTATGAAAATACTATGAAAAGTTGAAAACACTTCGAAGTAAAACCAAAAGGAAGGGAAAAGCAATATTTCGGTGTTTAGCATGGTTTAAAAAAATGAACTTGCAATTCAGCAGTCCCATGCAGCTTGCTGAATACTGAACATATGGAGAACAGTATTAACATGTATTCCACTTTTCCATACATATTAACTGAATAACCTAACAAATGCAAAGTTACAACTAAATAGGTAAAGCCACACCAATGTGTGAAGCAAACAAACACCTCGTTTTGTCATTGCAATGCAAAAGGGCTGGAAAACTCCAGGTGTGGTTTACTCCCTTCCATATGAAAGAAAATAAAAAACTGAAAAATAATCTTAAATAAGTAGGCCATCTTTTCTCCTCACATGTAATTTATCAACCTCATTTTATTATATTTACAAGTGGTTCACTTTTCTTCAAAGACGAGGTGCATTTAATGTCTGGGACATAAGAAACAAAGTAAGAAGCAATATCCTAGCAATTCTAGCCTTTGTTTTCCAAATAATTTTTTTCATTTTTTTTTACTTTTTCAGAGAAAGAATGTTTTCAGATGAAATGGGTATAAACCTGGATGGTATGGTTGAAATTATTTTAAGACTTCTATCTGAAAAACTACAGTTTTGATAGCATTCGGAAAGCTTGGTACAATCCAAACCAAAACAGCCTGACCCTAACTCTCCACATATCTTCCCACTGCATGACATTTGTCACTTGTTAGCCACACATAATTTTAAACCAAGCCCTTTTATGGAATTATCTAAGATAAAGTTATTGGCTTATTTGCTGTGTCTTTATAATGAATCTTTTTGCCAAAATAATCACGAGGAATCCAATGCTGGATAATAGTTTTATTTATAGTACAGGATTTCCAAGTAATTTCCAAAAATGTTTCTTAGCAGATAATGCAGATATTTCTTCTAACACCCCACCTTCCTCCCCTCATCTGAAGTAAAAAAGTAATTTAACTGGTACCCTGAGTATCAGTGCTGGGAAATGAGGCTTTACTCATTGCGAAAAAGACTAGAATCTGGATAATTACACTTGAATTTTACTCTGGCTTAGTCCCTTATTAGCTGCATGAACTTGACCAACACACTTCACCTCTGTGAGCCTCAGTTTTCTTTTCTGTATAATGCTCACCTCACAGGGCATTTGTGAGGAATGGTTAAAAATCACACTTGTGATTTAAACTAGCAATGTGTGAGCTGAATTATGCCCATAGATATGGTTTGCTTTTGGCTTATACAAAGTTTTTAATTATTAAAATTTGTTGACAATATTTAAAAACTAGCAATTCAGATTTCTGACTTTTTGTTTTTAAATGTAAATACTGAAAAACTTACAGCTGGCTGAAACTATTGGCATAAACACATTTCTACCACTGACTTTTGTCTTCACTCATCCTGCCCAGTAGATGTTTCCCCATTATACGAAAAAAAAAATGTTTAATTGATTACCCTGGTGACACCCTGTTGAATAGAATTTTCTGAGTGATCTTGATCACCAATCAAAATTCAGTGCACACTAAAGGGAACTAGTGAATATTCAAAAAGAGGAGAGAAATAGACGTGCACCTAGGTGACAGAATATTTATGTGAGAAATTGGACAGTTAAACACAGATATTGGTTTATTTCGCAGAAATGTAAATCTACTGTCACTACTTTTATAAGTGCCATAGATTAATATTTCAGACATGTGTAATTTGGAGCCATCCACAGATATAAATGAACCATTCATCAGAAAAAAGTAAGTCATTTACTTGAGAAGCAATGAAGCAATAAAGAAATTGATCTGTAACTAGTAATTAATAATAACCAGTAACAAGAATTTATCCCTAATATAGTTAGTGAGCATGTAGGCACCAAATGGTGTTAAATAAAGCTCAGCTGACAAAAGCATATAGCTTCCTGATTCTTCTCAATTCGCTATCAAAATGTCCTTTAGCTTTAAATGCTAAGCACAGTTTGTTTAATTCTCAGTTCAGATTCGAATGTATTTTTTGAACATCTCCTGTCACCCCAGAGATTTGTTTCTATTAAAAAGTATATTAAAGTATAAAATTATACAAAAAAATTGCACAAATAAGTATACAATTTATTGTATTTCTGCAAATTGAATACACCTTTGTAACTGATACCCAGATCAAAAACTGAGTTACTTGTACTCCAGAAGCACTGCCACCTCGGGGACCCCCTCCAGACACCACCCACCACTCTCTTTAAGGGTAACAACTATTATGACTTTAAGTACTTCTGATTGCTTTTGCTTGATTTTGAACTTTGTATACATGGAATTATAAAATGAATGCTTTTTATGTTTCTCTCACATATCGATATATAAGATTCAACCATATTTTTAAGTGCAGTTTTAAGTCTTCTATTCACATTGCTAAATAGTATTTCATTGTGTAAAAATGCCATGATTTATTTATGCATTCTACTGTTAATGGACATTTAGGCAGTTTCCAGTATAGGGCTATTATAAATATTGTTTATAATAAGTGTTTCTATAAATATTCTTGTACTTTGTTTTTTGGTGCATGCATGGATGCATATCTGTTGAGGTGTCTGTAGTCCTAAGATCTACTCTGCTTAGAGTTACAGAATCTAATCATAGGGACTGTCCTCATAATCCTGTTTGAGACAGAGGTTACCTTGGGCTTTAAGTGTTCTTGAGCTCTGCTCATAATTATGCTCCTGCTCTTCAGACAATTATTGCTTCTAAAGCTTGTTAACAAGAATAACATCTGTCTTATGAACAATAACATACCATACTATGCACTGTTCAAATTAAGGCATGTTGGCTATTTGTTTCCTGTTGCTGTTGTAATAAATTGCCACAAACATAGTGGCTTAAAACTACATAAATGCATTATCTTACAGTTCTCATGGGCCTAAAATCAAGATGTCAGCAGAAGCACATTCCTTCTGGAATCTCTCTGGATGAATCTGTTTCCTTGCCTTTTCCAGCTTGCAGAGGCATCCTGAATTCCTTGGCTTGTGGCCCCTTCATTCATCTTCAAAGCTCATCACTCCAATCTCTGCTTCTGTCATTACATCTCCTGTCTCTGATCCTCATGACTCCCTCTTATAGAGACCCTGTACCTCTGGCAGGTAAACATCAGGAGATTGTGGGTTATGCTCTAGGCTTGGCTGTGCCTACCACTTGAATAATAGCAGCTAGTGCTCATACGGTAAAGACAGGTACCAACAAGCACATAATTACATATGTAACAAATTCAGCATGCAGAATTCATTATCTACATAAGGATTACCTCGTAATGGCCCTAATAGCTTTTATTTAGTTAGCTCTGATCAAATCCCCAGGGCTAAATGAGCCTGTGTCTTTTTGCTCCAACTCATTTACTATATATAGTCATAATTCTTAGGAACATTGTTGGTTTAGGAAACTCGATTGCTCTAGGAGACCCAGGACAAGATAATCTTAATACATTTCCCCATTTGTGATATCTACTTCTTTTTTATTTTAAAGCATCTTTTGACTGACTCACTGAAAAAGAAAAGTATGATTAATTCCTTCCTAAATTCATCTCTGTTTCATTTCTACAGTGTAATAAAGCTCCAGAAGTTCTCTTAAATCACTTATCTGATCCATTTATTAGCTGTATATCTGACCTCCAGGGAATTTAGTATCACAGATAAAGTGTCTAACAAATTAATTAAGTTATTGAAATATGGGCTGTGGACACAGTAGCCTCCTGCTCATTTTTACTCCTATATGTTGCCCAAACAGAATACTTTTCTCTGAGTTTGTGGAGACACATTCCCCCCCCACCCCCCCGCCCACAGATCCTTACATAGGAAGCCAATTGCATGGATATTGTGCCAGGTTATAAATAAAAACCTGATTTTGAGGATAGATTTGAGATAAACAATTAGGACATAAAAGAACAGCAAGAAATGGCACTTATTGGGAATGATGTGAGCCTTGTTTATGACAGGGACTGACCTTCTGACTCATGACTTAGATATGAAACAAGTCCAAGGAGGTCATAGCAATACTTTATTTGAGTTAAAGGGGCTTTTTTTTTTTTTTTTAAAACTAAACAAGTCAGAGAAGCAACAAAATACCCCTTTAGCTTATCTACATAGACAACAGGAAATAGAAGATTTCAGAAATTAATGAGAGAATTCAATTACAAAATATGAAAATCAAACGTAATGTTTTTAAAAACCCTAACTCATTCATACAGAGAACAGATTGGTAGTTGTCACGAGCAAGGCATGAGGGTGGGTGGAATGCACAAAAGTAATCAAAAGGTATAAACTTCCAGTTATAAAATAAATAAATCATGAGATGTAAGGTACAGCATGGTGGCTTTTAGTTAATAAAACTGCACTATGTATTTGAAAGTTGCTAAGAGAGTACATTCTAAAAGTTCTCACCACAATAACAAAAATTGTAACTATGTGCAGTGATGGATATTAACTAGACTTACTGTGGTGATCAATTCACAATATACACATATATCAAATCATTATGTTGTACACCTGAAGCTAATATGATGTTTTATGTCAATTTCTAGCTCAATTAAAAGCAAATAAACATAATTTTTATATTTATTTTCTAGTCTTTTGTATCTAGAGTAACTATCCTCAAGTTTGATGTCTGGACAGAACTACGATAAGAATGATATAGGGTGTTTATTGAAAATTCAGATGCCTGGCTTGTGACACACCTATACATCTGGGAGTGGTTTCTGGGAATCTTGGGTTATTTTGATGCAAATTGAAATTTGAGGCTCCCTGGTTTAGGGGAAAGTGTGTGAAGGGAAGACAATTGAGTTTGAATTTTTTATTAAATGATAATTATCTCATTTATAGTTTCAATTAAATATTTGTGAAACTCCTACAACAAAGATAGTTGTTAAATAATGTTATTCTTTATACTTCAGAAAATCTTAATGACCACAATTTGTGTCAGCACTGAGGGTTATTTTCCAGTTTGAAATAATCTCACTAATTCTCTGTGAGCATATCAAATCAATCTACTTGTGTCTACTGAATGTGCATCCTATAAAAGTTATCTAATAATTATAACAAATGTAAGATAATTTTTAAAGCATTTTATCATAATTCATTATTTTTATATAGTACTACCAATATCATTAAAAATGAAATTAATAAGGATATCTATTTGCTTATATACTAATCATCTTCTAACTTTATCTCATTTAGTTCTTACAAACCCAAGAGGTAAATACCATTCACATCAATATTTTATGAAGAAATTAAATATAAATAATTATAACTAAATTTATAAATGTCATATAACTATCAATTCATGGAGCTGATATTTAAAATCCCAGTATGTCCGACTGTAGATTTCAGTCTTAACCAGTGTATCATACCATTTCCAGACCCTGAAATGTAGATTTTCAGGGTCTGCATGACACATATTAAGGTTCTTCCCTTGGTGTGGGTGGACTTAGAAACAGCAGTTCTGGAGGTCAAGTAATGAGTACTCTTAAGTAGCCCAAGGCCACGTGATTTGGAGCTGAGAACTACAAATTTCATAGTGATTAAGCTGGATCTGTAGCTATGATAACATAATATATCAAGTTGAAAGCTTGAGGTAAGGACAAAATAGGAACCAAAAATGAGATCAGAAGTCAGGAGTATAAAAATAAAAATTAGGGTGAGAATAAGATGTGAGGAATGGGCTTGAGCTCACACTCAGATCACAAGCTATGATCTGGGAAGATCTGTGGAGTGGCATGCAAAGAATAGCACTAGGCTAGACCACATGGCCCAAATAATTAATTGGTGAAAAATCTAGAGCTTCATTGTTATTACAGAAGGAGGATGTTTCTGTTTGGATGGTTATTGATTCTCTACTTGTTGGGCTGATGAAAGAAAACGAGTGGTCTGTTTTGAAAGCCCTGATTATTATTTTTAGAGTCAAACTACCTTTTTTTCTTATTTTAAATGTTCCTTCTTTTATAACGATCCATGGAGCATTGCTGGCCCGCAATTTGGAGGGCTGTCTCTATATAACTGAAATTAGAAATGAGCCACCTTGGAGTATTTTATTAAGTAAGGCCAAAAGCTAGAGAATCATTTTTCTGTGTGGAAGTGATTGAGCTGTGCGGGAAAATAAAGCCCAGTTCAATAAGGCAGTGTTTGAAAAGTGAAGACAGCAAACTTGCCATTGTTTACATTACTAACAAATGTGTTATTCAGTAGATTTTTCAGAGACGAAAACTAAAACAGCTTTGTGGGTTTTTTCCCCCTACAAATGCACATTAAGCTGTTAGAAGTGATGGATAACTAGGACTGTTTAGGGCACAAGATCTGCTTCAAGGGGCTTGGTTAAAGGCACTCGTGATCTTAGATCACTGGTGAGTATTAGGCTGATTTTAAATAAAAAGCATCACTGGAAATGAAGAGAGATGAAACAAAAATTTCCCAGGTTGTATAAATAGTACAAAACAAGTAAAAAGAATATAATAGTGAAATAATGCATATTCACATACAGAAAAATAGAGATTTATAGAGTTAATGCCCAAATTACTTGCCACTTTTGTAGAAAGGTTTAAGAATTACTCTTTATTATCTTAAATCTATATACAGGCAGATAGAGAATCCAATAACTAAAAAAATAAAAAAATAAAAAATAAAAATAAACCACCACGACCAACGACAACAAAAGCAATGTTGAAACTGCAAAGGGGACTTCATCCACTCTGTTTTCTTGGCTTGGAAAACTTCCATTCACACTTCACCCCAACTATTTTTTTTTTTATCTAACTCTCACCCTGAATTTAGATGCCTCTGACTCCAAGAAGGCTTCTGGACTCTAAGAATAGATAGGTTCTTCCCTCACTTACAATCCTTATTATTATATATTGATATATTACATATATACATATACATATATAATATATATGCAATGTAAATATCAGTTCGGCTTACCTCCCATGTGGGGGCCGGTGGCCTCAGGACTTCTGTCAACTAGTTTGGGTCTGCTGTTCACTATTATACTCTTTATACTCAGTACAGAAACTAAAATATAAAAACTGCTTCAGAGATACCTGATGAATATGGAAATGAAACCAGATTATTTCCCTCTTTTACTAACTGAAGAAAATGAGATAAGAAATCAGGTGTTTTATTGAAGACAGTAGGAAAGGCTGTTAGAACAAATACAGGAATATAAGAACCCATTTTTAGAAAAGAGTAAAAAAGAAAAACAATTATGAAGAAAAGTTTTTGGTGCCATTCGCTTTTGTAAAATTCTTTTTTCCATTACATAAAACCAGTCAGCTTGTTCCATGACATTGTTGTCCCCAACTACCGTCACTATACATGTTACCCGTTTTGGGGAACAGTCTCGAGACAGGCGCTAGCCTTGCGGAGCCAGCCACTCCTCAGTGTGAAGAGACCGAGGGAGAAAATGTTCCCCGGGCTTGCTGAAGTCAGGGAGGCCGCTCCTGTGGGCACAGAGCATCCGCCTGGTCATCATCCAGCAATGCTATTTATTTTCCTCTCCTGGAGCTCTGGGGCTTAAAAATGTACTCGAGACTTTGGGCAGCTCAGTTTGAAAGTGATATTTAAATATATAATCACACTAACATCTAAAAACAACATTTATCTAAAATTAAACAACATTGGAGAGAGTGAAAAGAAGTAGAAATGTAAGTATCAAGGGTAAATAATGGCTTGGGGACATCGAATTATAACACCGATGTATGAGCCCAGGCTTTCCTGTTCAGCTGTGTGACTTGGTCTGGGAATTTACATTTACATGTTTTTGAAACCCTTACAGCTTTCTTCTCTCTCAATTTTATAATTCATCTCCTATGGATTGGATTACTAAAAGACTAGTTCTTGGAATTAGAAAAAAAGTAAATTCACAACTTCATGGTATTTTTTTAAATTCTCCATGATTTTTTTTTTAACTCTCCTCTCATTAAGAATGAGGGTCCATGTTCTTTCTACTTAAATCTTCAGGCTGTGGGTGCCACAATCAATAGAGCAGTGATCCTTAACTTCAGTGCTGTTAATGTTTGGGTCACAAATTCTTTGCTGTGAGGCGGGTGGGGGCTATTCTGTGAATTGAATATTTAGCAGCATCCCCTGGGCTTAAGCCACTAGATGCCTATATAACCCTGTCCCCAGTTGTGCAAACCAAAAGTGTATTCAGACGTTGCCAAACATTCTACATGGGGGCAAAATTGCCCCTGTTTGAATAGAGGATGGTGGAAATGAGGTCACAAGACTTCTGAAGCGAGGTTATAAAAGCTCAGCATGCTCCTGGTTCTCTTGGGACACTCGTTCTGGAAGAAACCAATTGCTATGAAAGTCCAACTACCCCGAAACTTCCATACTTGGAGAGGCAATATTCTGGGTAACAGTCCCAGCTGAGCCCAGGTGACAGCCCTGGCTGAGTCTTACCTAAATCTTTGACCTGCAAATCTGTGAGATAATAAAACTGTTGTTGTTTGACCCTGATTAGGTTGGGGCGGAGCTTTAATACAGCATGGTCATCAAAATGGAGTCACAGAAAAATGGGAAGAATGTAATTTACTTAAGAATCAGGTTTTACTTGAATTATATATAGCTTATTCAATGTGTAGCAGATACACAGGTGTCCACAAGCATGAATTCTCCATACTCAGTTATTTGGGTGTGCACTTGTGGTATGCTGAGAAAATAAGAACTGGCATCCTAAACTTGTTCTAATCCTTTTTTTTTTTCTCCTCAAGAGAAAATATTTTAAAGATGTAAGAGTTAAGGAAAACATCTGGTTTATGGGAAAATTATAAGAACATACATTTCCCTCCCCTGCTTCCTATCACTCCCACAATGGAGCCTTAGCAGATTCTCAGACCTTAGCAACAAAATCAATAACAACAGGCTAACGTAATTACTCTGCAGAGAGGGCAAACTGTGTCAGCTATTACTTTATTAAGGGAGAATAACATGTGTGAAAGGACAGCATCCTTCAAGGACAGAAGAATTGGGAGAATGCAGGAAAGAGGGCAAGGCAGATCATAAATATGCTGAACTGAAGGAATTAGGATCACACCCTGAAATGGCAGAAAAATGAATGTTTGCTTTCTCTGGTTTATTATTTGCCCAGTGATACTTTAGCATTTCAAAATGACAAATACCTTGGCTGTGGTTCTATCAGTCTCTTTGCTTTATTTAATTTTATAAAGAGGACTGCTCGGATGTTAAAATATTTGTTCTCTCTTCACTCGCAATTTACTTCATTTTCTTCACAAAATGGAATGGCCCTCCAAGGTAAGATTTGAAGCACAGAAATTATTCAGTGGTCATCTGGCACTGGTTCTCTGATAAGTTCTAGGCGTATTTTCATTATTTTACAAAACACTCTTGGGAGGTATTTTGAAAGGAAATGATTTGTCCTCCTTTACCTTCCTCAAGAAGGTCATGATAAAATATTTAGAACTTTAAACCTTCCACACCAGCACTTTTCCTCTCAGTTTTCCACAATGGAAATTAAAGGAGTATCTCGTGCTGGGAGCGGGTCAATTGCCTGTTTGGCCTCAGATCCGTTTCCTGGCCTTCCTTTGCTTTACCCGGCACTGCAGGGGGTGGTCCTGTCACACTGCAGTTCCCAGGCTCCTTTGCCACCTGCTTCCTGCTATATTGAGTCAACAGGAGGAACTGGAGAGATTAAAGGGCGGGAGAGGAAGAAGCAGCCAGGGAATCTTTCCGCTCTGTGCTTCAGCAGCATCTCCAGATAACTCTAGCCATGGATGGAGTTTCAATCCAGCTCTGCTATAACTGCCTCCTTCCAGTTTAGGACTAGTAGCGGCTAACATTCCCAATATTAAATTCCATCTAATGAACAACATGATGTAGGTTCTGTTTTTCTCCCTGGACTAATTTGGGGAGACTTTAGTTTCAAATGAAGCCCAGCTTGACATCCGGATATTATGTTACATTTTGATAGAACTATAAAAAGCAGAAAAACTTTGGTATTATTTCTCCGGTGTTTGTTGATTGACTTTACAGTTTAGGTCAGAAAGCATTTAGAGTAATATGATATAAAATTCTAGGAAAAGGCAAAACTAATTTATAGTGACAGTGGTTGTCTTGGCAGGGATGGGAGAAATTAATTGCGAAGGAGTGTGCAGGGAATTTTTCACGTGATAGAAATATTCCAAAGCATTTTTGTGATGTTACATAAATGTATATAAATTTGCCAAAAGTCATTGAACTGTATATATTAAATGAGGCATTTTATTATATGCAAATTATACTAGTGCTAGTAGCAGCTAATATTTCCAAGATCATGTCTGCATCATTTATTTATGGTGTTTCATTAATAATGATTCTTTCTTTCTGCATTTACTAATTTGAATACTACTGGGAGGAAGAACCATCTCTTCTCCCATGTTTATTTATTTATTCCATTATTTATTTATATCATTATGGACTAGTGGATGTTTATAGGTTAACATCCAATTTTGTTGCTAAAATTTTGTTGTTCCCATTTTTCCAGTTTTGGCCAAGAAGAACTCCTTCAGGTGGGCTCCTGGATTTTTTTTATCAAGACCACCACCCCACTTCCACCCCCTAAACTTTTTTTTTTGAGCATTTCACTTTCTGGCACCACATGACGTTCCTGTCTCACTTTATGTTTACGGTGTTCCATCCCTGGAATGAATCCGTTCTCCAAGGAGCTCTGCTTCCTTTTATTTGCATAGAGTGTTTAGAGACCAGTAATTGATATTACGTAGTCTTATTATTATTAGGGTGTCATTGCTCTGACCCTCAAAACAGATAGAGCTAGTTATTTTATGTATGTATACTAATCCACGCATGTACACATATCTATATTTTTGTATTTATATGGACAGATATTAAAAACCATGAGTTAATACTGCTATCTCTGATTCAAATCCAATAGCATAAATTGATTTTATGCTTTCCTTTCTCCTTATTTGTATATTCTTCATCTAATGCCAAGCAACCATAGCTCTCATGATCTACAATCTATTCACTTTTTTTGTTCAAGCCTAGCATAAAATAAAGTAGTTTCAGAATTACTAGACATCACCCCTGATGAAAATCAAAAACAAATCTCTTAGTAACTAGATTATAGTTTTTATGTAGTTATTTTTGTCTTTAGCCTTGCAGTATCCAGTCGAGGTACTATTTTCCAATGTGACTTTGGATAGTTCTTGTCTTCCCTTTACACTTCAGTGTGGTTATGTTACTCATTTGTAATGCAGTTAGGTTCATTTCTAGTGTTTATATTCCATTTGGAGTCACCTTTATGTCCTGGTTGCTCTAAATTATTTGTTTAATTTTGGGGTATGTGAAGGATATGTAAAATATTGCTGTGGCTCTAAAATCAGTTATATTAAAAGAAAGTGTTGCTCCTTTTTCATCCCTGCTACCCTAACTCCTTATCTCCTATTCCCACCCCTTTCCCACAAACCCCTGTAGCCAAGCAATCTCTTTAGTTTCTAGTTCATCTTTCCTGAATTCCTTCTTCAGGAATGAAGGAAATAGAGAATCACCATTAGACAAATAAGCAGACTCTGGAATATTATCTAATATTCCTTTCTTCTGTTAAGTGAAATACACTATAGATAATTTTTGTAGGCTTTGTATTTTCTCCCTTATGAGTATGTCCTAGAAATCATTCCATATTAGTTCAAAGAGAATCTTCCTTATCTTTAAATTTTTTTCAGCTGCATAGTACTCCATTACATTAGGCCTGAGAATTTTTTACTGACTTTCAGATGCCATAAAATTTACCTTGTTAGAACTAAATATTTATGTGTTTCTATAAATATTCCTAAGCTTTGTACTAGGGTACATTAGGCTACTTGCAAACAGTTTGATCTTTTAGAGTCTTCCTTTCAAATTTTGTTGGGCAAGATGACTGAGGCACTACCGGAGCAAGACATCAGGCACCTACCTACTGCCATGGGAATTGCAGGGTTTTCTACTTTGGCAGATGGGAACTGGCACAATTTCCAGATTTTTGTGAGTGCTGGGGACCATCACCTCTAATTTTTTCTGTGGTCCTTTCTCGGGTTCCGGTAGTATTTTTGCATGCACGCACTGATGAGTTTTCTACCTTATATTCAAGCAAGACCCTTTGCAGAAACTCTGTGTTCTCTCTGTGTATATCCATCTTCTCTCTTGTATGATGTCTTGCAAATTCTGTCTGCCTTGGATTTTCTAGGTTCCTAACATCATTTCCTCCACTCAGGGAGTCCACCAGCCTTTGCCTGGCTTCTCCCTCCTTTAGCCTGAAAATTCTCTCATGGCAGTACGAGGAAGTGATTGTAGGGCTCAGCTCATTTGTTTTCCAGGATTCACTGTCCCTCTTTATGTGATGTCTAGTATCTTCAAAACTTTCATTTTATATATTTTGTCCATTTATTATTATTTCAGGAATAAAGTAAGTCTGGTTCCTATTATTTCATCTGTGCTAAAAGTGGATGTCTCTGCTACTGTAAATGGACTTGTTTTATTTTTCAATTTCAGTTTCCCGGTGTTCATTGTAAATTTACCTATTTTGCAAAATTGCTAAACTCATTAGTTGGATAGACTTTTTTTTTAGTAGACTTTTTTAGGGCTTTTAATGCAGACCATTATGTTATCTGTGAAGAAAGACAGTTTTGCTTCTTCCTTTTATTTATTTATTTTTGCCTTATCTATGATCTCCACTACAATAATGAATAGAAATGATGAGAATGGATATCCTTGTTTTGTTGATCTTAAAGACAAAGCAGTCAGCATTTCACCTTCAAGTATGATGCTATCTGTAGTTTCCTTTCTTAGATTTTCTTTATCAGGTTGACTTGTAATTGTAGTTTTCTGTGGGTTTTTATCATGAATGGGAGATGAATTTTATTAAATGCTTCTATTTATCTTTTAAGATAGACACATGTGTTTTATTTCTTTTTCTGTTAATTTGGTGATTTATACTAATCAATATTTTTATAATAGTTTTATTGAGGTATAATTCATATACCATAAAGTTCATTTTGAAGATCACAATTCAGTGGCTTTTAATATATATTCACTAGGTGGTGCAATCATCAACACAACCTAATTGCACAACATTTTCCATTACTTAATTTTTGAATGTTAATTCGAATTTGCATTTCTGAGAAAAATTCATTTGGTCATGCTGTATTATTCTATTTATTAATTGACTCAACTTGTTAAAATATTCTTAAGAATATTTAAATTTATATTCATGAAGGCTATTCATAGCTTCCTTTTCTTTTACTATCTTTCCTGAACGTGGTATCTGAGTTATGCTGGCCTTGTAAAATGAGTTTGGAAGTGTTTTCCCCTCTATTTTCTGAAAGAGTTTGTGTAGAATTGGTATATTTTCTTTCCTTTAAAACTTTGATAGAATTCACTGGTGAAGTTAGTCATCAGAGCCTGGAATTTCTTTGTAAGATCATTTTAATTACAAATTTAATTTCTTTAATAGATATCAGACTATTCAGATATTTTATTTCTTCTTGTACCAGTGGTAATTATTTGTATCTTTAAAATATTTTTGTATTTTTAAATTTAGGTTGTTGAACTTATTGGGATAAAATAATTTCAGATTCTGTTAGTTAACTAATACTGTGGTTTTTTTCTTCTTTTTTAATTATCTTGAAACATAGTGGTTTTAAACACCAGTAATACATTACTTATACTCTAATGGTTTCTGTGGGCAAGGAATTGAGGAATGGTTTGATTGCGTGGTTCTGGTTCAGGCTTTTTCATGAGGTTGCAATGACTGCTGGTGCTGCTGATATGTAACTAGGGTTGGAGGGCCTGTTTCTCTTAGTCAGCTATTTGTCACATAGGTAAAACATGATTTCATATGAAAAAGAATTATGTTGTCTTTTTAAAAAAGAGTATCAGACTGTACTCTCAGAGGCAGTTAAATTATTTTAGAATCAGCTTGGTCCTTTTGAAGCTTGTTTTCAAGCTTTATAAACATGTTGCTGTGGTGAGTCTACAGTTGTGGCTATTTAAATTTAAGTTAGTATTAAATACAATTAAAAATTAATTTTCTCAGTCACAACAGCCACATTTTGAGCACTCAAAGCCACTTGTGGCTTGTGGCTACTGTAGGGCACAATACAAATGTAAAACATATTTGTAACTGCAGTAAGTTTTATTGGAAAGGGCTGGTCTAGTGTAGTGTTAATCTAGGACTAGTTTAGTCCTACTACTATACGCTTCTTGGGTCTCTACTGGATACTTTGGCATTCACTAAGGCCTCGCTCTCTCCATGGACTCACAAGAACTCAAACTTCTCAGCTCTTTGAGATCTCTGGGAATTGGTCTGTATACAAATCTCTATTTTTTTTCTGCCCAGCCTCATGAATTTTCACCCTACACATCTGTGGCTTAGAATTCAGCAATGGACTCAAGACCCTAATGTAAATCTCTGGAGCTATTTCTCTGACTAGCCTCCTCCTTTCCAGAATTCTGCTCCACAAATTCCACCTGCTTCAGCCTTCCTGAATTCTGATCTCTGTTTCCTTAGCTCAGTCTGAAGCTAAGATATGCTTGGGTTTCTCTCCTACACTGTGGTCTGGAATATGCTTCTGGGCAGAAAGCTGTGGTGATTCGAGGGCTTCCTCCATTAGTTTTCTTATCTTGAAAATCATATTCTACTTTTTCCTGTTGACCAGTGTTTGAAACATGTTTCATGTATTTTTTTTACTTTTCTAGTTTTTATAGTGGGCAGACCAGTCCATTACCACTTACTTCATCACGGTGAGCAGCAAAAGTTTGTTCTCTTCATTTTGAAGATCATGATAAAAGTATATATAAGCATATAATTATATTTATTATAATTATAATAAATATAATTATATTTATATAATTATAATAAATATAATTATATATATTTAATCTACTTTTAGATTGTACCTGGTTTATTTTTTAACTCATTATTATTACTATATAAAAATATGCAACATAAAAATAGATTGTTTTATGATAATTGTTTTGGTTTTATTGGAGTAGAAGTGTTTTCATTTTGAGGACATTTTAAATATGATTTTTTTGTTTGTTTAAGTTTTTGAATTTGTAGCATGTTAACCTGTGTCAAACCCAATAACTTTAAAAAGAAATTTAATGAAATCTTTCTTCTTTATTCTCCATTCAGTTAGTTACAATCCTCAAATAGGTAATTGCTGTTACTTTTATATCTCTCAAGAGGTACTTTATGTTTATTTAAGTCAATAAAAATATAAAGTCTTATTTTTCTTACTTCTTAAAAAAGAATGTCTCTGAGATCTTTCTGTATCAGAGAATAATATGGAATGACAGGCAGAAAAACATTTTTAGGAAAAATGCTTTATAACAGTTTTTCTCCTAAGTTATTCAAGTCATCTGTAAAAAGAAAAAAAATGGAATTTTATAACTTGAATTTTGTAATAAATTTAGAAAATAATTATGGCACCTTTAAACTCAAAAGACCATGGTATATTTGACAAACAGAATGTGGCTTCTCCATTTCTCACTTTTGATCCTGATAAAAATGGTGGTGCTTCTTAATCATAAGAGCATTCAGTAACAAAATCAATAATAGAAGCAATTCATCTCTTAGTGTCTGTATACTCTACCTCATTCCTTGTTCTAGCCATTATTTCAGGTAACAATGTCACACAATATTGGAGATTAAAAATAGGGCAAAAGAAGAGACAAAAAATAAAGTTGGGATTAGGGTGTAGGCAGGGATGAGATGAAAAATACATCCTTAGAAGTCATCTGCATGGGTCACAAATCTGGCTTTCAATATTCTGAAAACCATATTTGAACATTTTTTATTTTATCTCCTTAGGATACAAACAGACCAATTGCTCAAGAGAAGTACAGCTGATTTTGGAACAAGGTTCTGACAGGGATTTCTCCTTAGGGTGCCTTATAAAGAAGACACCATGAAATCATAACTAACTTATTTATCAACGCATATCACAGATCTGCTCCTGTTACTTAGATAGGCATGGCTTGTTAATGCCCATCCTGTATTTGATCATTAGCCAATTGAGGTTGACACTATTTTGCCTTCTGCTGAGTGCTGACCAGGCAAATAGCCATCTAACAAAAGCTGATCTGTGAATGATAACATTATGAAAAGACAGCAATATGCAAGATTAATGATCAACCACTCAGTGAGAGCAGGAGGTCTCTAAAAGGGAACGTGGGAACACATGACATTTGGAAACCACAAATTGGACCTTTTTGCATGCGGAAGCATATCAATCTGAACTTTTAATGTGACGTGGGAAGATACTTTTGAGAAGTACAGTATAAGGTGATGACGAGACAGTAATTAAAATAAAGATACGCACACAATATTTTTATTAATTCAGCCAAGCACAGAGGCATGATCGACATAACAGAGTCAAAAGGTTCATCTCTTTGATTGACATAATCAGAAAACCAGAATATATTAAAATAATAAAAACTGGTCTTCCTTTATGTAGATATTGAGTTCAAAGGAGGAATTCTATATGATCAGTATTAGGGTGAAGCAGAACTTTTCATTGAGAGTAGAATAGTGTCAACATAAGAACATTCAAACCTGTAGGGAACTTTTATAAGAGTATGAGCCCAAACTGAGGATAATGCTGGGAAGCAAGATCTGAAATGCTCTGGAGAATGACAAATTTGCAGTTTATTTTATTCCCTTGGAATTGAAAGCAGAATATAAGGAAGATCATGTAACCAGATGGTTAGCAAAATAATGTGCTCCCTTAAGTGTGGTTACATCTTCCATGGGTCTGGAAAAGAGGATTACTTCTAGCATTTCACAGGTGAATTCACCGAGATGCACAAAAACAATGCACAGGGCTTGCTTAATCTTTTACTAGAAGAGATATATGCCTAGGGCTTGACTACCCACCATGATCTGCTCAGTTAGGAATTTATGATCAGGTTACCCTGTGAGTTGCTTGCAGTCACTGGACTTGTCAGTTTAATTATAGAAACCCCCTTTTTATCCATAATAGATAATCCAATGGTGGTGTATTCATATGATGTCATACCATCCAGTCACCCACTACAGAATGAACAGATCTCACAAGCACCATGTTGAGTGAAAGAAAAAAGCCAGACATGAAAGAACACCAATTTAAAAATTCCATTTATATGAAGTTCTGAGCTAAGTAAAGCTTAGCAAGCGTATTAGAAGTTAGGATCATGGTTAATTTTGGGGAGAAATGTGGGTGTTTTGACTGATAAAAAATAAAAGAAATATTTTTTGAGATAAGAGTGCTGTTTTATCTTAAAATCTGGATGGTGGTAACATGGGTGTTTGCTTTGAGAAATCCGTTGTGTGATTTATTGAACTGCATCATTATGATTTGTGTACTTTTCTGTATCTGTGTCATATTAAAAAACTAACAAAAAACTTTATATTGGGTATTGATCAAAAATATTTAAAACCCATTTTTTTAATCAAAACATTTTTTTAAAATTAGAAACAATATATACAATTATCCTACGGACAATGGGAAGCAAATATTAAACAGTTAACTAGAACTGTTTCTTAAAAAAAATTATAAACAGAATCAACTACAAATAATTTCTGGCCATTAATTGAGTAATTTCAGGTTAACTGAATAATTTAATGTACTTTTAAGTGTTTTAATGGGAAACCAGGTAAAACAGTAAGAGATTTAAGACCCTTTATGAGAGGAAATGTTTTAGTTTTTATTTTCTTCTGTTCCCCAAGCTTAGAACAATGCCTAGCACATGACAGATGTTTTGTAAATATCTATTGATGACTGGCTGAGAAAAAATGTGTATTCAAATGAAGTAAATGTATATTTGAAGAGAAGATGATGATCTTAGTAGAGAGTTGCCAACACTTTAGCTTACTGTCTATTAATGGAGTATTGCAATTGTAAATAAGTCTTAGCTTACTGGATATTTGTCACTCTAGTTGCCTTGAGAACTGAGATGAGGCAGAAAAAACAACACAGGCAAAAGCAAGGCTATAGGACAGCTGGATGTATGTGGGGAAGAGTAGACAAGGAGTCCCTTTCTGGCTAAAAAGTGGAGGCAGCAGTGAGATAATGATGGATGATGGTGGAAATCATGAAATTTGGATAAGACAAATGGGTGATATTGAATATCAAGATATTTCTTTATAGTTTTGTTTGAACTCACCCATCCTTGCCTTCGTAGTTCCACTTCTCAATACCATGGCGAAGGCCATTAAAGGCCAAATGACCTGGCTCAATGGAAGAGTCTGCACAATATTTTTCAAACGGGAAAGGTTTTCTCTGAAATGTATTTGAGTATCTAGAGAACATCAAGATAGCTGAAAAATAAAAAGTATCTGATCCGTTATATGCTACCCAATGCTTGAAAGTATGATTCAGTCTTTCATGCAGTCAAAATGGATTTATTTTTTATTGGGTGAATGTCTGAATGTTGTGGGCACCTTGGAGACTCAATCTGGTCACCACTCTAGATTTCAAGGCTTTTGAGTCAGCCTGGCCATAGTCTGGCAGGTTTAGCACAGTCTTCTCCATGAGTCTAAGCAACTAAAACAACATACAACCATAGAGTCCTCCTGGAATGCCTTGATTTTATTCACTGTGATGAAATAAATCATATACACTTAAGCAAAAAATTTAAAAATATAAAGCAAGCAGTACAAACTCAAATGGTCCCACTTCCACTGAGCAGTGCTGAGTATGTAATTATATTTTGAACAATAGATATTCATAAGTCAAGCAGAATGCTCATGAGAAAACAACTCTCTAATTAAATAAAAGGAGAATCAGTGTTTCTTGTTGCAGGGATTGTTGGTGGGATTAAAGGATTGTTCTTGAGCCCAGCACACATAATGAGGCCTGGCTGCCTGCCTTAGAGTTCTGCAGCCCCCTACTGAGGAGACAATCCTAACTCTGAGAACAGCTCAGCTTCACAAAGTGGGAGGATTAAGACAGACCTTGACCATCGCTCCCAGTTCTGTGCAGATCTCATCATCAGGGCCACTGTTTTGAACACTATGCAGAGATGCTGGGATGAGAGAGCAAGTGGGGCAGGAATCCAGCCTACAGGCGGTGCTTAGTGCCCCTTAGTGCAGGGCTTTCTGCCAAAGGAGCGCTTTGTTCTAATTCATTTAAAGATCCTCTATGGACCCATAGGGGCTTGCCCATCTCTCATACCAGATGTCCTCTGGGGTTAGGGTCTCTCCTGCTCTACCCCAGGCCCAGTGTCACAGCTTCTAGTACCTAGTGCCAGGACCGTTTGTCGTAGTGATTTGTATTCCCTCGAGGTATGAGCCCAGCACCCATCCCTGATTATCTCCTACCTGAAGACCCCTCCTTTTTCCTTTTGGAACCGGTCTCACTGTGAGGTCTC
This sequence comes from Macroglossus sobrinus, assembly GCA_004027375.1. Lineage (NCBI taxonomy): Eukaryota > Metazoa > Chordata > Mammalia > Chiroptera > Pteropodidae > Macroglossus > Macroglossus sobrinus. The sequence goes on from PVKZ01000375.1 coordinate 337,886, forward strand.
TGCTCACTCTCAGGGTTGTCCTGGATGTATTTCCTTCCAGTTGGTGCTGTGTACTGATCGTGGTTAAGCTGGCATTTGAGTTTCCTGTAAATATAAGGGAGTGCCACAATGTGAATATTTAACACAAAGTCCAACTATTGGAGGTCAGCAAAGAGAAAAAAAAAGAAACAGAAAAACAGCTTAGTTTTCATTTGCTATTTCACAGACTAAGTGTAAGACCTAGAGTGAACATGCTTCCTAGAGTGTGAATATCTTATTGTGCCAATTATGATTCTCGTTTTAAAAATAATATATGTATTTATATCTAACATGACCCTTATGTGCAAGCTGATTATCTCCTCTGGCACTCAAGTACAGAAGGCATGATTTCTTCCAGTACTGGGAAAGAAAGAGTTACATCATACCAGAGCTATGAGAAGTTTGGGGTATATTCTAATGTTATTTTGACTCCATGTGATTTTTTGTCTTATGGTTTAGCGGCTACCACTTAGTATAAAATATAAATCTATTTTCAAATATTCTTTTAGGTTTTTACTTACCCGTTCTTCCTAAAGTTTCCTTTAAAGAAAATGACATACGCCCCCCCCCCCCCATTCTTCTCTCGGGATCCTCTTTGTTGCCAGTAGCTTGTGTGATAGAAGCTCCACTCAGCAGCATGTGGAATGTGTCTAAGGTCCCTGTTAAACATAAGAGGATGTTTTCTTCATGATACTTTCTTTGGGTTCAAGACTGTGGCTTTGTCTGAAATTCCATGCCTGGGATGGGTCAGAGGTCTATTGAGCTGAGACTACAGTAAATCACAGAAAGGCAGGTCAGAGAAGCAGATGAGAATAAAGTCCTATAGGCCATGCACAGTGGTCAACTAAAACATCAAGCTAGCTTTACCTAAATTGTTCTGTACACAAATAAATGACCAATCAGAAAATTAGAGCTGGATTATGTTCAGATTAAAATAATAATTTAAATTGAAAAACAAGTGCCAGCTGTATATCAGGAGCTCTTCTAGCTTTCAGAAATTCATAGACAAATAGCCTTGTTCAATCTTGTCATTTTAGAAATATGGACACCATTAGGAGACCCCACACAAAAAGCTGGGACACCCTCAAATAAGAAATAAGTGGAAAGGGAAAACAAGAAAACATGTGTTCCAATTTTGATGCTAGGTGAAGGGATGAAAAATTCTCCCCTGAGAATAGGAGCCCCAGGTAGTTGGTCTTCATGTAGTTTTGCTTCCTGAATTTACGCAATCAGCGTGACTCAAAAGGACCTCAAGAAGAGAATCTAATGTCAAATGGTCTGAGGCTGGGTGGCCCCTGATGGCTGGCATAAGCAGGGTGGTCATCTCCTGGAACACCTGCCTTTACTTCAGTCTGACAGTAATGGTATAATGCCCTTGATTGGGAAGTAAGTCCTGATTTATGTGCACCTTGGAATCAATGGAAGATGGCAAAACTCTGCTATTTTCGGTTTGGGTAAATTGATGCAAATAAATTATATATATATATCACCAAAGCCCAAGATGGCTGTATGTCTTTTTTGTTAAGATGTAATCCTTTCAGTATTTTAAAATAAAAGTGACAGAATTCTTACTCCAATTCATCCAGAAATACAGTGTTCCTGCACCTTTAGAGCAGAAGCACATAAATAAGGATTCATCTTTAATAGTCAAAAATGGTGGGAGCATTTATGTGTGTTCTACTACACCATACTGCCTTATATAGAACTACTTTGAAAAACACTGTTTCTTAAGAGTCACTTCTGTGAACACCATTGATGGCAGAGTATCATCAAGTGGCTGTTTCAAAGAGAACCCCCCACATGCCTAGTCAGTCCTATCAGAAAGGTAGAACCTTGCTGTGCATAAAGCACGTAAATAAATCAAGCCCCAGCTTTTTATCCCAAGATCCTCTAAGACTCCCAAGGAAAATCCACTTTTGGACAGATCAGAAGAGGGCTTGGATCTCACAAAGTAGGTCAGCTGCTGAGAGGCAGACTGGTGCCTCCATAGCAGCAGAGAGGGCATCCTAGAGCTCTGGGAGCCAGGGCTGCGCCCTCGCTTGAAAGAAGCAGACCTTGCACATGCTTGGCTCGGGGGCACACATCCTGGGAGAGGCTTGCAGGACTCCAGCAGCTCATGTTATCCAGCTGCCATGAAAGGTCAGGCTCGCCTTGGGAAGTAGAGCCAAGAATAGTTAGATACTGTTCTGCCGGGAGCCCAGGTCCCCAGAGAGGGCTATTCTGGGAGGGAATGCATATTTTACAGCATCCAGGCTACGGAGGCTGGAGTGCTGGTTGATAATATCCCAAGTGCCAAGGCGGGAACTGTGTCCTACTTATGTAAGTCTCCTTAGCATCTCACCCAGTACCTGGGGCATAATCGGCTCTCAGTAGATGCTTTATGAGTGAATGAATAAACAGAACTTAGTTCATCCCTAAATAAAAGATACTCTTTAAATGCTCAAAATCTTTCTTTGCTTAGTTATTAATATAGTCAGTCACTGAGACTGCTTCTCTGTTCTAGCTGTCAGCAAAATAGGGCCTATTATTAGCATGGCTGTGTATTGTTTCACCTGGCACAGAGCTGGCACACTCTGGGCCTTTAACTCATCTGGAACAATAACCACAGGAACTAGTGTGCCTGCTAGTGCACATGGAGGACATGCTCAGGCTGTGGCTTCTCTGTATTTGCATAGTTTTTTTCCTAAGCAGGATTTGGAAATTAAAAACATGTGACTTGAATTAGAAATTTAATAAACAAATAATGTTAGCTCTCTTATTCACCCTGTTGTATATAAGGATAATGTTCTGAGATTCTATTCACCTGGGAATAGACTTACTATATTTTTATCGGGGTTAAAGCCATAAAAGTTATTTTCTCTTTCTGTAGGTGACTGCATTCATTAACCATGAAGGTTCTTCAGACTGTACATGAGAGTGCAATTATATTCACAATTTTGAGGACATAAGTGTGTAAATTGTAGTAGTTTGTAATGTAATTTCTGAGTGGTTATAGCCTATTGCATTTTGCTGGGAATGTTTTATTTTGCTTCTTGATTCAGATACACTAAATAAGCTTCCTTATGTGCTTTATGTACAGCAAGAACCTTTTCTGTAAAGGGCCTGGTGGTAAGTATTTTAAGCTTTGCAGTCTATGCAGTTTCTGCCACAAGTGCTCAACTCTGTTGCATGAGACCAACAGTACATAGTGAACGAGCATGACTGTGTCCCAATAAAACTTTATTTATGAACATTGGTATTAGGATTTCATATCATTTGTATGTGTCATGAAATATTTTTCTTCCCTTTTTACCTTTTAAAAGTGTAAAATCATTTTTAGTTCACAGGCTATACAAAAACAAGTGGCAGACCAGATTGGGCTTGCAGGTAGTAGTTGGCTGACCCCTGCCTTTGATGCCCTCCACATCACCCCTGAGGACTGTCACCCACTCGCTATTCCTCGGTAGCTGACAGAGTCCATTTAGAAGTGTTCATGGCAAATTTCATCACCTGGGGCCTGCAACAACTTGCACTGCCCTTGGTTGCATAGGCAGCCCCAGCAGTCATACACTCAGAATTTGTCTCCTCCTATTTTTAGAATACAGAAAAAAAAAAAAAAACCCTGCATTATAGGGCATGAATCTGGCATCATAGACACCATCAAAGGAACCAAATTATACAACCCAGAAGCACAGAGAGATTAACCTCCAGTGATGTAAACTTGGACCAGTGGGAAATGGTAGATGGGAGGCAGCTAATCCCCTTCTCTTTCTCCAGTCCATGGTAAAAACATTTCTTGTATAAACTTTTCTGAGACTTCTCACCTAGTTGAGTATTTGCACCTGCTAAGTAGAGTGCTATGCCCAGCAACATTATATATCTGCTGGCAATTGCGTGCCATAATTTCCTGTCTTACTTTTCTCTTTCTTACTCTTTTTGCCCTAGGTTTGCATCTCCCAAATAAAGCATCGACATTTAATTCTTGCTTCAGGCTCTATTCTTTCGGGAACCCAGCTAAGACAGTCTTAAGAACATATACAGACATTCACTAAAATTTTCCAAGTCTAAAAAATAAAAAAAATAAAAAAACTCATGTCTACTAGTTAGAATGCTCAAAATACGTGGCAGCAATTCCAAATTCAGCCAGAGCCAGATGGCTAATGTAAATGCATGAGGAGTGATGACAAACTGGAGTCCCAGGTTTCATATAAAGAGAGGAGACAAAATTCAGCTTTGTCAATGTTAATGCCATGCAGGAGAGAGGGCTCAGTAGTTCCTAATCTTTCTAATTTTTAAGACTAGTTGTCGATCTGGAATTTCGTGTGAAATTTTCTTATTTTTACATGCTAGAAACTAATTTTAAAACTTTAAACTGTATATAGGTTAGACAGTTCTATCTGTGGGCTAGAATTTATTTATATAACCTCTGGCTCATAATCTAGGGGAAGAGGCAGATATAGGAAAGATTACAAAATATAGAAGAAATCAAGGAGATCTTGGGGGATGTCACCGAGTAATAGGTATATATCAGGTATGTCTATTTTTCTCTTGTCATTTCCCCAAGAAAATGAACAAAGTGCTTAACTATTCACGTTTTAGGGCTCTGTCAAACTACAAGGATTTGGCTTTTTATTTTTGGAAAAAGCATGTACCCCCAGCCCTTGGATGGTGCTTATGATATGGATCAAGACAGGAAACACTATTGACATCATCTTTTTTCAGTCTCAAAACCAGTCTTTTCCTCTTCCCTGTGATGTACCCAACAGGGAGGAGCCTAGAGACTTCTGCTCAAAACCACTCAAAGCATTTTATTGCATGTTTATATTTATATGGATATGTATATTACATTCAGCATACATTTATTTCCTCTGCCTTTAAATCTCTGACCTTATATTGATCTCCAGGTAATACATTTCAGATTTGCCCTGTTCTGTTTAGGAGTTCTTAATATTGAAAAGTTATTTTCCCTCATAAAGCATTCCTTCTTTTAAGTTAAAACCTCAGCTTCTTCAACCATTCTTCCTAAGGCATTATTTCAAGATGTTTTCCCATTATTTTGTTAATCTCGACTAAACATTTCTAATTGTCTAAATCTTTTAAAACCTGGAACCATAAATTGAATAAACATTGTGGGAAAGACCTGATTAGTATAGAGAAAAATTAAATGATCGATTTCCATATATGGAATACTAAACATTGATTAATTTAGTATAGTACTGCATTAGTTTTTCAGGTATGCAAGTACACTGCTGATACCTATTATCCTCAACTGCATTCTTTTGAATTTGTATATTTTTCTGAATTCACTTCATACCTGCTCTGTTTTATATTTCTAGCCATATTTTTACTTTGCTCCACTTACATTATCTATTTATTTTATATTATTTTAGTATATATATTTTACAAGCTGCCTAAAATACTTTTGGAAATGAGCTGAGATATAAAGTAGTAATATGTGAAACACTATAACCAATCATTTTTATTTCTCGAAGTTAGAGAGCAATGTTATTTTCCTCAAACCAGGATAGGTTAAAGATTCACATTTCAGTATTCCTTTGGCAGCCTATCAGTTCATATTTGTTTACAGAAGTGAGTCCCATGAAGATGTCTGCTAGGTGACATGTTGTTTGCTGAACTATATATATAATATATATACACTCCTATATGTATATATAAACATATACAAGTTTATATATATAAAATGAGCATGCTTTCCTTGAAATATTATCTAATCCAAAATTCTCAAGGTTTCCAGTTCTCATTTCATTGCTTTAGAATGAACGTTTATTGCCATCTGCTCCTGTCCCATTCTTCAAGTCTGCAGTTATATTTTCATGCCTTAATTTGATCAGAAATCTCAAGTGCTCCATCTTGCCTATATCAGAGCATCTGGTTAATAACCAGGTCAAAACCAGCACCAGGAACACTGGCAGTTTCTCTTCTAGAATTTAGATGGTATCAGGCATGAATTGACCAGGGAAACACTACTAGGAATGATATAGAAAAAACTATTTTTAAAAAAATTTTTTATAGAAGAAATTATTTTTTTTATAGGAGCTGGTTAAACAGTTTGTGTATGGCTATTTTTTCTGACTCTAGCTCTGGAGTCTGAAGTCAGCAGGGCAGGCAGTCAAGAAGGAGACAGACATGAACTGGGAGTTAAAAAAGAGAAACAAATCCAGGGGGACGGGCTGGAACCCATAAGGACAAGCTGGAACATCTCTGTCTTAACCTCCAACTTCGAAGGTGAGAGTGACCTGCACTCTCTTATGACATTGTCTCTTATGATATTGCTCAGCCTGAATCTGGCTTGCGAGCTGGGCACCAGCAGGAAGTGATCTGAGGAAAGCTGAGGGAGGTGCACGCCTGGCTTCTGCCCACGTCCGCAAGGTGAACTGCAGCAGTGCTTGTGCTCTGTACGTGTGCATACACTGATCTTCAGAGTTTCAAGTAATGTGTTCTTTAAAAGAACAAGCAAAACAAAACAAACTTAGATACAGACAGCAGACAGGAGGTTGCCAGAGGGGAATGGGGTTGGAGGAGGGTGAAATAGGAAGGGAGGATCAAATATATGGGGATGGATGGAAAACAAACTTTTGGTGCTAACATGCAATAGTGTACAGAGATATCGAATTATAATGTACATTTAAAATTTATATAACGTTATTAACCAAGATTACTTCAATAATAATTTTAAAAATGTGGTATATGCCTAACTTCCAAATTTCACCATATATGTTTCTGTGACTCATGCTAACCCGGAATTATGCAGTGGAAGATTCTGGTAAATGTAGTTCCTGCTCAGCTAAATTGACACAGCAACAATCTGCCACACAGATTATCTGCTCAAACTCATTTTTCCTAGAGACCATCTGATTAAGATTTTTTTAGTGTTTCTTCCTGTCTTAAATCCTTGTCAGTTTCCTCCGGCCCACTTCCCAGTTCTGTCCTGGGACATGATGCTTTATTCCTTGGCATAGCTGTCTCAGGTTCAGAAGATCAAGCTATGGGAGATGGGGCGAGAATGTCATGTTGGAACTACAGCCTTTCCCAGATTTGGCTGTTTCCTTTCTCCCCCCAACACTTCAGATTGGGGCCATAGCGTGGTTCTCATGGTCGTTCCCAAGTAAACAGCCCTTACTTCCTGGCTTTCTCTTATTAGGGTGGCAGGGGGATGTGTCCACCTCTGCAGCAGTCTTCCTGTGTTGACAACACGGTTTGTTCTTCCCATCTCCCTAGGGAAAAGGTGCCTTATCTTTTCTGTGCAACATATTCGGGAAAAACATTTTTCTCTCTTAAAGGAATTGATTATTGTGCTTCTTGAGACTGAAAAGAAAAATCTCTCTGGATCCAAACACTGACTTAAAAAAAAAATCTAAATTCCTTTTACAATAGCAGGAGAAATGACTATTTTGGTGGTACATTTTGAATCACTCTGTGCTCTCAAAATATAGTGTGTGTGTAAGAGAGAGATGGGGAGGGAGAAAAAGAGAGGGAATGAGAATTTAAAATATTTTCAAGCACTTGACATAAATTTCTTGTTTTAAATGGCCTAGGAATTTGTAAGTATTGGTTAAGGTTCTCAGGCTTTTGATGATAAACTTCAAGGGCCACTTAAGTGCAATTTAATTAAAAATTACCTCTGCACAGGGATTATTTGTGTGAAGGGCTCTTAAGATCTGGCGCTGGTTTGTGACAATGACATTTATGAGAAAAAAAGTTTTTTAAAATATACAATTGCAATTGCAAGGAAATTTATCATTAATTCTGCATTCCAACTGCCTTTTTTTCAGGTGGATTCCCATTCTCCCATTCATTTGTAAGAGAGGGCAACACAGAAATTTCCTCTCAGTAATACAATTATATGTGCAGGACTATTGCTCTCTTTTCCTTCCTTGATTTTTTCTGTGAGTTTAATAAGGCCACCAAATTGAGAAGGTGAAGCTGGTTCTAGGCTTTTCACTGTTTAGAAAAATGTACAGTTTTTCTCCAAAAACTGAATTGTGAAGTGAGGCTATGTGTACATTTTCACTTTTGAGATAAGATTGGTGAACCACAATCAATTGTGTGTGTGTGTGTGTGTGTGTGTGTGTGTGTGTGTATGTTCAGCGTCTTATGTCTCAATATTAATTAAATAGGAATTTACAGAATCTTTTGCTATGTTGACGGCATTAAGCTCTATTTGGAATCAGAGATAAGTCCTCAAGAATTTACTAAATTAGCTGGTGAGGGAATCATGCAATCAACCAAAGTCCCAGGCAGAAAGAACTAACCGCCTGCTGCAATAGCGGTAAACACAACGTGTTTCGGGAATTTAGAGAAAGGAGAAATTAATTTTCTGATTGGAGGAAACTCTAGTAAGGTCAGGTTGAGTCAAGTTGAGCCTTGAAGGATAAGCAGATAAGAGATGAATAAATTGGTTGAAAGGAACACGTATTAACATTGGCTGGACCAATAACTCTTATTTCATAAATATTTCTTCATCATTTTTTTCTTATTTTGGAACATGCTGGAACACTGTGTAAGGGTATTTTTGAAAATCAAACTATAAATTGGAACAAGGATAATAGTGATGTCCAAGATCTGCTACTTAGAGCAAAACAATATTGAGAACTTTACTCTCTGCCAAGCACTTTGGATGGATTTTCCCAATTAACCTTTGCAACCAAACCTCAAGGGAGATACCGGGATTCATCCACGGAAGGCTTCAGAAAATCAGCTAACTTTAAAAAGACATGGTCAGTAGGTGATATGACAAAGATTTAAATCCTGGTAGTCTAAATTTGGAGACTAAATTCTTAAATATGTCACTATACTGCCTCAACAGAGCACCTGATGGCCAATTATTCTCCTGTAGGTAGATCTGAGATTTGCTCTGACCCAACCTGTGCCTGCTCACTTGTCATCTAGAACACTCATTTCCTAGGTGTGACTGTGGGCCAGAGTGAGTCACTTTTTCCTCTCTCCTCCCCTCCATCCTCTTCATTACCCTCTCTTGCTATTGTGCCATAAGAACTTAATTCATGACCCAGATCTTCCCATCAAAGCTTCTAGCTTTTTTTTTCTTCTGATTTATATTAGGAATCACCTGAGATTAATGTTGCAGTGATTTTTATTTTAAGTTTTATTTTTCAACTAACAGAAACATACACCTTAAAAATTCACAAATCATAATAAACATGGTTTATGTTGTGCCTGACAATCATGTCTTTCAGAAAAATCTTCTAAGATATTATTTCAAAATAACATAAACTGCCTCTATAAACTTGTTTCCTAAAAGTTGTAACCAACTCGCCAAAGCCTCGATTACTAATTTCCTAGGACATGATATTCATTTCTTTTATTTTGTGTCCTGGATCTTGAATATATTAAGAAAAAACATGAGACTAGCATTGAACAATTCATGTCAAATCCTGACTCTGCTATGCATCTGTGGGCTAACATTGTCAAGATGTCATCAGAATGTAGGTCAGACTAATTTCGAAGCCTGTGCTTCTTTCATCAAACTGAAGAAAATTTACTTTGGAAAGACTATTCACTGTATTCTTCAAAAGTCCCAAGTAGGATCGGGTTTCTCTTTCTGCTGAGAAAAATCTTTGTTAATGAGCCCAGGATGATTCAACTCCATCTAAACATAATGGACTGAGGCTTGAATATTTCTCTTTACAAAATAGTGTTGGCTACATGGCCTAGGCACCTGGCCATATATTTTACTTCCTTTGGCATAAACTATCCATTTTTCTTGCAGGTGGAAAATTACTAGTATTAATAGTCCTGGACCAGATAACGAGGTACACTTGAGCCCCCCCTGTGGGAGCAAGTCCTAATTGGATTTACCAGCAGCCACCTGCAGGCATAAATTGTCAGTTCAACACTATACATGGAGGGAGATACCAAAACTTCTAATACTGTTCAATTGTCCCTATGGATGAACAGGTTGATGCAGAACTTGAATTTGTGTGGGTATATGTGAGCACTTGATTTGTGTGTTCAAGAGGGAGAATATGTAAGAAAAGGCAAAGAAAGGCAAAGAAAGGCAACCGCCTCATTTTAATCTAGCCATAACATATAAACCCTTTGAAAATATATCTTTAAACTATGACAAATGTATGTTCTCACTGTAATATCCTAGTTGTCCTAGTTATAATTTCTTTCTTAGAGAAGTCTGGAACCAATTTATATATTGAAAGATTGCCATTGGCTCACACAGGACTGAATATGACAGGAGTGTTCTAAACAGTGTGCTTGCCTGTTTAGTTCCTTAGGAAGCCATTCAAAATAAAACTATTTCTGTAAATATGAAGTGAGGATTAAAAAAATGGTGAGATCGTTTCTTCTTTTAAAAATATTTTACCTCACCTAAAATAAAAAGTGAGTCTCCCTTGATTTTATTTTTATTAACTGAATTGCAATACAAACAGAGGGTTCTAAGAGTAGTTTTTGGAAAAATATCTTGGGAAAGAATAAAACTGGAATGACAAAGAATCAGTGTAAAATAATGGTGGCTCAATCAGCTGAAAACATTAGATGTGATCTATAACTCTAAGAATGGAAACCGGTCTCCTATCAGAGATAAATTCCATAATCATCATCATCATCATCATCATCATCATCATCATCATCAAATTCTCTAGCAATTCCAAATCAGCAGGGGAGGTTATTCATTACAATGTAGGAAAAAAGAGAACCAATTTCACAATTTTAGTTTTGAGTTTGACAATGATTAAATTCTGAGCACCCATGGAAACGAATGCATTTGATAAGGATCAGTCACAGGAAATCAATATCTTTCTTTCCTACCTTTGCCCTTCACTTCATCTCTTGGTCTACTTTTTAATAACCTTCCACTATCTGATAGTTTCTTCTTCTTGCTTTTGGCAGCGTAGGAGTCATGCAGAGCTCTGATGATGGTATCAGGAAACCTGCGGTTAAGCTGGAAAACTCTGGAGTTAAACAAAGACCCACCCTGACATCTGCTAGGCTGTGACAATGGGCAAAACACAAAACCTTTCTGGCATCAGTTTTATCACTAATAAAATAGTAATAATTATAAATCCAACTTCATAAAGCTGTTGAGAGAACTCAGTGATCTTTACATATGAGGTGATTAGGTAGTTTAGTGCCTGGAACATTGGAGCTGCTTATTAAGAGACAAGAATTATTGTTATTATTTTCGGGAGACCTTTATCTGTCATAAAATGTAACCTTTTAGTTATCAAGAAACTTTACTTGAGGGAATAGATATGTGTTATATAGTTTGTAATCGTTTTTATTGAGACATAATTACATTTTGTTAAATACACTTATGTTCAGTATGATTATATTATATGTATATGTATACATAAATGTGTGTGCATATGTGTGCATATACACATTGCTATGGTCTGAACGTTTGTATACCCCCAAAATTCATGTGTTGAAATCCTACCCCACGGAGATGATATTAGTAGCTGAGGCCTTGGGAAGATGATTAGGTCTTATAGGTAGAGCTCTCATGAAAGAGATGAGGGCTAAAGAGACCTCACAGAGCTCCACAGACCCCTCCATCATTGAGGATACAGCAAGAAACTGAGAAGAAGGCCCTCACCTAACCCACCTCACTCTGATCTCAGACTTCTAGTCTCCAGAACTGTGAGGCAAACATTTCTTTTGTTTATAAGCTAAACAGTCTGTGGCATTTTGTTGTAGCAGCCTGAGAGAATATCCATATGTATGTAGACAGATATATAGGTAGGTTAGGTAGGTAGGTAGGTAGGTAGGTAGGTAGGAAGGAAGGAAGGTAGATAGATAGATAGGTAGATACATATGTACATAAGGACATACATATGGATATACATACATACATATGTATTTATGTAACACACACCCCAATCAAATACAGACCATTGCTATCACTCTAGAAAGTCTCCTGTATTTCTTTCTAGTCTATGACTCTTCCTACCAGAGTCGATGACTCTTCTGATTTTTTTCCCCAGGGACTATTTTGCCTAGTCTTGAACTTCCATATAAATGAAACCATATAGTAAGTACTCTTAAAAAAAACTGTCTGGCTTTTTTAGTTCTATATAAGTGTTTTTGATATTCATCCAGGTTATTGAAAGTATTGGTTGTCTGTTTCTTTTCATTCTTAGGATATTCCAGTACATGAATATACCACATTTGATCTGTTCTCTTATTGATGAACACTGGGGTCATTTCTAGTGTTGTTTGTACTTTAATTTGAAGCTCTTCAATAGTGATGGTACTATCTATATACTTTTGCATTAATGGTCTTTAATCTACACCTTAGCATATGTGGCACTTTATTGGCATTCTCAGTCTTATATAAATAGGGTACAAGAATCTAATGCCTCTAGTTGTCTGCTTTCCAATGGAATTTTATATTCTAAAAGATGAGCAGATAGATGATAGATTAAAAAATGGCCTGTCTGCAGTCACTGATTCCCAGGATTCTTTGTTGCTTGATTCCCACCAGTAAAACATTGTGTATCTGTCTTGATGGACTTTTCCTGCAATGTACTGTCAAAGCACTTAAAGAGCAGAGTGCTGGCACTTGAGTTTACTCTCCAGGTTATAAACTGTTGTTATGCCTGTTTGGTAAAAAAAAAAAAAAGAAAAGAAAAGAAAAAACTTTGATATTTATTTACTCACAAAGGTATGATAATGGTGAATGACACAATTAGCTTAATAGAAAAAAGAATATTTCAGAAATTGTAATTATGAAACAGAATGATTATAAAGCAAATGCCATTTTTCCCATTTACCTAATCATTTTCTAGTGTCTCCATGTGAGAGTTTTTCTTTAGCAAGTGTTTATGGTTAATGCTAACAAATGCACATTAAAACTTAATTTTCCATTTCCAATTCTAAGGAATCCAGTTGAGTCATAATCAGTATGTACTCAGAGAGGCTCACACCTTGCTGATGCTCCTATAGATCTGATCCTGTAGGTGTCATGCCTCTTACCTGCTACCATGCACTTGTTTCTCTCTTTCCAGACCGAATAATATCTTGAGCGTTATTTTGATCTGCTATATGTTACAGTTTTGCCTTTCCATGGTTTCGTTTTGAGATATTTTGCTTGCTTATTTTGACTCTGTTCATTTGTCTATTTATTTATTTATTTATTTTGAACAGCTGGGATTGTTGGTTGAATTATATGGGGCTGCATTTACCCATCTAATCACTACCTTTCCTTTAAATGAAAGTTTGCTATTCATATACCCTGACTTCCCAATGATCTCATTTATACCAAAATTGGAACTTGGAATCAGAGGCCTGGATTTTCCTCTGACTCAGTTTCCTGTGTTTGCAAAGAAACTTTTCCCCTATATTAATTGTCATTCTTCTTTTGTTAAGACTTAAGTAGTGTTAAGGTAAATTCTCATGTTTTCCTCGAATGCCAGCTCGAGCCTTTTAAAATATTGGAAGCACTCCCACAAAAGAATTGTGTTCCCACAATTTCCTAGCATCACTCATTGCTCTCATTTCACAGATGCAAACACAAAAACACATCCTTTTGTATATAACAATCATAAATACTTAGCCAAGGTCAGGAATATTTGTGTCAGGAAAGCCTTATTTTACCAAAGAACAGGATGTTCTGATAAACTCAATATTCTGAGAATTATCATATGTACCTATCAAGGTTCCCATTGGAAGCCTTCTATTCTCTCTCCACTGAGAAAAAGGTAAACCTTTAGTTTGTCCTCAGTGCCTTCAAAACTATTCCCACACAAGGGATCCAAGTGTTGGCTCACTTATTGACACATTGTGAGAAACAGAGATTTATATTATAAGGGAAAAGATGGAAACTTTTATGACAGGATTTTTAATATTGTTCCAATGTGTTATTCCTAGAGCTATTTCTGCTTTGACCGTAGTTTTACTCTGTCAGCTCTAGAATTTCTGGTTTTCATCACTGGCTGAACTCCTGTGCTGGTCAGTTTTTGGTTGGCCTTTATTATTATTATTATTATTATTATTATTATTATTATTATTTATTTATTTATTTTTTTGTTGGGGTGCAGGGTATAATTTCTTGACTCAGACAAAAGCTGATCCGGACCATTTGCAATGGCATGGACCTAGAGGTTTTTATGCTGAATGAAATGAGTCAGACAGAGAAAGATAAATATCATATGCTTTTGCTTATATGTGGAATCTAAAGAACAAAAAGAACAAACTAATCAAAAACAGACTCACAAATATAGAGGACAATTTAGTGATGGACAGAGGGAAGCAGAGTTGGGGAGCTGGGAAAAGGGGGTGAAGGGTTAAAGAAGTACAGATTAGTAGCTGATAGATGGTCATGGGGATGGGGAGCATGGCATAGGGAATGCAGTTAGTGCTAATGTAATGGCTAGGTGTAGAGCCAGAGGAGAGAAAGAGCAATTAGGGGATCATTTTATAAACTGTATAAATGTCTAATCAATGTACTATATATTTGAAACTAATAAAATTAAATTGAAAGAAACCCCACTTCTATTGCAGTTAGAAATAAAAACTAATTTTGAGAAAGAAAATAAAAATTATTTGGTTTACTTCTAAAAAAAAAAAAAAAGCTGATCTTAACAGAAAGATTTTATCTCCAGAGACTAGGTCACTTTATTAGCACATCTCCTGTGTTTAGCTGAGTGCTCTTACTCTGTAAGAAGTTAATAGATATTTTAGGAACAAAAAACAATGCCCTTTTGTTCTCCTACAAAAATTATATGTATGAAAAACACTAAGGACATATATAGGGTCTTTATTATTACACAATAATTTCCCTTTAAAAATAAGAAAACCAGGAAGTTATAAGCAATTGATGCAATTAGAACATCATTGCTCCATTATGCCCAGGAGAGATTGCCTGACAAAGTGAATCTACCTTGCTCAGATCCCTGGTCTTGTCACCTCCCTAAAATGCCTAATTAGTGACTATTAGATTTAGAAGACTGTAGCATGCATGGGTTGAGTCCCACAGACTTTGGGGTCAAATTGATCTGAGGTTTTCATCCAACTGAAATATCCTCAGTATACTTATTGCATATTTAAGATTTGGTTATTTCCTTTATAAACGAAGATCCGAATATCTCCTTCATAACTTAGTTGTAAAGACAAAATAGTCTAATGTCTACACACACACACAAGTATGGCGGGTAAGATGGAGGAAAAATGGTAGCTATGATTATCTTGAGCAGAATTTATAGACAGAGACATGTTTGCTAAGATATTCAAATACTTGTAACTCACATAAGCCAAATGTACATAGAAACTGTTGTGCAAACATAGAAGAGGAGCAGAGGCAATCAAATCTAGTATGTAAAATTTAAATGTCAGATTATGATAACCTAATGTTCCCATCTCACAAGATGAATATACCTGCTGCCAGAACCACACAGGTAGAGACAGTGAGGAGGGGCATTCTTGATCTGAGATGAACATTGCCAGTGTTACCAGTGTTTCTTTGCATATTTCTCAACACTCCTCTCACTGACACATTTTTTAGTTATATTAAGACCTTCAATTTGGACATGTCTTGCTGGTCTCTGAGTTATGCACTTCTGTTTACACTTATGGCTTAATATATTTGGGTGACTCAAGATGACAAAAAGAGCAATGACTTAAGTGTGTGTAAGAAGCTTCTCAAATCACATCCACTTAAACAGGAAGTTGCTTCATGGTTGATAAATGATGACTGGGTGAGGAGGTAGGCAGGACTCAGTTGTGGCTGAGGACCAAATATTTGTTGACACTGCTTTAGATCCTACACTGTGGCTTGGACATTTAAAAAAATGGTACATATATAATAATTATTTGCCTAAACATTTTTTTTATGAAAGTAAAAGGCAAAATATGCAACATCATCTTTATTTTTTTAGGCTTTCATCTTAACTCATTCATTACTAGTTTTCTTTGCAAAGAAGCAAGCCATCCAGAAGCTAGCTAGCCAACTCCTAGAAACCAATTCACTGAATGCCCATTTTGCCAAAGGCAAATGTCTTCAATGATTAGTCACCAAACTTCTGTTTTCAAAATTATTTTTAATGGACTTTTCATTTTTGCCTTTATAACAGCTTGCCAAAAAATCTTTAATACATTTCTGCCCCTTTTTCTGTTTCTTCCAGCTGGAAAATAAGAGAACAAGAGGCAGAGATTGGGATATAAAGAAGATATATCACATGGGTAATTATTGAATATGAAAATATCTATGAATATGTATTATGTATGAGAAGATTATATTGACAAGAATTCTTCATGTATTCAATCAATATGCATTCTGGAATATTTTCCAGAGTATCAGAAATTATTATAATTATCCTGCATGATTAATAATATATTCTTAAAAAATATATTAATAAGAATGCTCCTTATTTGGGAATATAGTCATAATTATATCCATCTTATCCTCTGCAGTGTCTCTTTCCTCCTCCGCACAATTTCACTTCTCAATTCTCATTTCTCTGCTGTCTCTCTTTCTTCAGCCTCTTTCTCTCTTTGCCCCTTAGTTCCATCTGGAACAGTGGGGGCTGTAGAAGAAATATATTAAACATTCCTTGAAATGCACTAATGAGGGCAAAATCAAAACTCATGAACCACAGCTAAATAGTTGAAAGGTATAAGTAAATTTGATGAATCAGTCATTTGGCAAATTGGCCTTTCCAGTAATTGGCTTTAGGCAAATTGCCCACTCAGCAAATTGACTTCTGGTGAATTCACCCAGACCCTGTGTTCTGGGCAGAGGCCGACTGGTAAAACCCTAGAGCTCGGAAAAGATTAGTATTTTGTATATAAATTGCCGTGGGGACCCACAGTAAAATGTAGTTCTGTGAAAGCAACAGTGACTTGACTCAGCTGATTATTAGCCTGGAAATGTAGGTACTATTGTTATGTCCAGAACTGATAACTGAACATGACTTCGTATCTGTGTTCACTGGGTACCTCATCAATTTTACTGAATTTAGAAAACAAGGAGAATGAGTCTGACAAAGTTTATGTAATGTGTACGACCAAAATCGCTTTTAAAGTAATTGGCATAAAAAATTATTAAAGTACCTCATTACTGTGTTTGGCATATTTTTAAAATATGAAGCATCAAATGGTGTTTGTTTAGTAGTCCTTGTTGAAATCTCATTGCTATAGCTCAACTTCAAAGAATTACACTAATGTGTTAAATACTTTATTTGGTTCTCTTATTTAATCATAAGAACAACACTGGAAAGCAAACATTGCTATTACTTCCCATTTACAAGGGAAAACTGGACTTAGTGAAGTTGATTTGCTCATAGTCTTTTGGCTAATAAGTGGGGGTTCAGAATCTGAACGAAGTAGCATCACTCAATCTAGACCAGAACTGTCCAATAAATGTGTAATATGAGCCACAGATGTAATTTTACATTTTTGTGAAATTAGTCATATTTAAAAATAAAAAATATGTAAAATTAATTTAATTTTAATAGCATATCTTATTTAATTTAATGTAACCCAAACACTATAATCTCAATATGAAATCTATATAAAATAATGAGTTATTTTTTGTTTTCATACAAAATCTTTGAAATCTACTGTGTACTTTATACTTACTGCATGGTATATCTCAATTCAGGCTAACCACATTTCAAGTGCTCAGTAGCCACATATGGTAAGTTACTATTGTATTGAGTAATGCAAGTCTAAACCCTTGCTCTCAAAGAGTGGTCCATGGCACAGCTATTACCTGCAGGCTCTTCTGAACATCAGGCAGGCTCTCAGACCCTCTCCATTTCTATCGAATCAGAATCTTTATTTTAATTAGATATACATGGGAATCACATGCACAGTAAAGTTGGAGAATCACTGCTCAAGAGCCCATGCTCTTCACCATTTTATTGCAGCTGGTCTAGAGTGCTCATTTGCTCTCTCATTGCACAAGCATGTATCGAATGTCTAGTATGAGGCAACTCTCTGCGAAGTAACAAGGATGGTAGTGTTACGCTGTGCGAAAGTACATTGGCTTTGGGATAAGGTAGATCACTAGCTATCATATCTTGTGATCGTGCACTATTACTAAACTACAATGAACCTTAATGTCTGCATCTGTAACATGGAGATGACATGGATATCAGTTGCCTATTATATAACATTCTCTCCTTCCTTGGTGACACACTGTCATTCTTCAGGTGAGACCATTGTCTCCAGAAATAAATGTGTTTCTCGGTCTTCTTACGACTAAGTTCTTGCCAATAAAATGTTAGTGTAAGTTTTCTTTTTAATTTCTGGAATGGTTCTTTAAAGTTTCTGATGCAGTTGAGAGTTTTATTCCCTTTTCCTTCTTCATTTCTCTTTCCACCTGAGATGTGAACATGATATCCGGAACTCTAGCAGCCATACTGAACCATGAGGTGATCTTGAGAATGGAAGTTACATACTAAGGTGGTAAAACAGAAACATAGAATGCTCCCAGGTACCGAGCTAGCTACAGTGGAGCCTTCATATAAACCTAATTGTTTTTTTTTTTTTTTTTTTTTGCCGATCTTTTCTGTGTTGTGCAGGTGAAATAGTTAATATATGTATAAAGCCTTAGTAGACACTAAATAAATGTTGTGTTTTTAAAAATAGATATGAGAGACATGATGCTAGCCCTCAAGAACTCAAACTAGAAAATAGACAATAAAGTAAATAAAAATTTACAATAAACATTTCCTGGCATTCCATGAATTATTTATTGCCTATAGCATATAAGTATAAGTATATATCTTCTGACCTACTTAAATTCATAATAGCAAAATGGTGTACTAATGCTTAATATATTTAAGGCTAGGTAAGACTCCTTTCTTGAATCATAATGAGATATTGCCTGTGGCAACGATGCTTCTTAGTTAAATCTGTCTCTATGAATTACTTTAAAATGTTTATGTAGTATCTTCTACCTTAACAAAATATTAAGACTTTGGAGTCACCCACTCTAAATTGCTTCTGGTCATTTAGGAGGAAATATATCTATTTTTTTAAAAAAATGATCTTTGACCATAGAACAAGAAAGCAGAGAGTTTATTTAGGTATTCATACGATATAGTGGTTTATTCTGAGACGAAGGATAAAACTGGGAGAGGATGAACACTTAATTTACAGAAACATTAGGAAAAGTTTTAGGTCATTAAGGAATGTGATAAAACATGTTGAGCAACCCAGAAGGCTTTGATGTGTCTCTTCTCAACCAATATCACACCCCTACACACCTCTCTACACTGCTGCCAAAATAGCTACACCCCTGACTCTTACCATAGGGCCAATTTTTTACCTATATGTATATTTTTTGTTCATATTTTCAAATTTTCTGCAGTAAACATAGATTGTTTCTATAACTACAAAGTCAAGCAAAGTAGATTAAAAAGTGGCTTTATCCAACAGTCTGGGTGTATCCTATTAATGAGGAAAGTAATTTTGAGAAATTCAAAAGAGAGGCCAGTAGCAAGGAGGAACATAGGACAGTAGGAGATACTTTCCACTGGGGCAAGAAGAAAAGAAGGAGGTTCATGGACAGAGGGATCCTTGTGTTGAGTGGAAGCCTAAATTTTAGCTCCAGAGCTTTTTATTATGAAGTGGGGTCTCAGGGCTGCAGACTGTGGTTTCATTGCTTTTATCGTCCTTTTGCTTTCTAGGCGGTAAAATAGGATTACAGGTTTCCAGAATCTGATTCTCTCTGATCTGTTTCAGACCCATATATTTCAAGGCCATCATTATTCAATTGAAGAGTTTGATGTTTCTGGGGAGAGGCAAATTATTGCCTTCGAAGAACTTTGCTGGCGGAAAGGAAAGTTATCAATGCTAATTATTTTCAAGACTGTGCTAGAGTCTGAAATAGCAAGACTGAGAGAAACTTTATTACATCTCTCAAACCCTTCATTTTGGAAGGGGGTCTGGTGAAAGGGAAGTAACAATCTTGCCACAATTGAAGATAAATTGGTATTCTTCAAAGCACCTTCTCTTGAAGTTTTCAAAATTGTGGAGAATTTCTTGGACTGTGAGATAAGATTTGAAAAGAGTTACATTTTCCTGTCTGCCACCATCTTCAAAGTCTCTGACAATTCCTCAATAGCAGTTTTTTGTGCTGATTTGTAGAGACATTTAACATTGCCCTTGTTCCCAAATTTTAAAGGCAGGAGAGTAAAAGTGTGGTTATTCTAGTATAACAAGAAAGTAAACTATTTCATAAATTTCATGTTAGCACTTTGGCCTTGGAAATTGTATATCCTCACTTCAAACTTAGCAGAACCCACTATAAGATGATGTAAAACAATATTTAATAATGAGAATAAAGAAATTTGGATTCAAATAGGACCCAGTTCAAATCACATGGAAAATTATTTTGGATAAATCACATTTTTTACCTATAAGTTAGAAATGATAACATGTTCTTACAAGATTATTTTGGGAGTTAAATTTTAAAACAAGAAAATTATCTAAAGTGTTGAATGAATACTCTAGAAAAGTTGGTTTCAGCTCTTGCTAACTTTAGTAAGATATCTTAAGGAAAGTATATCAAGGAGAATAGTAGAGTGATGAAGTTAAGAACACACATTTTGAAATTAGACACAAATAGTTTCAAATCATGGATCTTTTACACATTGGCTGTGCAACCTCAGACAGATTACTTAACATCTCTGATCTGTGGTATCCTCGTTTTTTATATAGGATTGATATTAATTACAGATGCATAGGTTTTCATGATAATTAAATAGTATAAATATTTATAAAGTTTTTATCATGATATCTCACACTTAGAAAAGAACAATAAAAAGGAGTTTTATTATTTAGATTAGACCTTAACTGCTACCATATTATTCACAAAAATGGAGAGGTGACACTAATATTTTTATGTTACATTAATTATATAGAAATGCCATGATTTCTCTAAATCTAAGAAAAATTTGTTAGGGATGGTGCTAGAATCTGAGCCACAATATTTAAATCCTTGCCCAATGTTTTCCCCACTGACTCGTGGGATTTAAAGCTCTTTCTTAATTTGGGGTTGTTTTATTAAGAATCAATTATTTAGGTAAGGACATAAAATTCTTAACATTATCTGGACTAAGTAATAGATGTTCAAGTCTCTAGGAGAGGAAACCCTTGTATTGCTAAACTATAGAGGGAAATTAAGGGTCCAGTGATGAAGACAATGCCGATAACATCCATTTCCCAAAATGTGGCCAATCCTGTGCTCTTTGCCCTCTTGAAAGCCTTTATTAAAAGGAGAAATCAGTCTTACATCCATTATTACTCATTAGAATCAATTGGATTTTTGGCAAACCAAGTAATATATTATTTTTTTACAATTCATAAAAACATCTTATTTTGTCTTTTGGCACAAATCAATTCATAATCTGAGAAAATGAATATTTCAATAATGTCTTCTCTTATAATTTTTTTAAGAGACTTTACTTTTTAGAGCAGTTTTAGGTTCACCACAACATTGAGCCTAAAGTATGGGGATTTCCCACATAACCCTTGTACCCACGCACACCCAGCCCCCATCCATTATCAACATCCTGCTCCACAGTGGTACATTTGTTTTACTACATATACATATATTATTACTCAAAGTTTACATTAGAATTCACTCTTGGTGCTATATATTCCATAGATTTTGACAAAGGTATGATGATATATATCCACTATTGTGGTGTCATACAGAATAATTTCATTGCTCTAAAAATCCTTTGTGCTCTACCTATTCATCCCTCCCCATACCCTAACCCTGGGCAACCACCGATCTTTCTTACTGTCACCATTGTTTTTCTTTTATGGAACATCATATAGTTGGAATCATATGGTAAGTAGTCTTTTTAGATTGGCTCCTTTCACTTAGTAATATGCCTTTAGGTTTTCTCCATGACTTTTCACGGCTTGATAGCTCATTTCTTTTTAGTGCTGAATAGTATTTTATTGTCTGGATATACTACAGTTTATTTATCAACCAACCTACTAAATGATGACTTGGTTGCTTCCAAATTTTGACAATTATGAATAAAACTTTCATAAGTGTATAGGTTTTTGTGTGGACATGAGTTCTCAGTTCATTTGGGTAAATACCAGGAAGCAAAACTGTTGTATTGTCATGTGATAAGAGTTTCTTTAATTTTTTTACAAACTGACAAACTGTCTTCTAAAGTGATTGTGCCATTTTGCATTTCCATCAGCAATGAATGAGATTTCTAGTTGCTCCACAAACTCACCAGCATTTGGTGCTGTCACGTCTGTAACATGTCTTCATGTCAATCATTTATATCAATTTCCCTTTTGATTTGCTTATTTAGTTTTCAATTCCTTTCAGGAATATATTCTATTATGGCACTGATAATGTTGTTCCTTGCATTTGGTGGTTTTTGTTTTTTTAAGGGAACCCATTATCTTTTTTGATGAACACCTTGTCTATTATGAAATCTATTTTCTTTTCTATAATTATGTTAGTATATTTATCTTTTTTTTCTCTCTGCATTCTAAAATGCATCCTACATTCTATCTTTAGCTTTTTCTCCTTCTCAGAAATATGGTTGTCATTCATGCTTATTTATTTATGCATGTGTTAGTCTAAAAATATTCTTAAAATTTAGTTGTAATTGTAGATATTTGTCTTCAATAAATTACATTAAAATCTCCATTTCATCTCATTTCATTTATTCTTCTTACTCCATATTTTTATCTTATATTTGAGTCCTTATTTCTTAAATTAATGGATTTAAGTTTAGTTTATTGATACCCCAAAACACTGCTAGGAACTTTTTCTTTTTTGTGAAGGCTTATATTTTCTTCCAGAATATTAGTCATCTATTTTTGCCACACTCTAGGACTTTTCCTCATTATTTTACTGCACATGTTTGGAGAGAAGAATTCTACCTCTCCCTCTTTTTTTTGCTCACTCTTTTATACTGGGTGCCCTTAACAGGGCAGTGATGTCTGGGTTTAATGCAGATTGGGTGAATTCTCATGACTCCCTCTTTAATCTAGTTGAGAACTGTGTCTTCTTTTATAATTTAAAACTTAAAGGTATTGTTTATGTAGCCTGAGGGGTGGAATAGAGTGAGAAGCAGCAGGTTGCTGGAGCCTGCTCATAGCAGCTCATGATAGCAGGTTATTAAATTTTCAGTATTTTTGTGAGTCAGTAGTTTAAAAATATATAGCCATTATTAAAAATTAAATTATATTAATTTATGAATAACTATATTAAAAACTCATCTTTCCTGATGACTTTATATTATTTTGCTATTATTCACGCTCTTGAAGTTATTTAGGCCCGTTTCTGTGCATTTAGTGACATCACATATGTGGCTTGAAATTGGCCGTGATAAGTTTTGACATCAGGAAAATTGGCAAGTACTGTAAATCAGGCCTTGATTTGTTGTTATCTTGATAATCTAGACTCAATGAAGTGATGGAGAGAATGCTAATAATGCAGATTAAACTTAAACATGTTGTGCTTTTTGCTATTGCATTGTGATTAACACAGCTAATTGAAAAAATCGGTTTTTAGTAATTGGAAACTACTACTCAATTCAGACGGAAGTTGTTCAATTTATTTACAAATCACAAACATCTTCATGGTTCCACTTTGTTCTTATTAATAAAAAATGTCATGAACGTTCATGTTGGAACTACACTTGTTTATCAATTACAGTCGTAGGAAAAATCAATAACAATATACTAGGAAAGTTAATCAACTCTGAAATGCGTTGCGTAGTTTAGTACTTGTAAATAATATTTGTAAATTTATTATTTTTATGTTGTGTGCTTTACATCATTCACATCAAACTTAAAGTTTATATAAATATATATGTATATATATATATAATTTATGTGTTATACACAAATTTAAAATTTATACCCAAAATTTTATATATATATATATATATATATTTACACATTATACACACACACACTACACACACACACACACACACACACACACACACACACACACTTTTTTTTTATACCCTAGGGTGCAGTTCAAAATAACTAACAACCTGAATGACCCACACCCACTAATCAAAACAGAACCACTGGATATTAGCCATATATTCTGCTCCCGTGAAAGACTGAAATGACTTTTCCAATTTACCTCGAGGAACTGGAGCTTCCCATTTAGCCAAGTTATTCTTTTATATCCTTTCAATCCTTTGTAATCATTACCACTTTCTCCCTTTGGCCACTCTCCCCAGGATATAAGAAGAACTTCCATAGTGTCTTTTCCTTTATTTGCTGCCTACTTTTCTAAAAATCTTATTTTATTTATTTATTTATTTTTGGTCATCTCTTTGTCTAAATCCCTACTTATTGCTAGAGATGATTAGATTGGAAAGTGAATAACACTTTTGCCTTTCTTCTCTCTTTTCTTCCCTTTCCTCTAAAATTAAAAATTCAAAAGCTTTTCCTTGGCTCTGTTTGGACTCAGAGGTAATCAGAATAGAGTTTGCTGTGGAAACTGTTACCTTTCTTTCTGGAATTGACTGCAGTACCCTTCCTTTTACCCCAGATACATGTTGTAAGAGTTCTGTTTATTTGTGTGATTGTGGATGTGTGTGTGTATGTGGGGAGTGGGGGCGGTTACTTTCTTTTTTCTTTCTTTTTCTTTCTTACCTGGCCCCTTAACATTGCCTCTGCAGAAGGCAGGGTTTGGAATTGCTTGCATACTCGTAAAGTTCAGTATATTAGTATTCTATTATCAAGTAACAAATTACTACAAACACAGTGCCTCAAACAACACATGCATTTACTAACTTACAGGGGCTATGGGTCAGGACAAGGCTTTGCTGGATCCTCTGCTCACCGCTGGTGAGCTTGTAAAAAGTTGTTCACTTTATTGATGAACTGCCAGATTTAGTTTGTTTGTGGTTGTGTGACTGAGCTCCCCATTTATTATCAGCTCCAAGGTAAGGACCATTCTTAGCAAATAGAGACCCCTCGCAAACCCTTGCCTGCTGAGCCCCACATTGTGGCAGTTTACAGTATGGCTCTTTGCTTTTTCCAGAGTTACTCCAGAGTGGCAGGAAATCTTCTCTGAGCTTTGCTTTCCTCCTCTTGATTAATCCAGGCCCATTCAGTTCATCATTTTGTGATGAACTCCAAGTCAATGGTTATCACAGGTGTGATAGTCCATCACATTTACAGGTTTGGGGGCTGGGAATTAAATAAGGCATGCATGTATAGAAGGAAATGAGATTTGGGGAGAGGAGTCTTTTGGAAATAATCCTACCACACTTAGCCTTATTAATTTTTAATATTTTTAATTTTTCTTACTGGCAACCAACTTTTCTATAGTCTTAGGTTTGCTTCTAGTCTGTTAGCTGATTTTTCTGTATTTGTTTGATTTTTCTAATAGGTTATAAGAAAAGGAGGGAAGTTTAGTTTCATTCTGCTATTTTAATCTTGAATCAATAACTGCTTTTATTTATTTTTTGCTATATTTTAATGTGCTAAATACCTTTTACATATCATGAGGTAATATTTATGCAATGCCTCCTAATGAATTTTGGTAATCCTTTTATTTCTTTCTCCTGCAGCTCTTTCCAAATTTATACCTAAGTCATGAGTATTATCTAGCAAGAAAAAAAAAGAAAAAGATAAAAAAGGGAAGAGGGTTAACCCTAGAATAAAGAACTTTAAGGAAGGTGTGACATAGGGAGAGTTCCCATTGGAAAGGAAAAGAAAGTAGAAACCTCTCACATGGGAGGAGACAAAAGATTCGGAAGCATCAATACTGAAGTAAAGAGGTAGCCTGAGACTCTCAGCAACCCAGTACTCCCTTGGGTGGTCTCCAGATGTAATGAGAGGGCAGCCGAGGACAAGAAGGGCAGTGGCTAAGAGTGTCCGTGGTGAGGAATGAGGTGACTGCTAAGTCCCTGACAGTTTATATTATAAGGAAGAATTGAACTGGTTCCAAGGCAGTCATGTGGGCAAACCAAGGCTTTACTGTGCCAAGAGGCCAGCCCATGAGTTACAGGATCTGTAAACACTACAGAAGTGGATGTAAGGGGGGCAGAGCCTACTGATTGGAGAACAGGCAAAATGAGCTACATTTCACCTATGGGTCAACAGAAGCCAAGAAGAAAGGTAGCATGGAGACAGAGAACTCCCTGAGGTTATATGACCTCCCCCTTGTGTCCAGATGCCATCTTGGGAAGAAAGTTGGGGTGGGAAAGGTCTTTCAGAAAGAAATACAAACTTTATTTTACCCTCACATGAGACTGTTTGTTATTGGAGAGACTTTTTCACTTGTACTTGGAAAGCTTGAAATTATTTCTGCTGTTAGAGGAAATAGAAATGGCAAAAAAGTTTGTATATGTTATAGAAATAGAGAAACTAAACCCTGTATAAACCAGGTTGTATTGCTTTAAAATTTGACCCTACTCTTTATGCATTATCTCATTTAATCATTCTATAAATTCTATTATTATTCTCATTTTAGAGCAAACAGTACTGAGACTAAAACAATCTAGATAATTTGGGTAACATCCCCAAACTAGTAAGTAATACATGTGAAATTCTATTTGAAATTTCCCCAAAGCTGTCTATTTTGATCATCTAGCTTTATAATATAGGATGCATATTATTTCAGTGACAATTTCAGTAACACCAACATGAGCTTCAAGTGGCATTAGTGTATGAATTTGTCACATACAATTCTAGATATGCACTAATGTTAATTTTATAGTTTAAAGGAGAATATTGACTATTATGTGGTTTTCTTTTTATCCTTGTCTACCTCAGCTTAACTATTAGTCCTGACTACAGACAATAAAATCAGACTACAATAAAGATGCTTTCCTTAGAATTCCTCTAACCTCTCACATCAGTATTACATGCTGCTTCTTTGTATTTCTAAACTATTTGGCACCATAAAGTACCCCTTATCTAGACCTACCACTATATAAGAACTCAAGTCCAAGGAGGCAGAGTTGGCTTTAAAGCCATTTTATGCTCCAGTGTTGGCCCTGACAGTATCTACATTTGTAAATACCTGATGGTCTAAACTCCTCTAGATTCTAGATCCCAAAAGACAGGAACTGTCTTGGCCTCTGTTTAACTATTTTATCTTGTCCTTAATTAGCTCATTTCTGGTGGGTTTTCGTGCTCTTTTTTATATTATCATTTTTGTTTTTTTCTCTGAATCTCAGTTATTTTGCCCAGAGGCACAAGTGCTTGACTTACTAGGCTAAACCATGATAGGTGTATGCTAACTGCTGCTTTTAAATTGGTTGGTGCAAGTGGGAAGTGATTCTGATGTCTCTATTTGAACTATATACAAATACAATATTGAAATCCAAATGTTCTGAGAAAACACATCTTTTCATGTCTTAAAACTTATCTATCTCTCAACAGAATCTATTTAGGGCTATATCAGTGTTCAGCTCTCGCCTAGATATTTGGCCAAGAAGTTCTCTGTAGCTTCAGCCTCAGCACTAGCCTTGAAAGATTCGGGCTGAAGATTTATGTGCAATTTTGTACATTTTCTGATATCCTTAAACATGAATTAGTCAGAATCATGTGATTACATAGGTTACCATCATATCTAAAATACATAACCAAGTCAATAAAATAAGTGAGGTATTTCATTCTGTTCTGATTACATTCATATGTAAGTATACATCCTAAAAGTATCTTGAAGTGTAAAATTTTCTTATGTGCTTTATATATGATAAAACACTACATAAAATAGTAGAATAATTGTTCCAAGCATAAAATACTACAATAATTAACATTGATTTTGGAAATTGTTAATGTTGTATACCAAATATTGTCTAGTTGTTAAGAACTTTTAAATAGTTAAATAAATGGGGGTAGTAACTGACAGAAAATACTAATACTATAAGAGAGAGTGGTGGCTAGATAGCTTTGGAAGAATCATGTATTTTTTGGATCAAAATATATTTATAAAAGTTAATAATACAAGGGAGAAAAATAAAGTTTAAATTATATCATACTTCTAATCCCTATAATATTATTTGGTGTACTAATATTCACAATATTAAACAAGATAGTTTTTAAGAACCATATTTAGTTTTCATTTGTTTAACTATACTTAGGCCATGAGTCTGTTAAAAACAGTCCTATTGAGAAATTCTTCCCATTTTGTGAGAATGACTCAAAAGAAAAATGTCAGTTTTCCCAACTTTTTATAGAATGGAAAATCAGTGGGGGAAATGCAATTGTCATTGACAATGGAACAAACATAAAGTCTCTGAATGATTCAGGATCACAGGCACTGAATTTTTTTTACACTTTCAGCTGCATGTTTGGAAAGTAATCATAGCAATGTGTAATGTAACAGATTTACTGGCTATGACCAAAACGATAGTAGCAGCTTTTCTTATTTTCTTTAACAGCTCCATGACATACTAGAAATGTTGAAACTTCTTGTCTGCACTTTTGCAGAATGTTCAAACAAGATGGAAGAGCAATGATTGCAAGTTTAAAACAAAAGCTGCTTAAAATTTAAAAAAAAAAAAGCCTTAGTATTGAACTTTGCAAATAAAAACAAACAAGTTAACAATAGATGACTACTTAAAGAGAGCATAGTTTATTCGATGGAATCTACTAGAGAAGAAAACCAATTCATGTTTCTTGAGAGTGAAAGCATTTCTTACCTGTATCATATAAGAATAAAAAATAATTGTTCCATTATTCTATTCCAGGAAAGGTACATGATTGAGGACAACTTTGTGGAGAACACACATGATTAGCACCAAGTGAGATGCCAGGCTTTATGCCATTATCTCTAAGAAATTAAAGCGACTTCCCAACTGCGTTTCAGTCCTCTCTTCTTACAAAGCCATCTCTGATGATCATTTATATATTGATCTGTCCAATTAGTTATTCATCTTAAGAATAAACTTATTTATTGTTGAGTGACAGGATCCATCAATTACATTGAACTCATTAGGAAAGAACACTGGAAAATTTTAGAGCAGGCAACAGTGTTATTTGCATAAGCAAGTTATGACCATAAAAAACGTTTCCATAACAGTTCAGAAAGGTCCTGTGTCTATTTTTTCATTCGCACTTGCTTCAGAGAGTCTTCACAAGACAGCAGAAATTCCTAGAAAAGTCAGTTACCTGTTTCATTTTGAGTCTTCTTAAAAAGAAAGCCTGAGTTTTAGTAAATTTTAATTGCTTATATATGAAACCTTCCCTTTCTAAATGAATAAGAACAGAAAAGCAAGGAGAAGAGTGTCTACAGTGATGCATAGTAAAACAATGTCAGATTTTAAATTGTTAGACATTAGGGTTTGGAATCCTAGTTTTGGTACTTCATAACTGTGTGACCTTAAATTTTTCTAAATCTCAATTTTCTCTTCTATAAAATAGGCATAGTAATAGAATCTACTCAGTAAGATTATTATGAGGATTAAATAAACTAATCTTTATAAAATATTTACCAACTAGTTATTGTTGTATGATAAACACTCCAATACTCATGGTTTAAAGTAAAAAAAATAGTTATTATTTCTCCTAAGTTTATGGGTCATTTGAAATTGCTGCTCCCTGGGCCAGACTTGGTTGATGTCACTTTGTTCACTCATATATCTGCAGTCAGCTGGGGCCTGGCTGGTCTAAGAGAGTCTTCCTTGAAGGCCTAGAGATTGACCAGATGTTGGATGGTTATTAAGGAGATTCTGGTAACTGGGCTCTATATCTCTCATCTTCCAAGTATCTAGCTCAGGCTTATTCTCATAGCAGAGAAAGTTCCAACAGATAAAGCAAGTATATTTAAGGCTGTTTGAAGCTGAGGTTTGGAAGTGGCACATTATTACTTACACTGTATTCTATTGGCCAAAGCAAATCACATGACCAAACCCAACTTCAGTGGAGCAAAAAGTACATTATGCTTCCATGAGAAGAACTCACATGGCAAAGACCTGGAAGTATAAACAATTAGACTGTTTATACAACCTACCGCAATGTGTAGCACAATAGTCAGCATGTGGTAAACATTTAGTAAGAGAAGAATCCTATATTATTATTGTGGAGTAGGTGGGAGAGGAGATAGGGAGAGGGAAATAGTCAGCAGGAGCGGGGAAATGAGGAAAGAAGTGCAGCTGAGAAACCATCATTTTAGGGTGAAACCTGAACTTTGAGTGTGTGCTGGACACCGGCTTTCCCTATATCACTAACTGATCAGAGTTACCAAATAAGATGTTTATATCATTCTTTTCAATTACAGGAAACTTTTGAAATATTAAGAAATCCTCAAATTCTTACTCTGTAGCTGAGCAGGGAATGAATAATTCTATATTCCCCGAGGAGACTTCTTTGTCACAATGGCAAAGTGATTCATCCACCCAAGGTCACGGATAAATTGAAATCCGAGCCAGGACTTTGAGGGAATTACTATCTCACGGCTGTGTTTTGACAAGGTGGGATGATCCAGGTTAATAAAAAAAGCCACTTATAAAAGATATTTTTTTCTCCACACATTTTGCTAGAAACCTTAACATGAAGATTGATAGTAAGTTGGAAAAATTGCAGGGGAAAAGAGAAAGGATTTACCGAAAGTAAGGAGTATAATTTGGTTTTAAAACACCTCCTGAGCTACCGATGGGAGCTACTTTAAGGGCCAGAGGGCTTCGGAGTGGAGTTGAGCAAATGGAAGAGTTATTTATTTTAGGAAAAGAGAAATAAAGACCAATGTTTGGGCTAAGAAAATTCATTACAAACATGTCACTCATTATAAATGAAGAGAAACATTGCATCCCTTTGCCAGCCAAGCCCAAAGCACACATATCTCTAATTTCTGTTCACACACATAAGGTAGATATCCAGATTTATTTTTTTAATGCCAAACAGACCTCCTCCTCCTCCTCTCATCATCATATCTCTTGAAGACTTATTTTATGGAGCTTTATTTTATTGCCTGCAATTAAAATATATTTAAAGAGGCATAGAAGAGTCCACATTTTAAATGTTGGTATACAACTGCCCCTCCTCCACCTCCATACCTCTATCTGAAAGGGGCTTTAGGAAACCAGATGATCCTGGCAAGACCTCTATCCCTCCCAATTCTCTATCACGCATAGCCTCAGGATGTTTGTTAGACTTGAGATCACCAGAAATAATATAAATCTGCTTTTTATGCCAGTTTTTTTTCAAGTAGCTTGAGATTTCCAGGAACCCTAGGCCATCTGTCATGCTCAGGTCTACATGCAAAGGGATCCTATGGTTTGAGAAGTATCTCATCTCCTAGCCCCCAGCATTCTCTACCACCTTCCATATCTTATTCTTTTCATAGCACTTTTCACTGACTGTTCTACATATTTTACTACGTTTTATTTATTAAGTGATGTGCTTAATGTTTTTTTTTTTTCCTCTCCCTGTTAGAACATAAGCTTAATGAGGGTTGGTATGTCCATTTTGGTTTTAGCTATATTCCTCCTAGTGGCTAAGATAGTGTATGGTTCATAAGGGGCACGTAATAAATATTTCTTGAACTAGTAAATGCCAGCACACCCTTGTGGGTATTTAGAGTTTGACTGAAAAACACATTAAAGCACACTATTATAGTAATATGAAGGTATTATAGAACTATAAATTCTGGTAGAGAGATAATGCATATTAGAATCAGATAGAAACGAATTCCAATTCTGGTAATGAAATTGTGAGTGAAAATGATTTGTATCACTTCTGGATGAAGCTCATTGACAGTAGGAGATGTTGCAGTACTCCTTTCCCAATGATGGTGGTCAATGGACTCCCTGACAGCTTGGTTCCTTGAGTGACTATAGAAGGTAGATATCGCTGATGACCCATAATGGCCATGAAACATGAACAATATATATACTTACACTGTGTAAGCCTTTGAGATGTGGGCTTATTTGTTACTGAAGCATGGCCTAGCCTACTCTGCCTGACTCATACACTGTGTGGCATAGGAAGTTACTATAAAGAAAAAGATGGTATGCTATAAAAATAATGAGGCTTCTTGCATAAAACTGAATCAATTTAAATAATGTATATAAGATACTTAATATTATCCTTTGATTCTTAGTATGTCTTCAGTAAAATTTAAAAATAATTACATACAGCAAAGATCAAATATCTGCAGCCTATTTGTCACTAAGTTTTACTGCCTTCTGAAGTCAATATCCAAGTAAAATAGCTCTAGTCTTTATATTACAGTGAATACAGAATGCAAAACATTCCATGATATTCTTACAGGAAAATGGAAATGAGAGATATTGGACATTAATTACATTATTCTGGTTGCTATATATCATTACAGCATTCAAA
The DNA here is from genome assembly GCA_004027375.1 of Macroglossus sobrinus. Classification (NCBI taxonomy): domain Eukaryota; kingdom Metazoa; phylum Chordata; class Mammalia; order Chiroptera; family Pteropodidae; genus Macroglossus; species Macroglossus sobrinus. The sequence goes on from PVKZ01000375.1 coordinate 370,127, forward strand.
ATACCACTTTTGCACTTCAATTGGTTCTCTGTGTTCACCTCTTCTTTGATTTACCAGCTATTTTTCCTCAATGAGGTCCATTTTACTCCAATATATGGATAATGACATTTCTCCTTCACTGGTACAGCTGCTAAAACCAATGCCCTCAAACAGTTAAAGGACCTATTACTCAGAGAGGTGAGATGCATTTGCTATGTCTACTTCAAATCTTGCAATAGTATTAAGCACATGATAAGCATTTAGTTATTACTTTTGCTTACTTACTTGTGAGCTGCATTTTTTATTCAAGTCAGAAGTCAGCAATTTTTTAAAAATCAAAGGCCAGGTATCAAATATTTTTGGCTTTGTGGCCCTTACGGTCTCTATCACAGCCATTCAGCTGCTTTCATGGTATGAAATTGGCCATAGACATTATGCAAAAGAATGAACATGACTGGATTTTAATAAAACTTTATTAAAAATATAGACAACTACTAAATTTGGTTCTCAGGTTATAGTTTGCTGATACCTGATTTTAGTTATTCTAATAGCCTTCATATTACCAGAGGACACATCCTTTAAGACATGCACAGAGATGTTTTTCTTCAACTTTCCTTCATTTTTGTTTACTCAATAACTTTTACTGGCTATCTGCTGTGCTGTAGGCTCTGTGAAATGTTCTGACCTTATAAGAAAAGTAACCAATAGTCCTGCCTTCAGTCCAGGGGGAGAATAGAGATGGAAATACAGATAACAATACAAGTTGGTTTGAGAAGCTCCATACTAAAATCTTTCTCAAAAAACAGGAACATGGGTGTTGTCCTGGAGTATTTATTTCACTCTTATAATCTCCTGAAAAAACTGAGACACATGAAGCTGCTGATCTCACAAGCATATTCTCTCTATTAGGGATTCAAAGAAGCCATCATTTCCATCTTATACAAAAACGAAAATTCTTTTTCTCTTTTAATTTCTTGTTTTGTACCTTAGAAAGATAGCAAGTAAAAGATATCAAGAAACGTTTCCAAACAGAATAACTTTCAATGCAGAAAGGCTATATTTAAGTGACAAAACCCAGGGATGGAAGTATCTATCAGAAACTATGATTGTGCCTATGAGATTGAAGCAGAGCCCTGTCAGCCGGAAGTGATCCCTGCGTCTATCACAATACTGCCATATCAGAGATTTTAACCTAAGCAACTTATAAACATTAAATACTTATTAGAATACTCCCTCCTTTATCTCCCATTTGTAGAAACAATAGCAAACACTTCATAAGGGTGAAGACACTGCACACTCTTTTTCCCTTATAGGGATGCTCTGATAATCCCTAGGAAAATGTGGAGTCAGTTGAGGAGGGACCAAGACCTGGAATCGCGCGACTCTCTAGAGCTGCTTCTCGATGGCTGTACCAGATGTCTGGATGAACCTCAGCAGAAGGGCCAGGTGTTCTTTTAAATTTAAAACCGCAAGCAAAAACAGAACAGAATTCTTTGTCTTTTTGAAGGGCTAGGAATTAAGAAGGAAGGCATTTAGAAGATAAAGACAGAGAGGCTGGGGATCTGCCTTTGGATTAAAACTTCTCAGCCGCATCCCTGTTAGAAAGCCATTTTCCTTTCCTACTCAGAGATAGCAATGGCCCCAGGGTCTCATGCCTCTGCCCTCTTTTTCTGACCACAGAGAGGTCCTCTGCTGATCAAAGTGGACCAGTGCTCCAAGAAGACAACTTTGCGTCCCTGAGTGGAGGACATCCACATCTCCTGAGAAATCGTCTCCTCTGGATTTTCTCTAGTGGAATAACAACATCTTAAAAAAATGACTGGACTTAAAAAGGCAAAATGTCCACTTTTAGATTTATGTTAAATAAAAGAAATAAAAGGTTAGTCAAAGTTATATCCACTAGACATGTAGTTAGTGTGCTAACGTGCTTTTTATAAGCCAACAGACATATAAAACAAGATATGTTGGCATCTATTGGCTGAATTAGAAAGAAGGGCACTGCAAAGCAATTTCCTAAGGTGGCTTTGAATGGGTCCACTCTCCTTCCAATAGATTGTTCCATCTGTTAAATCAGTTCTTTAGAGGATCAGGTATTCTACTTGTTATCTACTTATTTTTTAATGGGCTTTAGCCAGACAAATTATTTTGGCCCCAGTGAATATTCTATAGTGAAAATACTGCAGGGATTGGCAAAAAGCCTGCAATCTATACATCCTAGAAGTAATACTTCACATACACGTGCCTATAGCAATGAGTTTACTTGAGAATTCCTGTAACATTATTGCATTCATCTCCTAGAAGAGATGAAAATTAGGGAGGTGTGCAGAAAGGTCACTTGGTGACTCAGACTACAGCCTCAGAATGAAATCACTAAGGAAGTTTGAATTAGCCTTGGCCTTGGATTTCTCTTTATCCAAATCAGCATGGTGGCCTTAACTACATCCAACCTACTCACAGGTTCATCCTCAAACACCGCAGAAAATTTTTTCTGTCTGTGTGTGCCATGTGTTGTTTCTAGATCCCGCTGCCATTTTGTACTGTCCTGTGCTGTTGGCCTTGGTTTTGGAATAGTTCTTGCTCTCTGTTTTTGTGTTTAGACTTGACCTTTTGGAATCTCCTTTGCTTTTGTAGTTCGTCAGCAGGGTTGTAGAAGTGAGTTCTCTCTTTTTATATACCCTACAGATGAGAGTTGGCTCTTTCTGCTCTCTTGGCTAGATGGTGATACTGGGAGGAAAAGCAGCCCAGCAAGTACCCAGATTCCCACTTGCTTTGGAAAAGAGTTGGCGGGGGGAGAGGGGGAATGTCTATTTTCTACCTTGACAGTTTTGGATAATCTTCCCTTCCTGGAGAATATCCAGGATATACTGGTTTTGGGTGATTATAATAGGATAGAACTGAGGGTAGAATTTTAAGGCCCAGGAGAAGGGGGTAGACTTTTATCTGAAGGGTTTAGCGCTGGCATGGCTGACTCATTCCAAGTCAAAATTTGAGGAAATGAAAGAGAGCAGAGCCATGGGGCGATCAGACATACTCAGGAGGACACATACCTTAGGAGTAACTACATCTTTATTGGCAGGAGAAACACAGGGCAGTGGTGCATAAGATTTTGGGGGGTTAAGAGTTGGCTTAAGAAGTACAAATTGGTAGTTACAAAAAGTCACAGGAATGTAAAGTACAGCATAGAGATTATAGTCAACAATATTGTAATAACTATATATAGTGTCAGCTGGGTACTAGACTAATCAGAGGAATTACTTTGTAAATTATATAAATGTCTAACCACTATACTGGACACCTAAAACTAATATAAAATAAAACTGAATGTAAACTCTAATTGAAAAAATTATACACAGATTTGGAAAGTACAATTTGTGTTTACTGAGACAAAAAGCCAGGACAAACCCAGACTGCCCAGAATTAGAGCTTATTTCTATTCTCAGATGCAAAATTAGCTAATTTCTCATTTATTTGCTTTTCTCTCAAATGGGTGATGACCAGTTATTATCTATTTTGCATGATGGGTAATTTGAACACAATGTTGGGGAGGCCCCGGGAAAGGAACTAATAGTATTCTAATTATCTGAGCCAACTTGGCACCCCTACTATGTCCCTCTTCACTCATGGGTTAGGCTCTGTCCCAAAATGACTTTGGAAAGTTTACTTTACCTCTCTTAGCCTGAGTTTTATCATCAGAAATATGAAGATTGTAATGTTTATCTCACAAAGTTGTTTAATATAAGTGATAGAATGAATATAAAGCACTGAGTCACAGTGATGGATGCAAAGTAAATAGTGCTGAATAATGTCAGCTTTTTCTTACCCTCAGGTCCTGACCTGACAGCTCTGCTCTGATGTCTGAGGTTCTGTTGCTTTGAACCTAGTTTCTGTCTCTCAGCCTTCTTCCCCCTGGTCTTGTAATACCGGGGTAGAGATTGAAGTAATACACCTACATGCCAAGGAATACCAAGGATTGTGGGCAGCTACCAGAAGCTGGGAAGGACGCTTTTCTAGAGTCTTCAGAGGAAATATGGCCCTGCCAACACCTGGATTTGGGACTTTTAGTCTACAGAACTGTGAGAAAATAAATTCCTTTTGTGTTAAGCCATGCAATTTATAGTCATTTGTTATAAAACTTTAGGGAATTAATACACCATTTTCAGTGGTAGGCCAAAGAGTTGGGAAATAGAAACCTAAGGCTTAGGTGATACAAATGGCAAATAAATCTCAAAGGTCATTTATAATTCAAGAGATTAAGGTAAAAAAATTGTTAGCAACATCTAGAAAAAGAAAGCTGGGGTTAGTCAGATTCTGGACATAGGTGAATGAGAAGGGGACATCTCTATGCCTTGGCCATGCCGGATAGTGAATCTGAACCTTTCAGCATGTGAGAAATGTACAAAAAAGCTAGTATAGAAAAGGTCAGGATTTAGTTACTTACATGTGTGTCCTGTTACCTTGCACCCCACAGAAGTAGGGCTGTTAGAACTAAGAGTTTATTACCCTGCAGTTGACCAAAACACTCCACTTGCAATGCCAGGCTGACTGATGATACAGAAATAGTAAAGATGGTTGATGTAACTCTTGATTATTGGAAAAATATTTGATTTACTAATTTCATAAACATCTTTCTTATTTATTATTTTTCTGGATGAGAAGCAACCCTTTGAAATGAAAGAGCATCCCTCATCTAGTAAAGAATATACCATGACCGCATATAGTAAAGGGCAAGCATCAACAAAGCAAGCACAGGACAAAGGGTAGCCACATTGTATTAACCCAGTCAATGTACTAGCTCTGATCCTAATGATTTATTCAGCATTTGAAACACTGAGCTCTCTGTTCAAATATTTATGACAATTCCTGGTTGCTTTGAGGCTTTTAGTAGGCCTGAATAAATCTGCAAATACTGAAAATTTATCAGCAAATGGACTATACTATAGTGCAGATAGCAAAAAAGGTACAGAGCTGTAACCTTTTACTTTATTTTGCCTAATGCACAATATTGCAATCTCGCATTAGCATCACCAGTTTAAATGAGTTTGCCTCTCCATTTAATTAATCAGGGGATCCCGCTTTAATTATGTCTTAAAATCTGTTGTGAAGATGATCCTTCTGTCCACTCAGCAAAGCTGGAGAAAGTTGCTGTTTCATCACTTTTTCTTAACTTCAGGTGTTTTGCATCTTTAATTGCTTATGATAGTAATTCAAAATTAAGATAATAGACTGAACACTTGGATTCTTGAACCTCCTTATGCCAATGAATAAAAATTAACTCTGCAAACAAGAAACGTATATAATACAGTGTGTCTCAAATGACATTCACTCATGTATCACCTTCACAATTTTATGATTGTTTTCATATCTGAATAGTGTATATTATTTTTTTTGCTTACTTTTTCTTTAAAAATTTCTTGCTTAAAACAATTTAAGAAGGAAACTATATATCACTAACGTCAATGGAAAGCTAGTATCCTGGGCCACTCATATATAACAATTATAAAAATAAATGCATCATTATTAAAATAAACATGTTAATCTGTGAAAAATCTAAAGTCATTATATATTTCACCAGTGTTAACGAGTGTCATAATTTTAGAAACAGTGACCAAGAATAAGTTTTCCTGGACTAAAAGGCTAACATATTTATAGAATTTACAATAGGCTGATGATGGTTCTATGCTTGTTACAAACATTAATTAATTTATTTCCCACTACATCTCTAGAAAGTACTATCATAATCTTTATTTTGCAGAGAAGTGAACTGAGATGCAACATCCCAAGTCATAAAGCTGGTAAATGGTGAAGCTGGAACTCAGCCTTGAGCAATCTGGCTCCAGAATCCATGCTCTTAATTAGAGTTTAGGGTCTAGATATTTATTGAATCTCTCCTCTTTCCTCCATTTCTCTTTGTTTAAGTCCTTATCAAAATGTACTGGGATTTTATCTTGATTTTTGTGGCCATTACATGAATTATTACACGTGATACAATTTCATAAAACTGTAGCTATGCAATAGCTAATAAAATTGTAATAAGGTCTATCGTCAGTTTCCTGGTTTTGAATATGTGTTATAGATAGATAAGTTGTTACTACTAGAGGAATAGGGTTAAGTTACATAATATCCCTTTGTACTATTTGCTACTTCTTGTGCATCTGAAATTATTTCCAAAAAAAAAAAAGTTTAACTGGGGTTATTACAACAGCCTCCATGGGAGTCTTCCTGTTTTTGTCTATGTTCTACTCTCCAACTCTTTCCCTTATGTAGCCAAGTGGATCTTTCTAACTCCATCCTGTCATCCACCTGTGGTTTGTCCACATCCCCCATGGCCCAAAGTATAAAGTTTACATTTCTTAACATTTTTAAAGCTCTCCCCTGACCCCACCTGACCCACCCGGTCCCAATTCCACTTGCTGGCAATGCCTTGTATTGTACTGCATTACCATACAGCACTTCCGGAAGGAATATTTTTTTTTTCTTTCCTGAAGGCATTGTGGATGCACTTCTCTGGGATTTTGCTTCTGCTTTTCCTCATACCTGGATACCTGTCCCAGCACCTCCCCCTGCTGATGCTACTTCATCCTGCAAGGTGAGTAGAAGCTCAGAATTGCCTTCTGTGGGACTCTTTTCCTGACGACCTTTCTTCTCCACCTGAGCTGAGTCAGGTCCTCTAAGGTCCCCAGATACATACTTTCATACTGGCACTGGCATTTCCTAAGAAGCATCATATTCATCTCTTTAGTCATGTTTCCTGGGATACTCCCTGAGAACTATAACAAACCTACCTTATATATAAAACCTACCTCATAGTGAGCTTTGAATAAGTATATTTATATGGTGAAAAATAATGAATAGATTCCTGCGTTTGGCCACTTTCTACATTCTCAAATGTCTTGATTCACATAACACTATTTCAAACTTTCTTCTCTTCACACAAAACAATTGATGCACTTCTCTATTATGATGCCCTCCCCAAAAGCCATGCTTTAATTTTTCTCTTTAAACATTTTTAAAAGATGTTTGAGAGATTTATAAATGTATGAAAATAATATCAGAGGCTATCTGTTTATGGAAAAATAAAAAGTTTACGGGTCTGCTTTCATTTTGAGCATTTCTACAGGAAACGCATTGCCTTCATATTATTTTATCGTTTCGGGTTTGATCACTTGATATCATTCCCTCTCTTATCAAAGCTGCCTTTTTTTTTGCCCAGCAGAGTAGATAGTTTTAAGTTCTTTAAATTCCAAAGTAAACATAAGGTTTTAAATATTTGCAGTTTTGAGATTGTCATGTTTACAATTTACAGAAATGTGAGGTAGCTTCAACCTTTAGTACGTTCTCATTTTGATCTTTCAGGAATCATAGATAGCACATATCTGTCCAAGAAATGAGAATTCTTTTTAATACATGAAGGACAACTTCTGATTGTTTACATGTGACCAGCAATTCCTTACAGTAATTTGCTGATGGTCTGAAATCTTTGAGTATACCGAGGGAGAATAATTAATGCAGAATAAATCCAGCTAGACACATTTCACTCTCAGCAAGGGTCTCAAACTAGTTTGAGATTGTGGTATGTTATTTAGGATGTCCCAAGAAGAGTTAGGTCACCACCTTTTTTTATTTCGAAATCTAGTATAATCTGAGGAATTATGACATATGTTTCAGATATTTTTACACTAGAATGACTAGCATGTTGATTGAGACCACTCTCCAAAACTAGGATCATTCATGGGGAAATTCTGAGATGATTTCATGGCATTGTTTAAAGTAAGAAGTTAGAATTTCTTTAAAAAATAAAGAAAAGAACTTGAAACAAGGAGTATTGTGTTGAGACTTAAAACCTTCATAGTTGTCATGAGTTGGCAATTTGAAATCTGGAAATGCTTTCTGGTGTTGTCAAGATGTTTAAAAGAGTAGTCTGTGCTTTCCTCAGTGGTGTGCTCTTAAAAATGCAGTTCTAATGATAGCCTCCTGAAAAGTCTTCAGGTAGAATTAGTAGTGTACCCCATGGACTCCTGTAGCATTGGTAATAAGAACAAACCCTGCAAGATGCAGGTGACTTTTAAGCACCTTGTATGTATTACCTCATTTAGGCATCAAAGCAGCCCTTTGAGGTAAGTACAGTATTATCATCTTTCTCATTTTACTGATGTGGAAACTGAGGCCTGGAGAGAACAAATAACTTATCTGAGCCCACACAACTAGTAACTGACAGAGTAAGATGAACCCAGGCAGTGTGGCTCTAGAACCAGTTCTTACTTGTCATGTTATGCTGCTTTCCATTCCATGTGTGCCTCTGCCAGAGTGCTGAACCTCGTAGAAAAAAATCTGGGTCTGTGGACATCTCCTCTGCTGGCTACAGACTGCAAAGCCTTTGTCCATTCACTCCTATGTTCCAAATACCAACAAGGTATTTTCTGGCTCATTGCTGGCCACATAAATAATTGTTGAATTAATAAATGCCCCACCTGTTGATTCAACAATTTAAATTAACAGTAAGACTCAAATATGGGTACACAAAAAGAAATAAGGAAAAGATGAATTCGCAAAGAGGAATTACTGTGTGCAACCGAGAACAGCGTACACAAAGACCCCGAGGCAGGAAGGAACATAGAGAAAAAGGATTCAGGGTATTCTGGAATTTCCTTGACTCTGTCCTCTTTATTCCCAGTGTCTAAGTATAATTTAGAATTGATTGCAATTGACAGGTTTTCTGATGAATGTGTTCTTTGGAATAAATGATGTTATAATTTTTTTCATGATAGTAAAATCATATTCCATATGATTCCCACTTTCTTTCCCTGAAAAGAAAATGTCCCATGTAATCAGGCAATGGAGGGAGTTAGAAAGGTCAAATATCTTGTCTTTTTAAACTCAGAATGTTCCAAACATTCTGAATTAAAAACTTTTAGAAAATTGAGAAATCATGGAAATATATTGACCTTACCAATAATCCTTGAGTTCAAGATAGGAAAGTACCTGTCATCACTAAGCTACCAAAAAGAGATTTTTTGAGAGATAGAGAACAATCACAGTCATTTCTTTTGGAAGGTTAAAAAGCTGAATTTCCCTTCCAGGAATAGAGAGAGCTACTTTCTGCTCTACATTACCACTGCACTGAGAGAATTCCCATGGAATCACTTAGGAGAAGAAACAGATCTTGTTCTTTCCCTAGCTTTTAAAAATAGGTCAGGATATCAGAGTTGAAGTACATGGATGTGTTATCTTGGTGTCCCAGTTTATCCTATTCTATTTCATAGTCTTCCTGTTTGTATATGTCCCTCTCAGAAAACCACATGGAAAACAAATGTCTAGTGGGAAGGTTTTCCTCAGAAATAAAAATGTAAAGGTAAAATACATTCCTCAATAGACCTACTGCCAGGGGAAATGGGGTCGGAAGGCAAGTTTCAAACAGATTTTTCCAGAAACCTAGATAAACTATGAGAATAATTGGTGTGTTTCTTGAGGGAAACCATTAAATGCCACAATGTTGAAATGCATAAAGAATTAAAAGACTTTTCAGAGGGCACACTCATTTCCCCTGCACATAACTGTACAATGACATGTTTACAATTACAAATACCTCTATTCCCAAGGGAGAGTTGTAAATAGATGGCAGTGGATTATGATTTCCTGGTGGGTCTTCTAGAGACAAGAGAGATGATAAAAATTCCATTAACTACGAAAAAAGAAAAACATTGATCATAAGTATGACATGGATGAGATTGCTAGTATTTGGCTTGCAAATTGGGTTGCTTTTCTTTGATATAGCCTTTGGTAAACAAGAATATTTGATATTGGTTGGAATTGTATTCAAAGCAAGATTTATTTGAAAGCCTTCTTATTTTATTTTATTTTGTATTTTATCTATTTTATTTTATTTTATACTTTATCTTATCTTATTTTATTTTTTTAATTTTACCTTATTTTATTTTGCTAAGGGTGACTTGAAAGAATGGTGTCAGATTTTGCAATTCTTTAAACCTTAAGCAAGATTTACTAAGCTGAGATGAATGTGTTTTGATGATGACTGAGCTTTGTTGTGGGGTATTATCTAATGGGTCATATTGGGTACTTTACCTGTGAGTCTCATTAGTCACTTCTTATTTCTCCAAACCACACCACATCATCACCATCCTAAATGGTCATGGATCATTATTTAAAATCTTATCTAGAATTATTTTATAGACTTTTTTTATTTTAAGACAATTTCAGACTGACAACAAAATTTTGGTACAAAGAGTTGCTATTTGTTTTCTACTAAGATTTGCCCAAATGTTAACCTTTATCACATTTCTGTTTATTATTCTTCTCCCTCTATGTTGATATCTCATACCACTTTAATATCAGCTTTTTAAGCTGCCTCTAAAATTTTTTATTACCATTTTAAATTTTCATGGTCTAAAATGTCAGGGTGAGAATAAGACAATTCATAAGTTTTCAGAGAACTAAAGGTAATGCAATCATCATTTGTTCATGCGGCAAATGCAAATAACAAACTATGGTAGACCAAAGAATTTCAGGGGCAGGTTGAATAAGAAACGGGAGTAGGAAAAAAAATGAACCCAATTCCTCCTTCTTTGTGGTATTGGATTTCATAGACATCTTATTTCAAAGGAGAACCCTGAGCATATCTGTGCTATGCAGATAGATATGTAGTCTTAGCCCAGAGAGTGACAGGCAGTAGGAGGTAGGCGATTAAAGAGACAGAGTATAAATGCGATAAGTGTAGGTGAAATCAATACTGATGTGGGAGAATAAATAGAGTTTTGATTAATGTAATTATTTTTTGAAATCCATTTGCAGAAAAACTGCCTGTGAAACTAGGGCTGAAATATAAAGTACCAGACCCATACCTTACCATAACCTCTGTGTTTTATGTGCTCTGATATCTTTACATAAGCAGTGTGTATGTATGTGTGAGTCTCTCTGTGTGTGAAATGAACTTCATTTCATGTAAAAAATGAGAATAAGATGAAATCTATTTTTAAATAAGAACAGTTATAATATTTATTGAAGTGTGAAAAGTTAGATGAGCATTTCAATGTGCATAACCTATATCCCTTCTTAGATTGAGTGTATTTTACATTTTTTATGACCATTTGATATCCATGTCACTTCATGAATAGGTGCAATTTGTTATATCTTTTGATATGATCAAAGATCAGCAAAGAGTTTTCATTCATTGAATTGTCATTATTATTTGTTTATAAGTATAAAAATATTTCAACTTAATTAATTTGATATATTGATAAACTGCCACCAGCTATTAGAGTTGTGTGTGTGGTTTTACTCATATCAAGATAAGCATCCTTTCTTTAAAAAGTCTCCTTATTAAACCTACCATTAAAAAAATAAACTAAACAATACAGCAATAACTGGCATTTATTGAGTACCTACTATGTACCAAAGAGTGTGCTAGGCACAATATGTATCTCTTTTTATTTAATCCTTACAGAAAATTACTAATGAAGACACTGTCCTTTCAATATTGTAGCTTAAGTGATCCAAACCCATAGAGAAGAGTGAATGATCACTAAATTCGTAGATGATAAATTCAGGATTTAAATGTGGTTCTCTCATGGCAAAGCCTATGTCTTTACTTGTTTTGTTAAATTACCTCTCAAGCTAATTAAAAGAGATTGAATGTGTAAAGAAAGTATCAAGCAAAAGAATTTTTTCCCATTAAACTTTATCCATTTATTTCATATCTTACTAAAATTGAAAGCAGAGCCATAGTTTACAGCTGTATGCACTACACAAAGGCGCCTGCCCAACTGAGAGACTGAGAGCTGACCTCCAGCCCTTGCTGTGCCCCTGTCTGGATCTTGTACTGAGCATCTTGTCTGGATCCTTCCTTGTCTACTCACAAGAGCGCCTTTTTCTAATACCAAGAGGCAATGGAATGAACGTTGACACTCACACAATCCATCTAATTCTTGCCCTTATTTTTTAGACCTCCATTAGAATGTCTCCTGGCAACTCATTTTGAGGTTTTAAACTGACAAACTATGTTTTCTAAGTTTCGGCTAACTTGTCAGAAACTCTTAAAAATGAGCCCCAGTGATAACATTATTCTTTGTTTTCAGCTAATCAGAAGTACTGCTGTAATTTGCTGTTTGTCCAATTCATGCTTTAATTTTTCATCCCTACCCAAATTTTCAGTCTGCAGTCCCATGTGTAAATCTCCATGATTACATTTACCACTACAAATGATTTTTTTCTAGTTCAAGACAATATTTATTTTACACTCTGCATTTCAAAGAAGCACCCAGAATCTATCTGCTGGCCACAGTGTTATTTGAAATGTATATTGAATGACAGCCTTTGCCTTTTCCAGTTCCTGTTTCCTTGACTTTGTTCTCTGGGGAGTTAGAATTGGGAAAAGGACGCAAGAAGCATTTAAGGAAACAAGTGTTTCTGCTTTTCCGCTCCTTACTCTTGGTCCCCATTAGTCTTGGGACAACACTGTCCATTACTAAGGAAACAATGACAAACCTTAATTAGAATTTTAGGAGTTTAAATCTAAAACACACGGCCCTTTGAAAATACTCACACGTTAGAAATGGGGGGAGAGTGACACAAGATGAGGCCATGGAGTTCAGCAGAGGCTAGAATTTGCAGGTCCTGAGGTCCACCTTAGGCAATTCAGACAACATTCTAGAGTAACGAGAATCTCTTTAATGGCTTTACTGAAAAATCATCTGAAGAAAAGGAACTCAAGCCAACTAGAGCATAATCAACAATGTAAAGTAGGAACTTCATGCCTCTCATTATCATACAAAAGAAATGCTGACACCCAAATTAGTGTTCCAGCAGCTTTAGTACCTAAACTTTCTATACACACATTATTGATAAGTATCTATAAATCATCTGTGTCTCTTTAGTACTTACCCATAATTACCAGGGAAGAGAGTTTTCAATCCATTAACAAAAGAATTAGAAACAGTAATGCATGTTTCAAAGCTATGAATAATTGGGTCAGATACCCAGTAATTCTAGCCAAAATAATGATATGCTGATTTTTTTGTGGGACAAAATATAAAATTTAGTAAGAATTTCAAAATCAGGGTCTATTTAGAGAAAAGTCTTTAATAGTCATTACAAATCTATTTTAAAAAGGCAAATGTAAATTGCCATTTAGATTTAAGTGCTCTTCCATCAAAATATTTAATGAGCTTGGCTGAGGTTATTTCAGAACATCAGTGAGAACATAATTAATACATGGAAATGTATTAAAAATTATCATGAGAAGAATAAAATTAAATAATGAGAACTCAATGCAAGGCAGGTTGCAAAGGCTTAACATTCATATTTCTCATTTTCAGGGCAACAATATTATAAAATACAAAAATGATTTAACATGACTTTATAACTTTAGGTCGAAAAAATTGATAAAATGTCACTCATTTGCACATTTTAGATAAAAGCAATTAACACTTTGAGTACCTAGTCTCAGAAATACTTATTTTAGGATCTAGAACAGTAGTACAAGCAGTGGTAAATTTGCTATGGACACCCGATGTGACAAGTCTGTAAATCTTTTCAATGATATAAATTAACAAGTATTTTTTAAACACGTGCTATTAACACAGAGCTTTGCTCAGCCCTTTGCTAGGTATTCGAGGAACACAAAAGATATAGAAAATATTGTCCTTCCTTTTCAGGAGCTTTGAATTTATTTAAACATTGTCAGAGAAGTGTCCACCATGTATGTATGTGGTGAGGTGGTAGAGTAGTTCTGAAATCATAAGTCCTGATAAGGAAAATTTTAAATTACAGATCAAAGTTATATTAATATTAGAACCTTGCTTAGCACTTTATCATCCTTTCATTTAGCAGTTAGTTATTTAGCATCAACTGCTGTTGGATTTATTTCTTCATATTTCATTTACCCTAGTGACTGAAGTTCAATGTTATGAATCCAGGAAGCAGCGGAATGGAGTTAAAACATTTCAACCCACCTCCAAAGCTCATGCTTTTTCCCCACCTAGAGAATGGTCATTTGTTGTTTTATCTGATCACCAACAACCATGTGTTTTTTTGGGGGAAAAGCTGCTTCTCTTCCAATGCTGTGCTTCTACAAGGGGTGTCCACTTCAGTGCCAGAGAGCCCTAGTCCCAAGCAGAGGCACGTGACCTAGCTTGAACCAATCATAGTATCTATCTCCATGGACACTCTTAGTGTTTCAGAAATTGATCTGCAACTGAACCAGAACAATAATTGCCTTTTCCTAAATAGTTTATCTTGGGAGAAGGCCGGGAAGCCTTCGAATTTCCTTGTCATATAGTTGTAAGGTAGGATGCTAAAGCTGTCTGTGGCTATGGGTTTAGATAATGGGAAAAGATGATGGAGAGAATGGGGCTAACACTCACTGAGAAATAGACATGAGATGGAGGTATAAGGGAAGGAGGGATATATACCCATTAGAACTAGTGTTACTGGGACTAGTTCTTTCTACCTCTTTCCATGACTTGCTTATGGGAATTAATATGTTCCCTTTTTTGCTTAAACTAGTTTGAATTATACATCCCTGCTCATATATCATTGGGAATTCAATGTAAAATGAACAGTCTTTGGAGTCCCCAGACTGGGTCAGAATCATGGCCTAGATGCTTACTAGCTGATTAAACTTAGAGAAGTTACTTAGCTTTTGAGAATTTCAGTTTTCTCATCTGCAAAATGGGGTTAACATGTGTTTCTAGCCCATGTTATTGAAAGTTATTACACAATATAATGCACATGATACATTTGATAAAGTGCCTATTGATAAAAAAATGGTTAAAGAAATTATCATTTTTTTTTCCTTTATAGCCCCTGGTATATATTTTTTTGTGTCCCTCATAGCTTTCTATCATCTATTCCAGCTGTCTTCCTTGAGAAATATCTGGTCAGCCAGAATTTATAGAGTGACTTTAAAAGTTTCTGTTTTCGTAGTGACTGTGAAGCTTTCCTTAATTCAGACCAGAAGCAGCAGTGGTCAGCTATCCACATGAAACCCCACCATGATAGTTCCTCCACGCCATCTTTCCTATTTGCCTTTATTCAATGATCATCCCTAAAAATTTTTACAATAAACTCAACCAGGGAAGCCAACTGAGTATAAAAAAATATTTCTGACACTGTGAATTAACTATTGCAGAACTAGTTGAAAGAAACCTTAGAGAAAATATTGCCAACTAAATTATTTTACAGTGGAAGAAAGAAAAATGAGAAGATAGGGAAAAATGTATTAAACCCGAATCTTTATATATACGTCCTCATTCAACTTATCACAGCCTTTAGAAGTAAACATTCTACTTCTAAAGTAAAATTTGGTAGGTATGGAAACAGAGAACACTCCAGAGATCACACTCTCCAACTAGACTCTGTTCATTTTGTTTTGTTTTGTTTTGTTTTGTTTCTTTTCAATAACAAAACAGCTTTTTAGTAGGAGTAAACCAGCTTTAGTGTTGAGTCTTGGGAACGAGTTTTTGCTCACAACACAGCTTCTTAGGGAGTAAGGAGTTTTAGGATAAAAATAAAATCGGAAATTTTATTTGTGGTAAGTTTCTTAGCTAAAGAATTGAATTCTATTTATCTTATCACACTTCCCTTTTGTTTTATCTCCATATTGCTTGTAAAGACTATGAAACGCGGCTGAATTTTTCAAAAGGGCCAAGTAAAATGTTGCCACATGGAAAATGTAATGTCTCCTAGAAATTGGGAAAGATCTGTTATTGTTATCCTTTCTGAGACACACACTCATTTTCCACATTTAGGTTTTTATTATGATGTTTTCTTTCTATTTTTTAGTTACTTTTGTCCTATTGTAATGGCAACTTCTATAAAAAGAATTCATTCATGCTAGCAATAGGAGTGGGGGTGTGTAGTGGAGACACTTAAAAGTAAATAAGTTTCTTCTATCTCTTTTCACCAGCCCTCCTCCCCTGCACACATACTCTCATGCTTTTCTATCAAGAATAACTTCTAATAATAAGTTTGATTTTGCAAATTTTCTTTCACATTTCAATATGTTCCTTGGAATCTATTTTTCATCTTCTTACTATTTGAGGACAATTTTCCATGTATAGAACTGTAATTGGAATGCTGAGCACATATCCCAAGCCAAAATTTTATCTTGCTCTGCAAATTGAAATGTCCTTTTCATTTTTAAAATCTTGTTAACAGCAATCATAATCATCATTTAGATGTTGTTAGAATGCAGAATTTAATTTATGTATTTTTTTGAAACATTTTCTTTTTTCTTTTTTTCTTTTTTGATTGGCATAGTGCTTTATAAGTTTAGGCTCTCAAGTCAGATTTCCTGTTTGAATTCTAGCTTTTTCACTTCTAGTTGTGAGTTCTTATCTAATTGCTTAATTGCCTGAATCCTCATTTTTTTCATCTGTAAATGAGGAAAACCAATAACACCGGTCTCATAAGACTATTGGGAGAGTTAAAAGAGGCTATGAGTAGAAAATACTTAGCAAAGTGGATAGAATATGGTACATGCTCAATAGAGTTAGCTATTCTCTATCATTATCTTCATTATCATCATAATGGGGGATATTGATAATATAGCTGTGTAAAATAAAAGAATGGTATGTACAAATAAATTTATGGAGAGGTTTCCGATACTGACTTTTCAAGTAATTTAAAGCAGTCACAGGGATATGTGCCGCTACAAAAAAGCTGCAAATATGGCTGCAAATTGGCAGCCAGTGCTCCTATTTCAGCTGATGTTACGATGAAAATGCTTCTCTTGACAGCCGTGGTTACCCAGGGGGAAGCCGTGTCTTTTGGAAATAGAGTACGTCAGACATCTTCACAATGGCTGAGCCAAACACTCGGATCTTTGAACAGGATATATTGCCCTGCAAATTCAACTTGGAATTTCTACTTCTACGGCTGTTGTAGATGGAGTAAAAAATCATCAAACACAATCTCATGAAATCATAGGTGCTGTAAGAGCAGAAAAGGATTGAAGCCTCCTTTATAGAGCACAAAGGGTGTAAAAGTCATGAGCAGGACTGAAAAGCATGATCTAAATTGGTGAATTAAAATAGACTAAATAGTACAAGGAAGACAAAGGCGCGTGTAACCCATGGTCTTTCAATTTTTTTTATTAATGCCCATTTATGAAGACTTTTTTTTAAATCATGCCCCATGAAATAAAAATTTCATAGCACAGATAAATCACATGTGTGTTTATGTACCATATATATATATATGTATATATATAAAGCCTACATATATATATGTATATATATATGTATATATATACGTATATATATGTACACATATATATACCTATATATATACATATATATATACACACATATATATACATATATATATGTATATGTAGGCTTTATACACTAAAAGAGTTAGGATTCTTTTGCCTTCCAAGAGTTGTTTTCCTCTCATTGTGGGCTACATTCTTCTGTTAAGAATGCAGGATGTAACCTACCTTGGTGCTTCAAAAGAAGCTTCAAGGGACTATAATGCTTGGGTTATTAATCGTGGAAGTAGCAGGAGGTTCTCAGACAAAGAAGAGGAAAGAACATTCTAGCCAGTAAGAATAGTAGTGGTACCAAAGGACAAAAGAACCTTCTGTTTTTTGGAAACTGCGCAGTGGTTGGAATGTTAGGCTAAAGTCTGCGCCTGGTGTGCGAGAAAACTGGAGACGTTAAGTAGGCAGTGATTCAGAGCCATGGTGAGCACAGCACCATAACATTAACATTCCAGTTTCTTCTTAACCTTTCTTGGCTGCTTGCATTCTAGTCATGGAAACAACTTTGTTTATGAGGGCAACTGTCCCTCGCTTTAGCCTTTAAAATGCTCCCACAATTGACGGGGAGGACTCCTTGCAGCAATGAGGCTAGCAACTGGGGCTTAAAACCTGCTGTTCTTCCTCTGAAAGACTCAGCTGGGAAATCAAAGGAAATGAATCATTGAAACAGCTGTGTGGATTGAACATGCTTTGGCAGTTGGCCATTGTTTGCCAGTAAAAGTAGCAGCAGAAATCAACCTATACTGAATGTAACTCACACATTTGGCTCAACCTATGGTGAATTTTTTAAAAGCCAATTTAAAGATTCTTCCTGAGTTTCACTATTAACAAGAACACCTTCTATCACAGAGAGATATTATTGATTTGCAGTATTTATGTCAACTTTTCTATCTGCCACCTTTGCAGTTTTAGCAATTAAGAAAATGATGCCAAAAAGTAAAACACATATTCTCTTTTTCCCAATTTTTATATGTTCATATCCCCCAAACCAAAGATTTGGTGACTGTGATGTGATGAACATGAGCCTCTCTAAGGTAGGGGGGTGGTTAAGACAATAAATTTGAAACCAAGACTGTTCCAAAAAATTCTGGACATAGAGTCATCACATTTTAGGCTAATCTGGAATTTAGTAAAACAAATTGTGATTTTTCCCTAACCTACACCTAATTACTGCAATTTCCACAAAGATATTTAATACCCACAAACAGCAAAACCCCTCCACTGAACAATTGTATAATTGAATTCCAAATCTTGTCTTTAGGTTTGATTTCTATAATCTGACACGGATTATCTTTGTGACATTCTCTGAGTTGTCTATATTTCTGTAACATATGGAGAAGCAGGAAGCCCAGAATTGTTAACTACAGGTCATCAGCCACATAAAATTTTCCTCAGATGTAATTTTTGTTCTTCTGGGTCTTATTAGGGGCACTCTAATTAATTAAGGAATGACAGATGTCATTGCTGAATTCTTTGTCCTTCATAATTTAGGCTTCGATTTTAGAGCATGGCACCATCTAGAGAAAATGATCCATTTACTACCATGTTAAACAGAGATAAATAATAAAAATAAAATTCAACAGGAAGAACTGAGCCTCACTATGATTTGGAAGTAAAACTAAGTCCGATCTAATTTGTAATGCAGAAATTTCCCTATGTCAGAGACCCTAGTCTAGGTGGGTGCCCCAGCTTTCTCATCACTGGCACCTCCTCTGGAGCCACCAACAACTGGCATTATTTAGATATTAGCACTGTAGCTAACTTCCCCTTGACTGTCAATGCTCTTATGACTGTGGAAATCTTTCTCCAGTTCAGGTTCAAGTGGATAACTTTGCATCTCCAGCAGCCTTTCTGAAACATTGGTGCACTAAAGGTATTTTAAAAAGAGAATGACAGAACCATGGGAACTGGAGGGGACTCAAGGGATAGACTGATTCACATTATTGTTTTTTCAGAAAAGATGAAGTCACACGTTGACTTCATTTTTAAATCAAGAGTACCTTTAATATCTACTGGAGTCTGAAAATTAAAAGATTTGCTCTGTATAGTATGACACTTCATGTGAAATTTTTTTTCTTGCCTTTGGCTTGTTTCTGTCAAGAACAGAGGTGGATTTGTGAAAAAACTAATTAAGCTTAAAATTTAAGACTTAAATTTTAAACTTCCCATGGTTTTAGAAAAGTCATGTCTTCAAAGTCATGGTTTTGTAATGTGACTCTGAAAGTACTCCATTTTCACTAAAATTAGATCGCTTTTTCTTTCCACTCTGACACCCCCTCCATCATATTGTCTCATATCAAGTGACCACAGATATTTTGGTGTTCCAGCTAAAAGAAAATTTAGTGTTTCTATAATTTGCTTAAATACTTGTATATTAATTAATTGATAGTTGTTCCATTATAGGCATAGCTTCTAGAAATACTTCTAGTTTAATTGTGCCAACTTACCCAGAGCTGTGGCCCACAGGTGCACAGGTTCCAGAGGCTGTCTAATGAAATGAAGGTGTCACAGCACCAGGCACAAGAAATATATAAGTACATAGTGGAGAAGAAACAAAGCTTAAAATGTCCAGAGCCAGAAACTAGTCTATACAAAGAAAAGTCTTCTGAATCCTACAGTTCATACAAGAAGGAAACTTCACAGATATTTTCTCAAATTTAACATCCTAATATTTTATGACATTACCCATAAGAAGTTGTAAAGATGAGAAAAAAAAAACTTTTGTGATCTATCAAATAAATTAAAAAAAATAAATAAAATTTGGTCAACCACACTAGACATTACTTTTACATTCTATTTATGAAAAGAAATGTTATAAAATTGCTATCAGAAAAAAGAAACAAAGATTATACTGTCAAAATTGTAAGGAAAAACTATTACAGAGTAGTGTCAGGCAGTTAATTAATAAGTATTTATTTTTCTAGATTTTGTTATTATGGTTGTCCAATTTTATTAGATTTGTAATTTGTTATTTATTTTCTCATTCTAAATAAGTATTTACTTTTATCCTAACTTGTGCTTGTGATAATTGTAATCTCATACTTTAAAACAGCCTCAAATTGTATTGACCTCTCAGCATGTGCAGAGGTTTTGAGCAGTGAAAGAAACTGGATGTAACTAACAGCATCCACAATGGCCCCAAATGGTCTCTGTCCCCTGGTATTCATCACCTATGCAATTTCTTTCATTTCTTGAATGTTGGCTGGATTGGCGACTCCCTTCTAACAAATAGGATAGGACAAAATCGATGGGATGTCACTTCAGAAATGTGTTTATAAAAAGGAAAAATAGACTCTAGCTTCTCTACTGAGGTTCTTTATTTTCTTACTCTGAAGGAAGCAGCTGCCATATTGTGATCTGCCCTTCGAAGAGGCACATGTAGCCAAGAACTGATGTCTACGGCCAACAGGCAGATTGGACTGCCAACAACCCTGGGAGTGAGCATGGAATACAATCCTCCCACTCCCTCTCCCCCACCCTTTGAGCTGTGTCTGACTAACATTTTTTCATGGAAGCCTGGTGAAAGAAATTGAGCCACAGGCACCCAGCTAAGCCACACCCAGATTCCTAACCCACAGGAACTGAAATAATAAATATTTGTTGATTGGAATAGCTAAGTTTTAGAGCAATCTGTTATGTGCCACTAGATGACTAATATATTGGGAAAAGATAATAATTTAATCAACTTGTTACATCCTCTTTCTCTTAGCATAAAAGGAATATTGTCTTAATAAAATATAATTCACTTCCTTATTCCTCCTTCCTTATGTTCCAATATAGGGTTCTGGTAATACTCATGACTTAGCATAATATTTACAATGGTTGCCCTTAGTGATTGATAAATGATTCATAATTTAAAGAATTTCCATAATTCTTAAATTTGTATGATTTTAGGTTTAGATAAAACATATAAAATGTGATAAGCTTATTAACATTGAAAAATTAACATTTAATGTTAAAATTATAAAATTATTTTTTAAAAGCTAAAAGATTTGGTTATATTTTTTAATAAAAATTTTAAATTTAGATTTAAGTTTCAGTATAAAATGGATACTCATGAGTTTTGGTTTTTAAATTAGTATAAATTTTAAATATTTCAGAATAAAATATCATTTTAAAGTACATGCATGATCATTTTATTTAAAAATTTTTATATTTATTTTAACTTAGTTTTTGGTGAAATTTGCTTATTTGGACTACAGTTTATTTGGAATGCAATACATTTTATTTTTGATTCTGTAGATTAGATTAAAAGTTATGTAAAAATGTGATTTTTTTATATAAAGATTTTGCTAAAATAAAGAAAAATATAATAAATTTCATGGAATAAACATATAAAATATTATGAATGATATACCTCTCTACTTGATTATAGTATTCACTTAAATGTGGCTGATCCATCAATATAACACCTAGAATCACACATTAATCATTAAATTCAATAATGTTTGATTTTTTTGTCATATAAAATTTATAACTTTATACATAATTTTCTTTCAAGTTTGCCATTATGAAGATATATTTCAAATTAAAAGGATGAAATGTATTTTAATTAACAGTTTGTTATTGTGATTTACAATTTTAGAATATTTATATATATGATATGTGGATCTCACTGGTATTCTTATTCCAAGTCCTGCAAATATTAGAGACAGTGCCCTTGAGACAATTCTATTTAAAATTTCAACATCATTCATACCTTCTATACACGCTTTTTCCCTTCCCAGATATACTTTTTTTGAAGTCCTTATCACTATTTTGCTACACATTTTACTTTTTTATTAATTTGTTGCCATATATATATATATATATATATATATATTTTTTTTTTTATAAAATGTAAGCTTATTTTTATTTGTACTGCTCATTGCCATATTCTCAGTGCCTAAAACAACTTCTGGAACATAATTTGTGCTTAATATATTTATTTATCATTCATTCTTCATTCACAAAAATAATTGTTAAACATCATTTATATTTTGGACACTTGAATTCTATTAACTGGTACTTCAATAGTAAGGATATAAAAGGAAAAGATGTAATCTGCTATATTTTCATTTTATTTTATTTTTATCTAAAAGTATTTAAATATTTATTTTTTAAATTAAATTTATTGGAGTGCCATTGGTTAATAACATCATATAACTTTCAGATGTGAAATTCTATATTACATCATCTGTATGGTGCTTTGTGTGCTCACCTCCCAAAGTCTAGTCTCCTTCTGTCACCATATACTTGACCCCCTTTTCCCTCTTTATCTTCCCCAACCCCCTTTCCCTCTGGTAACCACCATCTGTTGTCTGTGTCTATGAGTTTGGTTTATTTGTTCATTTGCTGCTTTCTGGTTCTTGTTTTTTTAATTAGAGAAAGAAATTAAATAGGTCATCTCATCCCTGCTCTATGCAATTTTCTCAAAGGGGAGTGGCCAAGTATCAGCCACCATCACTCCCACTTCCCACTAGGGGATTCCATTCAACCACTGGTTTGAATGTAAAAATCACATTATTTCTTTAGCACCTGTTTTAGAATACAAGCAGTGACTCATAAATTATTTAATCCCTCCTGGCAGCAAGGTTATCTCCAGGTCTGCTTCATTAATAGTCATCTCAGAATTATCCCAGAGAAAAGATGGATGTGGACCAGCGTTAAATGGCGAGTCTCACTGTTGTGGACTGTTAAAGCTTTTATGTGGCTAAATTATTTTTCCTTTACAAAGGAAAGTCACACACACACTGCAGACATCAAAGACTACTTGCAATTAAGCAAGGTTTTGTTGAAAGACTTCATATATACTTTTGTCAAACAGAATAAAAACTAAACTTGGTTCTGAAGCTAAGTACAACATTGTCATAATCATCTCTCTTTATAGCAGTACAAATAAGTGTTACCCTTGAGAATGACAAACATAGACTGGAAACCTGAGTTTTATTTTCTGCTCTGCCTCTACTAGTCATGTGACCTTGGGAAAGTCACTAGAGATTATGTATGCAAAATGACTGTCTCTAAAATGATAAAAAAGTTTTAAGAGTTTTCAAAATTGGAACCTATGTTTATAATTTAATCTATTTATAATTTATATTGAGTATATTATATATTGAATTTGTTATATATT
The DNA here is from genome assembly GCA_004027375.1 of Macroglossus sobrinus. Lineage (NCBI taxonomy): Eukaryota > Metazoa > Chordata > Mammalia > Chiroptera > Pteropodidae > Macroglossus > Macroglossus sobrinus. Next base: position 393,493 of record PVKZ01000375.1, read on the forward strand.
ATAGTCAATATATTTGTTTTACTTACATATTTTATTTTAAGAGAATTTTTATGTAGAGGAAAGAAAGATGGAAGCAAATACTGCTTTAAAAAATGAGAATCAATTGTTTAATTCATGTGATTGATGATAAATCAAATAGATGACAGGAAAAAGCCAATCTAATTCTGCATGTAATTGGCCATTCAGTTTAGTCAAATATAATTTGACCCCACGTATGGGCACATAGAAGACCATCTGCCATGAGGTCTGTTGAATTTCCTGATTGCCAGTAGTTTCAGGCAACAGCCTCTGCTTAAAGATGGAAATATGTGCAAAGAAGGGATCTGAGAGTTAATCAAAAACTCAGGTGGACACGCAAGGGTTTGCAACTCAGATTGCTTAAAATGGCAAGAAGCAGGAGATAAACTACCTGTTTAAAAGAATTGGTTAAATACAATGTGATAACGAGAGACACCAAATATACGGCGACTCTTAAGAATGATGTTGTAGAAATAAATGTGTTTATATGGAAAACTCTAGAGTTTTCCAGATCAAGACTTGCATTCCTAACAGAGAGTAGACAATTCATCTTTACTTGCTAATAAGGTGTGACAACTCAGGGATTCTCCTGACAGTCCAGTTCTTGGAGCTGTTCAGTCTAGCTGAATAACAGTTATTCCTTAGCTTGATATCTTGATAAATAATTCAAAATGCTCATTCATGACTCATTCTATGAATCAGCTAGCAAATATTTATTAAATACCAAGCATATATTTTATTTTTATCATTCTATTTATTATGATTATTAATTATGTGTACATGATATATTGGTATATTAATTATTATTTTATTATGTATTAAACAACAAGCATTTGTTAAACAAGACTGGCTCTGTGCTAGGCAATAGGATTACAAGCGGATGAACAAAAAAGAAGATAGAGAGACATGGTCCTTTCCATGGGAGCTATAAAGGTCATTTGAAGATTGTTAAAATACCACCCAGAAAATTTATGTGATTTGCTGCTAAGTTGCTGAGCCCTGACTAGATCACAGCTTTTTGATATCTTATGCCAGAGTATACACCATGTTTAAATAAAGCAAGCATAGCAGAGATAAAACACAAAGAGTAGATTTTCTCCTAATATAAATTAGAACAAAATGAAAAAAATAAGAAGAAAAATAATTCTTATCCATAATTTCACTGCCTGAAGCTAACTACTGTTACAAGGTAGTATGCCGAAAATTTTTCTATACTTCTATATAGATGGTGTACTTTTAAAAAAACAATTAGTTAATATAAACTATACAATAAAATGCATACCAATTCACCCTGTTCCCATTCACATAAGACTAAGTATCTTAGATAATCTGCTTAATTTCAGAAATTTAGTGAATTATTAATAGATCAATAAGTAATAATATTTAATACTCATATGTAATGGGATTTCATATATGTTACTAAATGTATCATTACAATACTTAAATTTTTATGCTAAGATGAAATAGATATTACCTATAAGCAATACAATATCTTCATCAGCAGCAGCATCATATTTGACATCTCAGTTTCTCTCTACACTTTTTATGTTGACAAAATCATGACATCTTCACTCTTTATAGTAATCAACCTATTTCATAGTAAAGAAGCCATAATAATTTTAAAAATTAAAACAGAACTAGTTTCCATCTCTTCTCTTTCCTCTTCTCTTATCCAGTGTTTTCTAATGTCGTGGATTGAAAAATTAGTTTTGCCACACAAGAAATGATAAAAGCCAAAGGTAGATGAAAAATAATAAAATGAAAATGACAAAAATACAACCTTTACTATATAGGAATGTTTAAAATACATATTTATTTTTAATGCCATCAATATATATTATGTAGTTTATGAGAGATTTCTTACAGAAAAAAAGAAAAACATCTTTGGCTGTGATCTAAGCTATCTGGAATCTATAGCAACACACAGATGCACTTCAAACTATTCATGAGAATAATAGACTTTCCTGAACTGGGAAAGGACAGCGTAGTTTAGAATAGAAGAGAAGGGATGTGCTTTTCGGCAACAAAAACAATTTTGCAAGGAAGAAGTAGGCACCAGTTTTCCATGGTGAAATTTTACCAGCCACACCCTGTCCCAGTTTCTCTCCTTCCATTTGGCTCCTTTCTTTCTTTGCTGCTCTCGGCTTTTCTTCTCTATCCCTACCTTGTGCATTCATTGCTCAGGAGTTCAAATTTTGTCTGCTATTACACAGAGGCAACTCTGTCTCCATCCCACACCAGTGGTCTTGGTATCTGGTTGCACTCACACCCACATCCACACCCACACTCACACCCAGTCTTCTGTTTCACTATAGGGTTATCAAGGCATTTCCCAGATGAAGATAATTCTCTCCCTAAAGACATCTGTTGTGTGCTATTAAAAGAAAAATCTTTCTCTCTCTGCATAGGTTTCTTTTTTCCCTTTTTTTATTCTAAGATGCGCAAGTCTCCCCATACTTTAGCATTCCTGAAATGTAGAAAATTGTGTACGTATAGTAATAGTGAACTGTTCTGACAATTGAAGAAATATGGGTCTAGGGCTGGAAGGTGGTAATGATGATTCAAATGATATTTTTTAGAAAGAAAACTAAATTTCTTTTTGTTTTCTCTGCCTCAAATAGCCAATTTGCTTTGTAATAGAGTCACGCTGGTTTCCTTTGTTTCAGGAGGGCATTTTCTTTTTATTTTAGAGGGTTATTAATGGCAATTTTATCATCTGCTGGGTCTTCAGTTCCAATGAATCATCTTTGACCACCGCATCTGCACATACATGCTCAAACACTGTGGCAGGATGAAACTATGAGACCACTTGGATTATAGGTTCAGCCTTCTGATTGCCAGTAACACAGGTTTTGACACTCACTCACCTCAATGTGGCAGTTTCAGAGAAGAAAAGTCATGTGAATAAACTTCAGGGTAGCGAAGCATCTATAAAACGACTATAAATTAATGGTGCAGAAACTCATTTTGAAAATGCTAAAGTAGAATAAACAATCATGTTGGAGAAGATCATAGAGAGGAAAAGAAAACCCGTTGACACAGGTAATTTGAGTCATAACTCTCCATATATATGTAGATGTATAAATACTCAGTCTCTCTTACCTGTCCAATGAGATAATTCCAAGGTATATATTCTTCTCTGTGTGCCAATGTCTCATGCATGGAATGAAGCTCTAGCTGCCCACATGATAGGTAGCTCCATAGCTACCTCTTCTCTCTCTCACTTCCCTATTCACCTGCTGTTGTTTCCTGCAACTCCTAGATAACTAGTCACACTGAATCCTTGTCTCAGGTCTGCTTCTAAGGAACCAAACTATGGTACCCACCATCAGACTTGAAAATTTTGAACTCTGTATAAACAATACATTAAAAAACAAACTCTATACAAACAAACAAACAAATAAAAAACAGATGAACATTATCATCAGTGAGATTTTTTGTTGATGTCCTTGGCTGCTAAAAGTGATTTGGCATTAAACTTGCAATACCCATGTGCAACCCCAGACACCCATGTTATGAAGAAATAAAGTGGATATTAGCTGATGATGTCTTTTTTTTTTGTCTTATTATTTTTACTTGACATTTGAGTTGGTCTATGAACAATGTTGAGAGACTTTGAGTTTAAAACATACTCATTTTGAGTTATTTATTTCAGTGTCTGTGAATTTACAACTTTGGCAAGAGATTTGTGTTTATTTTTAATGGCACATGTCCATCTTAATGTTAAAATTTTAAAATGTTGACATATCCATATTGTGTAGAATATGATCATTAACTTGTAACCACAGTATGATCTCATATTATTACTTCTCCCTTTTATTGAAAAAAAAAATGCCTATGTTTTTATTATTTCCCTTCCATGAACAAGTCAGGCATTTGGTTGAAATAAAAAATAGTATGCACTAATAAATAGTGAATTTTTAAAACTGAGAAGCTGTTAATTTTATGGTGCTCTTGTCATCAATGATGTTTTAAAATTGAAAAAACATGCATGCAAACATTATACCAGCAATATGTGCTCTTTATAAAGTTTCCTTAAAAAATCCAAAAAAATATAAAGAAAAAATCAACCATAATCCTAACATTCAGATACAAATACTATTAATATCTTAAAATATGTTTCCAAACATTTTTTTCTCTGTATTCTCAACATAGTGGCATAAATAAGTTCATATAATGCATCTTGTTTTACAAACTACTATTTACACAATAATGTTTTCTGAATATTTTTCCACAATACCTCCTCTTAATCAAAATGCCAACATCTTTCTTGACTAGAGCAGATGCTATGCAGAGGTCAAGTAGATGATTACTACGTAGTCTTGATTGAAAGTATTTCTTGCTTTGAAGAAGCATCTTGTGCCATCAGTATTTGAAGTGTCCATCATTGCATTAATTATTTTTAGTTGCTACTTTTTTGGAGAAAGGGACTATCCAAGGATGTAATACATGAAAATACTGTCCAAAAGGGTCTGACTTTAATGCATCATCTCAGATGAACAGAGAAGGATTGAATAGAGTTAAAACAAACTTGTTCTAAACTTTGAGGATTGTCTCAGCAATTCAGGCTCAGGCAGGTCCCCAGAAGTGGAGGGCTTAGAACCATTAGAGAGCAGGAAATAAAAACAAAGGTGGGACTGCTCTTCCCCTCACTGTGCAAGCCTGGCAAGTTTCCTAAGCTCATTAGTTTCATTCACTGCACCTCGAGAAAGCTGTTTCTTCTTTATGATGTGTCTTCCTTTTGCTTGCCAACATTTCATAAATCGAAGAGTCCTTGAGTTCTGACACACCGTAGTGAACACATATGGTTTCTTTCTGCTTATTTTTTTCTCAACATGACACATCTCTTCTCTTTGGGGGATCAAACCTTCCCCATTATCCACTATGCAGTTTGTGTGTGGCTTACCCTACCTCTGGCTCCAGGGCTTGGCCTGTCATCCAGGTTCGTCCAATCAAAATACCAAATCCCTTTGATCACAAATGATTGTTTAGGGGTTGACACGTGACTCAAGTCAGCTGATGAGAACCCTGCTTGAGAAAAAGTCTCTTCACTCAAGTCACAAATCTGGTAGAAAGTAAGTCTGGAGTTGCTGACTGGCTATCTTTGCCATTGCTTGGGGAGAATCTATGGAGAATAAAGTAAATCGTAAAGTAAATACACAGGAAAGTAATTCCCATAGATTCTGATCCTTTCTGTCTGTATTTACTTCTGAACATTTGTCAACAGAAAGAGGTTTAGGGACTCCAAGAGCAACAGTGACTTATGAATTGCACTGTAGCAATTAGACAAGGAGGAAGGCAGACTTCAGAGAGGCAGGCCCCCGAGCTTGATGTTCCCAGTTTTAGTGATGGTTTTCGTATTTCTTGCTTGTCATGAAAGCAGAGATCCACCTCTGTGGGCTGGATGATGAGAACGTCAGTGCATATGAGAAATGTCTGGTAGAAGTCCTACCTCTGTTTCCAGTTACCACATAGAACTCGTGGATTCTGGCCTGAGCCTGAGAGGAGAAAGAGCCTCTAAAATGACTGCATTTACTTTTCCTGCCAACCTGTTTCGGTAAAGGCTTTGTGATAGAATTAAATTAAATTTAAAAACTATAAAAATACAGAAATGTGGCATTTCTTGCACACCTGAATTATTTAACTGAGAATTGTGCCAACTGTAGAGCATGCTCTTTTTTCTTTTTCTCATTGTTTTGTCAGCTCTACACTACCTGACATGTTGTCCTGCGTAAAGTAGGTAACAATATAAGTTGTGGGTTTCTTTCTTAAAAAAAAAAAAAAATAGAAGAACTTTGTTACTGTTAGGAGCAAACTGTTAAGAAGATAGAACAATGGGTATGACAAAAGTTGGGTTTCTGCTTGCTGGGTTAAGAGAGGTGATGCTTGGCCTGTTTCTTAAAGTGGCGTTCCCAGTCCCCAGTGCTTCTATGAGAATCTAATTCCTGGTGATCTGAGGTGGAGCTGAGGTGGTGATGCTAGAGTTGGGGAGCTGCTACAAATACAGATGAAGCTTTGTTTGCTCACCACTCACCTCCTGCTGTGTGGCCCGGTTCCTAACAAGCCATGGACTGGTACCAGTTCATGGCCAGGGGTTAAAGACTTCTACCTTAAAGCATTTCTAGTACTCAGCTCTGGTGAGGTTGGTGGAAGAAGACACTGCATGAGAAGAGTCACAACACTAAAAGGTCACAATATCTGGGGAATGGAGGTGGCCTGAGTGAGTAAAGCTTAGAAAAGAGTGATAGAAAATAGGTTGATTTTTGAAGGGCCTTGAAAGTTGGACTAAGAGTATGAAGTTTATTTAAAAAGTAACCAGGGTCCACAGAAGGCTTTTAAGGAGGGAATCACATGAATAATCTTTGTTTTAAGATAACTCTGATCGTACTATTTAGGATAATAGTTTATAAAGAGTGATCTTAGACCAGCCTCAACATCATCTAGGAACTTGTCTGAGATGCAAATTACTGGGCCACACCCCAGGCCTACTAAATGAGAAACAGCGGTCTGTGTGTATAAGAAGCTCTCCAGGTGATTACATTCAAGAACCAATGAAAGTAAAGAGAAGGGAAACATGCCTTTCCTATGAGTCACTTGATGAAACTTGAATTTATCGCCTTCAGATGTTTTAAGCCCAAGGTAATGCAGCCAACAGTGTGTTAACAGGTTGCTCACCCCATAAACAGAGAAAGTAGAGTTTAGTCTTCCATTTAAGAAACATATTAAAGTGCTGCTTCCCACCCTCCTCCCACCCCTTCTTTGCTAAATTTCACACAAACTATGCAAAACATACCCCCAACCTCAACTATTTTTCAGAGACATTAAGTAGGGAAAGTGGTGTTGGGCTAAAACTAAGCCACAGGCTCCTCCCATTCCCAGACTCTCCCAATTTCTAACCAGCAGAAGGCTTTTATTACACGAGCCCCTGCTCTGGAGGCAGGCAGATACCTTCAGATGGTGTTTCTTCATGCAAGTCTCACTGAGACATTAACTTTACTTTGATTTTCTATGGGGCTGGTTTCAAATCTCTTTCTGAAACATTCTCAGAACATTCTTGATTTAATACCCATGAGATATTGGCAATGAGTAGGGTAGTATGTTCAGGAATGTCGGAGCCTCTGTCAGGCAGGCAGGGTTAGCAGAAAATCTTTGAGTCCTGCCAAGCCTTAAGCATGTTCGTTGGTGCACAGTGCTGCAGCTTTAGATCCAAGAGCTTGGAAGTCTTCCTATACTGGGAAAGCATACTATGCTGTGGAGGCAAGAAGAGAGAGCCTCTTCTCTGGGTAAGGGTCAACCAGCACTATGGTCTTAGTAAAAACAGTGCTCTTGACCACCGATTACTCAATTCACTGGCTCATGCACACTTGGTTTCATAGATTTCTTTTGAATGCCATCAGAAATTTCTGGAGTTTGGAGGGAATTCTAGGACATGAAGAATTCCCCTCACTTTCTTTCCTGATAGATGCTCCTCTGATTTCGTAACATTCCCAGAAATGGACCACACATTATTTTAAAGAATGTAAAGCATCAGTGCAAATGTGTCAGATACTCCCACATTCTAAGCATGATGTTAGACCACAAAAGCAGGAATGCAAATGAGTCTCCTAAGAACCAGTCCTGAGACTCTTAGCAGATCATACGTATCACTCTATAAAAGGGATTAGAAATGACAAGAATGAGTTTAGAATGATGGCGAGCACTTCTATGAAGAAGATTGGTGTGGCTGTGCTATGAGCCCCAGCGCCTTCTGTTAAATAACTTAAAATATTAGTTCCATTCTAGGCAGAGATTCTTCGAGGAATCAATTATATTATATACCTAGACCAGAGTATCTGAACCTCAGCACTAATGACATTTTGGGCTGGATAATTCTTTGTTGTAGGGCCTAAGTGTACAATGTCGGAAGTCTCACAGCATTGCTGGTCTCTACTCACTGGATGCTAATAGCACCCTGCCCCAGTTGTGACACTCAAAAATGTCTCTGGACATTGCTAATGACCCTGGTCGACAAAATGACCTCTGGTTGAGAACCATTTGTTTAGACTCCATTGTCTCTGAAAATTATTGTGCATATGTATGCTCTGTGTGTGTGTTACAAGAGCCACTTGCTTACTGACCAGAAAAATAAGGAGACATATCTTGACCTCTCATGATCGAGACCTCAAAATCTACTTGTTTGAATGGAGTATTGAAGATCACTTTGCTTTGTCTACTGTGATCAAAGGTGCCTATTCTGCTTCAAGCATCCTCCTCATGTGTTATTTTAGACTTAATTCATTCAGAACCACACATCCGGGGTTGGAGGGGAGACAGTGGACTGGTGATCTATAGACTAAACTGGCTGTAGTTAGGGAGGGAAGGAGATAAATTGTAAGGCCAGACTTTCTGGTGGCAGGGACTGGTTTTCTCTAAAGCAAGGACTGAGATTTATGTTATTGAAGTTTCTAAAAGGAAACATTCTATAAGGACAAAGTTGAAGATCGGGCCCCCATTCCAAAACCAGGTACAGTAAATGCGGACTTTGTGAGGGATTTAATTTTACTTGTTGCTGAATTATTTCCCTTTGAATTATGAGGACTGTTAAATTCAATGTAAATAGAAAATGTCCTCCATATTTTAAGGCTGCTGGTTACCCCATTCTCTTAGCTCTATTACCTTGTATGGCCTATGTACTGATGCTGTGGGGAATTAAGAAATGAAGCAGAAAGAGCAGACCCGGTTAATAAAGCCATCATCTCTCAGCTTCTTACCCTCCCTTCCTCAGGGACACTGGCTGGACCACATTATTTCTACTTTGCCAGCTAGTTTCTTGTTAGGCTTCGATAATAGGGGTTCTGGAGGGAGCGAGGAAGCCTACAAGGCTGGAGGATGGAGAAAGGGCCAGCTTCTTCCAGCCTGCTCCCTTTCTTCTGTGTTACTTGGGAAATGCTTCGCCATCAGCAATGGTTGGTTTAAGTAGCAGCAGTTGGTTTCAGTCTGCAATTTTTTTTCTTTCTTCCCTAAACCAGCATTATGGAAAAAACATTGAACCCATACGAGAGATATTCATACCAGTGCTGCCACCTCGGAGAGCTGTGTTTTAATTCTGCTTCTGAGCTCCTAAAGCATTGGTGGCAGCCAAGAGTGCTTCTTTTTCAGAGGTCTGAGTCCCAGTTCTGCCAACTATATGCTTCTAATAACCCCAGTCCTTCTCTTTATTCTCCCTCCCAATTCTAGATAGAGTTTATATATCTGAGTTACCTCAGTTTCTCCTTTGGCTTTTTAGTCCTTTAATATGTATTTAACCACTCCTCATATTATATTTGCTTTGTTAAAATCACTGTTTTGCTCAACAGGAACAAGGAGACAGGTTTATCATCATCATCATTCTCTCTGATGAGACCAGCCTAGTGGCAGCAGTTCTGCCTCGAAGCATTTTGTGACCCAGGGTGTTTCCAGCAAGACCAGGACTTTAGAGAGGCTGACAGTGGCAAGAAGGAGCATGTGATGAACCAGCTGCCAAGTGGACAACCTGGAAGCACCTGTGGGAAAAGTCCCCCATCCAAAATCTACAGGTAACTATAGGTAAGCTTCTATTTTCTTCACAACAAAATAGAACCTAATCATAGAGAAAAGAAAAGATCATGCCTTATGAAAATTTCGTTCAGTTCTATATATATCCGTGCACATGTTTACTAGTGTATAACATAAAATGCCTTTTCTATTGTGGGCCTGCATAAAAGAACACAAGGGAGGCTGACATCTAGGATTCATATAAAACCATGAGATTTCTGAACTTTTTTTTTTTTTTTTAATTCCAAGAAGATTGACCTGGGCAAATAGCTGTACAATCATTTAGTCTTCAAGGTTCCTCATTCACGAAGAAGGTTATCAGTAGAAATTTGCAGGGCAGCCCAAAACTTGAGAATGGAGGTCCCGGGAAGGCCTGAGGTCCCCCTGTTTAGCCCTTGGCTACCTGGACCCTGCATACAGTCCTCATGGGAGCTGCTGTTTCTTGGACTTTTAGGATTTTTTTTTCTCTTTCTAACACTCTATCTCTATTAAACACACAGACACACACACACACACACACACACACTCAGAGACACACACACACACTTTTTATTACAATTCTAAGTAACAAGTGTGTGAATTTGAATACTTCTAATTAAAGAAAGGCTAGTGGCATTTGTCTCCTCAGGATCCAGGCTTCTGCTCTTGTATAATTTTTCACCAATAAGCTCCCCCGCTAGGCTAGCTACTCTAACTCACCAGCATCTGACCCTGTGATTACACTGTGAATTCCTTGGAGTCCTTCAGCAGCTCCTTGGCATTCAGTCATGTGTACTTCATTTTTGGGTTGAGCTGGACTACATTGCTGAGATTTTAGAAGCTCTTTTATATTAGAGATAAGAAATGAAGCCGTTACCTTAAGTGCAATTAAGGCAAGGCACAGAGAATTCCATTCACAAAAGAATGCAGAGGGAAAGTGATTATTTGGCTGTGAATTCACTATGTTCTTCCAGTATATAAATCTTTGGTAACTTCTAAAATTCTTATTTTGTGCTGAAACTTGAATGAGATGCATGGAGATGATCTGTTCTAACATTGCAGGCAAGAAAAATAAGAAGCAAAGGACTTATCTGAGCTCATTTAACTGGTTATCAGCAAAGCCATGGGACAGAGCATTGATTTCCAATAGATACTTTGTTTTAGGAATGTCAAATATAATCCATTGTTAAGCAGCACACCATAAGGTAGGAAAACTGCAATTTCACAAGCATTTACTTGGCATTGAACATTTAATTAAAAATTTGCTTCAACTAGAAAGCTCCTAATGGAATATCTGGCTCAAGCTTCAGATGGCTTACCCTCACAATCCACCATGCTAATGAAAAGGGACAGTGCCACTCAAATAGGTAGAAACACAGCATGATTTCCTTGCTAAGGTGGGTGTATGTGCAATTGTGGATACAGTTGTATTTGTATCAAAAACAAGATTTTCAAGAAGTGAAGACAAATTATAGACCTTCAAGCCCATATGTTATTTTAAGAAATAGTATAATCTCAGCTGCCTTGTTGGTATTTAATACTGTTGTGTGTTGATATATTACTCAGTTGAAAAAAGGAGATACTATACAAATGAGTCACAGTAGAGTACTTATCAAACTTTAACATTAACTGGAGGAGATCTTGTTAAAATGCATGTTCAGATCCAGTAGGTCTCAGTGGGGTCTGAGATTCTGCCTTTGAAACAAGTACCTAGGTGATGGGGAAGCCGTTACTCCAGGGACCACACTTTGAGTAGCAAAGATCTAGTAGGTTTGTATGTGAAGATGAGCAACAGAAAAAATTATAGGCCCTAGAGGTAGACCTATAGACACTTACGCCTTGTGTCTACTACTCACTAGATAAATAAGTTTAGGGATATTCTTGAACCATTTTGAGCAGTAATTTTCTAATGAACAAAATGAGATAATAATAATGATATTTGTTTCAATCAAATAAGAAAATACATGGGCAAGTGGTTTTGAAAAACCAGGCTATAAAAATAATTGCTAGTGACTGATGCCATCCTACTATGTACCTAATCCAAACTCTTAAGGGAAAATACTTTATGGTTATTAGTTAAGGAAAAGTTTCTCAATAAAACTCAGAGAATGAGTTTCTATCTGCACTTTATCATCAAATTACAATAGTTTGGAAGAGAGAAATTGCCTTGCAGAAAATGCTGAATGTGCCAACAAGCACAAGAACACATTTAACGCATCATGCATGCATTGTGTTCGGTTTTGTTGAGATTTAATTCAACTGGTGATTGTCACAGGTGGCTATGACTATTAAGCCTGACAGTTAAGACTGTGCATACTATTTACTTTATTATGGACTCAGGACGTTGGAAGTCTTTCCAGGCAATGGTGGGTCTTGAAAAGATGCCAGTGCAGACCACACAAACACACAATGTGCTGACATGAACTTCTGTGTAGTTCATGGAAACTAAGGCACTCTGTTTGTCAGGTCTTCCTTCCTTCTCCTGGCAAACCAAGTGAGAAAGTGAATTCCTGTGGGATAACAATAGGATGCCTCTCTTAGACAAAGAGCAGATTCATAAAAAGCTGTCTGTACGCTTCTTCCTTGTTTACATCACAAATGATTTTCCTAGAGCATTTCAGTTGCCAGTGAATGCTGGTGTAACAGGATGGATTTTTCTGTTAGATATGCTGTAACTTGTAAGGAAAAAGATCCAACAGTTTTCACTTTGACAGGGAAGACATCTCTGTCCTCCTCAAACATTTATCTGTTTTACCTTTCTGTATCAGGGTGAGTACCCATAGCATGATCTTAGAAGTCTCCCATGCAACTCAGATCAGATCACCTCTACCTATTCATCAATGTCTGAATCTCTTCAAGGCAGTGCAAACACGTTCTGTTATCATAGATATGTTAAACACAAACTCCTGAAAAAAGCAGCAAAAGGACCTGTCATAGAGGCAGCATTTGTGAAATGAAAAAAATTATGGCTTTTGAGTTTGACATGCAATCCGGATCAGCATGAGCAACTTTTTAAAAATTTCTCTAAGCCTCTATAAGTCTAGTAATAATTACCTCATGGACCATTGCAAAGAGCAAATAAAATAACATTTCTAAAGCACTTAACTCAGCACTTGTAATATAATAAATGCAATAACAGTAGCTATCGTTATCACTAGTTCCTTTCCAGAGTGTAATTTTAAGTGACAGTTAAGGACCCTGGATACCTGTGAGATATATGGGATGCTCTGGGAGTGGTGAAAAGGATAATAATAAGGGAAGGCAGGCTTTTCAAAACAGTTGACCCTCCTCCCAGGCCCACTCATGTTGAGCCTGGTAGTGTATGATTTTTAACTTTTGTTGGGGGCATTTTCTGAGTGTGCAGACCTGATATCCTTTAAGCAGCTTAAGCTCTAAAAGACTGAGGAATATCTACCTGCTCTCTATTGAACTGACTTCAGTTAGGCTCTCATCCACATCTCTCCATCAAATTAGCTCCTGAAAGGGTATCAATGATGTCCACATTGCTTAATCTAATAGCCCTTAATGAATTCTTAATTTAACCAACCAATAGTATTTGAAACTTTGATTCCATCAGCATCCAATTGACTCTGTTCTTGAATTACTTGCTTCTTCTCTGGCTATTCGTTCTTAGTACTTTTTTTTTTTTTACTCATTCTTTCTCATCTCTTTGATCCCTTAGTGTTGAACTGTTTCAGAGCTCAGTCTTAACACCTCTCCTTTATTCTGCCTACATTCATTCTCTTAGTAGTTGCATCTAGCATCATTGCTTGATGACTCCCATTATACCTCTAGCCTCAACCTCTCCACTGAAATGCAGACATATTTCTCTGCCTGAATGACTAATAGATATATCAAGTTTAATTTATTCAAAATCCAAACCTTCTAATCTCCAGTAGCCCTATACCTTCTCCTCTCATGGACTTTTCATATCAGTAAACATCAGTCTATTTTACTAGTTGCTCATGCCTGAAACTTCAGAGTGATCTTAGCCTTTTCACTTTTTATTACATGATACCTTCAGCAAATTCCTTCTTTACCTTCGAAATATATTGAAAACACGTCCAGTTCTTACCAATTTTACTCTGTCTACTCTGGCTCTTCATCTCTCACCTGGAATATTGCAACAACCTTGAAATTGATATCTTGCTGTAGCCTTGTGCATTTTTTGTGTACACTCATTAAAGCAGCACAAATTCTTTAAACATCTGACTTAAAATTTAGTGTGATTATATTACTCCTTTGCTCAACCACTCCAATGACTTCACATCACAGAGTAAAAGCAACGGTCCTTGCAATGGCCTGCATCTCTGACCTGTTCTCCTGCCACCCCATGCTTTCTCCCCCTGCTTTGGCCACTCCAACCTTCTTGCTGTTCTTCACACAAATGCATTCTCGCCTTAGGGCTTATACTTGCTGCCTCTTCTGTCTGCAATTCTCTTCCCCCAGACATTTTCACTTCCTTTAGGTTTCTGCTCAAATATCATCTTCTCAGAGAGGCTCTATCAACTCTATCTAACATACCCCTCCATTAACTCTCTATCTTTGCATACTGCATAATAGCTATTGTACATTTATATTTGTCTGTTTGTTTTCTATCTCTTTCTACTAGAACAAACTTTCCAGTGGCAGAGAGTTTTTTGAATTTGTTCAGTACTCTATCTTTAGTGCCTAAAGCAATGTTAGACACATGAGTTAGTGAATGGATGAGTAAAATAAAGGCATATGGCAGAAACTGGCTAGAGATGCATAGAACTTATTTCTTATTTCTGGGAACATGGTTAGTTTAATATTCACCAGCACCTTCAGTCTAGTAGTAACTATGACTGGTTTTCACCAGTCGTATGAGATCATATTTTGAAACTGACAAAGCCAGAAAACACAGGAACATATGTCCTTGAGCCACTATGTAGAAGGCAGCCTATTGAACCTCACTGGATGTGCATGAGCAAGAAAAATACCACATGTTGTATTAAAGCCACTGAGAAGTGAAGAACACTTGTTAGAGCAGCTGGCCTTGAAAAATCCTATTAGAGCCAGAAAGTATTTAGATAAAAGCTAATCTAACTAAAACTGCTAAAACTCAGAAAAATTATTATACATGTGATATCTCTAAGGGTTCTAGATAAAACACTGGCTACCCAGTTAAATTTTAATTTCAGATAACCAATGAATAATTTTAAGTATAACATTGCATGGAATTATACACTAAAAAAAATTGTTGTTTGAAATTAAAATTTCACTGGGCATCCTGTATTTTCATTTGTTAAATGTGTCAATCTTAGTCAATCTTAAGGGGGCTTTGTAAGAGACTTGAGCCTAATTTTAATTACCAATCCAACTCCCTTCCCATCAGTCTACCAAGAAAATTTCTAGTGTAGACATGTCAAGAGGCAAAAATTCTCAAGTCTACATTTTCTAGCCTCTATTTACAAAAATATCTAACAACATTTAGAAACCTTAAGGAGCTATTCTTCTAGCTCTTTCTCCCAGGAAAATATCTAACAACATTCAGAAATCTTAAGGAGCTATTCTTCTAGCTCTTTCTTTCAGGAGAGAATTGTGGTTTGAATTCAGAATATGGACTATAACTATGTCTAATTCTGTGTGCCATACAGCTCAGCTTTAGTATTAATATCCAACAACTTTTCATTACCAGCAGAAGTAATTATAAGTAGATAATCCCACAGATAATATGATAGGGTCAGTCTAAAGGTTAGTTCTGTAATTTAAAAGTGCTATAAAAATTCATTTGTTCTTGATGCTCATTTCCCACCAGAAATCACAAACCTCAAAGGAACTTTGGTAATCATCTCCATGGCAACCAGTTACCACCTTCATCATGGAATGAGGACTGTGAAATTCCCAAGAAAAGATCCAGTATTTAAACAGACCTTGCTTTCAAACCAATTTAAAAAATTAAATATTTACAAAATAGAAAAAAATACAAGTATAACTCTGAAACTGAATGGCTTCCAAAGAATTTGTTATTTTTATGAGGCCATTATGAGAAAACTAATGGATTACTTTATGAAATGCAAGGATCTTAAATTTTTCTTACAATAACCTGCACTCAATAATAATCACAATGTTAATTTATTAAAAGTAAAATAGTATAAAAATCATGATCAGAGATTAACGTACAGTCAGATGAGTAGGAATTTAAAATGGTCAGATAGTTGCTAAAAAATGCATTCTTTATTGCAGTACTTTTCACATGTGCATTTAAATTGTAAATGTTTTACTTTAGATTTTAAAGGGTTTAAAAAGTACCGGATTGTGCTTTAGAACAGGGATTGGCAAACGGCAGTCCATAAGCCAAATTTTGTTTATGACCTATTTGTAAAAATAAAATGTTTTGGAACAACCTACACCCATTCATTTATGCATTCTCTAGAGCTGTTTTTGCTCTACAATGCCAGAGCCAAGTAGTTATGACAGAGACAACAGTTTCTGCAAAGCCTAAACTATTTATTATCTGGTCCTTTACAGAAAGTTTGCCAACACTTGCTTTAGACTGCATAGGATCTGTGCGAAGCAATCTCTTCCTTCAAGTATTTTCACTTCAACATTAAGGCCTGTGTTTTTAAGTATATGTTAGAAGATGTGACAAAGTGTCCCCCCTCCAAAAAAAATTGTTCTGAACCTACTAAACTTGCAGAATCCGGATGATACAATGAAGTCCTGTTTTGAAATCCTTAGCTAAAATGAGCATGGATTTTTCTCACTAGGATTCTAAAACATTGATAATGACTTCTGAAATTAGAGATGTGGACACACGGAGGGAGGCCGGAAAAGATGAATGACAAAGGAGGAAGCAGAACAGAAAGAACCACAGTGAACCTGGCTTCTCTAAGCAGTGGTTCACAGCTTGCACTGAGTGTGCTAACATCCCAAAGCAAGTTTCATGGTTGAGCCTACAGTCAAACAGCAGGGAAGTAATGGGAGGAAATACTAAATCACATTGCAAAAGACATGGATACTGAGAGGGGAGAAGAAATTAGGCCATTAATTCAATCTACAATTCTAACACAACCTGTTTGGCTAACTAGTTCCGGAGATATATCTACCTCAGTTCTCTCCCCCAAAACCTCTTACTGCTGGATATTTTCACTCTTGCCCAGCTACATCTCCATTTCTCCAAGTGCAAATATAGTTTGTAAAAAAAATACTCTACCTATTCTTTTGGAGGTCAGTATTTTCACTTAATTTTCCTAACTGAATGGAGGTGGCAACCCCCTGATTATAAAATAGAAGTTTATCAACTCAGTGCCTGCAAACTTAAAAAAAAAAAAAGGAATGTTAAATTTAATGTTTTCTTGATGTTATTATGTTTAAAGTATGAACCTAAAAGCCTTATAAAGTTTTTCATTTATTCCATCTCTGCCAAAGCTTTGAGAATTCAAAAAGTACATTACGTACTTCTCTCTCATATATACATTTGTTCATTATCAACTTTTTAGGATTGAAGGTTACTGTGGAATGTGTTCCAGGTTTGGTAATGGAATCTACTCACACAGGCTGTTCTACTTTTGTGTGAAATTGCCACGCTGAGGAGGGCGAAGAAAGGGATGGGGAAGGGAAGGGAGGAGAGGAAAGAAAAAATAAGAAAGACCTTCATTCAGCTTCAGTGAAAATGCTAATTTTTACATGCTTTCCTGGCGGTGGCAGTCTTAAAATTATGATTTATTGTGGGGCTCCTGCTGGCCTGGCCAACTGCCAAAAGACTGCAAAATTACATAGTTATCTTATTAATTTATCTCTACCCCGTGCAGTCCCTTTCCATCAGCTGCCATGCTGCATTGATTCTCATTTGGAATCAAACCAAAGGCGATCATCTATCTGTTAGGTTTGTCCAAGTTTTTGCCCTTTCTAGAGCTGGGAGCTCTGTGGTCTAAACTGTAAGTGTTTTGTCTGCCCAGCCAGAAGGCATGACATGGCTCACCAGTCTCCACGCAGAACAAAGGGTGAAAAGCCACTTGAGTGACCCTGGCAAAGTGAACCTGAATGCTAAGAAGCCAGGCTAGATGATTCTTCTGCCTGCTGTCAAGGAAAATGAGCCTTTTGTTGTCGTTTTAAATTACCCATGTAGTTCAAGTTCAATAAGACTTTCACATTCCTTGTATAACCACCATATTCCATGATTGTATTGGCCCTGTGCCTGAAATGTAATCAATTTAACTCTCTCTATTCTTCAATGACCCTTTGGCAAAAATATTGCTGTTCAAGCAAGCATCAGATAAGGACATTGCTGGATGTTAACGTGAGATTTCAGATGCCCTGGCCCTTGTCTCTGGGGAACTCATATTCTCCTGAGGAAGAGTAAATGCACATACATAGAAAGAGAACCAATATTCCAGAAGTTGTCCATGGTGAGAACAAATGAATATTCTGGGAAATAACTTTTAGAAGAGTTAGATCAAGTCAGAGTTTTTCATATATTTTTTAATCATACAACAGTGTTTTTCAAATGGAAACACAGGAAAACACTGGATATAAAATAAATAAAAGTAGCTCTTCAACCCTACCCTTCACGAAGTCTGAATTCTTTAGGTGCCTTCCCCACCCCACCCCCCGCTTCCAGGCTCCAGTATCACTTTGTTATACTATATTAGTTAGTTATCCATAACTGTCATCACTACATTATGAACTCTAAGACAGCAAGCATTCTCATTCATCCTATACCCAAATATGAAGCAAATGAGCTCCAGCACACCCCTCCTTCAACGCAGCCAGACACTGCTTATTGATCACGAATCTCTTTTAGTCTGAGCCTATATTTAGCTTCAGAACCTTCATTCCAGTGCTCCAGGCAACCATCATCAATCTATTGTGTTGACAAAGGAGAATAAATTGATTTGCATTTCCTGTTCTCTCATTTAACACAGTATCAGAAAAATGGTAGGTGCCCAGCAAGTGTTAGATAAAGTGATTTTAAAAAATAATACATCTGATTTTCATAGACTAGTAAGTAAAATATAGCCACACATTTACAAGAGATCCAATGTGGTAAGAAAAGAACATAAAACATTTCTGTGTCTTGATGATTCCCCTGTCCCTGAAATCTTCCATAGCCTTCAGATCATTTCCCCTAATGATGTGAATTGAAATCATCTGGCTATATTGAAGGAGGACGGACGGCACATGAGACCTTGTTCCCGTAAATTCTTTCAGCAGCCATGATGAGACTCCCTTGCACAGCTGCAATCACGAACAACTTTTTTTTCATGTTAAATCAAAAACCCTATTAAAATAAGAAAGCAATGGGTTTCTATCTTCCCTTAGATAACAAACATCACTTAGACATTCATATTTCTTTTTCAGTTTATAAAAGCTAGCTAAGAAATCAGACCCAACCAACACCAATTTACTGAGCAAGTATTAAACATTGAGTGCCAGGCACTTTGCAAGTCTTTATTGAAAGAATGAAAGGAAGAATAAATTATAACAAGTTGCTTAGTATTTGTTCCTTTCTAAAAGAAACTCATAAACAAATATGAAAACCAGATGATTAAATATCTAATGTCTATAGTATAACTTTCCACCTCTTTTCATTTATGCTACTCTCTTGGTTTTCATTGCCTTTTCTCACCTACCTTATCTGTTTGGTATAATGCTTTTTATTCTTTGAAGCCTAATTCAGTGTTACAGTCCCTATTGAATCTTTCACATTCATGTCCACTAGAAGAATTTAATGCCATTTCATCTCTGTTCCCTTATGTGTTCATAGTACAAATATTGCAAAGGCAACCTTCAATTAGTTAATCATTTATGTTTCCCCAGTCAGATCCTTCAGGGTGGAAACTGTAGTTTTCTTCATTTTTTTTATTCCTAATATTGTGAATCAGCACATAATATGTCGTAGTCTGGGTTTTCCAGAAATCAAAGCCTATGGCAAAGGCTTATGTGCATTCTTATTAGGAAGTGACATTTCAAGTAGCATGAAGGAAAGGGATAGTGTGGCATTAAAAGGAAAAAAAGAATTTTTTATAGAGCTGGCTACCTCTTGCTATAAAATGTGAACGATTGCTGGATCTCACAAGACAGTCTTTTGAGAGATTATCTGAATCTTTTTAGGAACGTCTAATCATAAGAAAAAGTTTGGAAATATTTATTTACCAGTTTTTGTCTTCCTTTGGTGAGTTTTGTCACATTTGGTTTGAATTGGCTTATAGTACTGGGTGATGCATGTATGGAAGCCAAGTGAATTCCTACAGAATTTAATGCCTCAGCATCTGCAGGGATGACCCACTGTGGGAGAAGAAAGAGGCTAACCATGGGTAAGAGGTGAGGTACTAGTGAGTAATATCAGCTGGAGTGTATCTGAACCCATGAAGAACTGTTCTACACAACAGTGATTAGCCCAAGAGACAACGAGGATCTGAAATGCCTTTTCATAAGAGATGTGTGACTTGTAATCTATATGTAATAGTGTTTACAAATGAGTAGAATACAAGTAGCCTATGGTGACAGTCATAATGAAGGTGATACACATAATGTGTCGTGGGAACAATTAGCACTGTAGAAAGGGCCCATAACAAGGCAATTCAGGCAGAATAAATTTCATAGAAAAAATAATGTGAAAAGCACGTGGAGAGTTCAGGAAATGGAGAAAAACTCCTTGAACTCAGAGTATGACCTTATTATAAGATGGAATGAGGTTAGAAAGTTTATAAAAGTCCTTGAATTAATTCATTTAGCAGATGTTTTACTGAGTACCTACAATGTTCTAGGCACTTGTCTAGTCACTGGGAAACAGCAATGGACAAATCCTAGAATTTGGATTTAATTCAGGAGAGTGAGCCAGAGGAAGTTTTCCTTGTAAGCTCGAAAATTAAAACCTGCATACTATAGAGTGCAGAGCAAAAAAAAATGGCAACGCTCCTTCCTGTGCTTCACCTGAAGACAGAATAGCTAATCATGTAACAGGAACTGCTATGCAGGGGAAAGTTATTTTCAGATCAGATGCTAATCAGGAAAGGACTTCCTGCCAGGGAGCATATATAACCCTTCCAACATCTACTGAGAGGCAGAAAGTATTCGTTTCGTTATGCAGACAATTGAGACACAAGGCAGAGACCTCCACTTAGCAAATGAGTTGCACAAATAATAGGCAGACATTTGAAATAAAGCTGAATATTTTTTAAAAAATCACTTGCCTATGGCAAAAAGTATTGAAGATACAATCTTTTATATAAGACCATTGATAAATAAAAAAGCATATATTTAAAATAAATGTTGAGCAGGTACAAATATAAGCAAGTAAGGTTGCTTCCACATATTGAATAATGCCCTTTAAATGAAGAACTAATGCATTCTATAACAGACAGAATAAGGTAAGAGGATCACATAAAGAAGGAAGAAGCCACACTGCATCAGAATATGTAGAGGACTCTTACAACCCAAGAATTAAAAGAACAAGTGACCCAGTTTAAAAGCTGGCAAAAGATTTGAATAGATATTTATCCAAAGGAAATATTAATGGACAATTAATACAGGAAAAGATGGTAAAGATCATTAGTCATTAGGGAAATGCAAATCACAATCACGATGAGATACCACTTTACACCCACTAGGATGATTATAATAATAATATTAACAATAAAAATGGAAAATAACAGGCGATGGTGAGAATGTGAAGGAATTGGCACACTCATACATCACTGGGGAGAAAGTGGTACAGACACTTTGGAAAACAGTTTGACAGTCCCTCAAAAAGTTAAACATAGAGTTATCATATGCTTTTATATTTCCACCTGTAGATACATACCCAAGAGAATTGAAATCATATATCCACAGAGAAACTTGGACACCAATATTCATAGCAGCATTAATCATAGTAGCCAAAAAGTGTAAACCCAAAAAGCCAAAATGTGAAAAATCTCTATCAGCTGAAACAAAGTTTATATCCATACAATGAAATACTATTCAGCCACAAAAAGGAGTGGAATACTGACACATGTTGCAATATGGTTGAACCTTGAAAACATTATGCTAAGGGAGTGAAGCTCCATTCCAAAGGGCACATATTGTATAATCTCACATATATTGAATATCCAGAATGGACATTTCCAAAGAAACAAAAAATAGATCAGTGGTTGCCAGGTGATGGGCCGGGAGATGGGAGAAAAGATGGGGAGTGATGGGGATGATCTTGGAGGGTGATAAAAATGGTCTGGAATTTGATAGCAGTAGAATCTACGAGTCTACTAAAAAACACTAACCATGCAGTTTAAAAGGGTGATTTTTATAGTATGTGAGTTATATCTCAATAAAACAGTTATTAAAATATAAAATTCTTATTTGAGAGTATGTTTATTCTTCATGAGTTCTTTCATTATATTCACAAAATTTTGAGTTACGAATACTTCAAGTATTGTTCTAAACCAGCTTTTACAAACTGATTGATGTATTTTATGATGCATAAACAGAGAGAGAGAGAGAGAGAGAGAGAGAGAGAGAGAGAGAGATAGAGAGAGAGAGAGAGAGAGAGAATGAATGCTCCTTACCCAAGGTTACTATGTTAAAAATGAGGAAGTCAGGATCTAAATTGGCTTTATTGGATTACTGGATGCCAAAAATCAAACTCTTTCTGGTCCTTTATGTTTCTCTCAAATATACAATTTACATATCTTCTTTAGTTCTGGAAAGAATGAGGTTGCTTACTATGAACTAAAATAAGAGTAGAATCTAGTATCAGGACCACATAAAATACAGTAAGTGTAGAAAGTCATGGCTAGGGAAGAAAATACTTCAAAAGTGCAGGTCCTGTAACCTGAGGTTCTATGTTTTGACAAATACTGCTTTGAATAAAGAATCTCTTCTAAAATTTATACATGACAACACCTTGGACCATCTCCTCTTTCTACTACCTACATGTAAGCTTAGGATTTATGTGAGAAGGGTCACATTGGACATATAAACAGATGGACCTGAGGAAGAACCTTTAGAATTGACCTTCTTAGCAAATAGTGAGTCTCGTCTACTGCAGAAAAAAATTTCTTGATCTCTAGTTGTATGCTTCAGATCAACTAGGATGAGAATAATAAAAATTACTCCAGAGCACCCTACTTTTGTAATATTTACAATAAAATAAAAATTAACATAGCCTCAACTTCTTTAATTTCACCTGAAAACAGGGTAGCAAAAGCTTAAGTCTCTGTTTTTGCTTCATTTTTAACATCTGTCATGAATATAATCAATTCTCAGTTATAAGTGATTTTTTTTGAAAGACCTAATGATTCAGGGGCAGATATTGTAGATTAAGTTTTAGATTCCTAAACATGAATTCATAGATTATATAAAGCTATTTCTCACTGTGCTTGATGATAATTTTGTTGAGAGAAGATACTAAAAGATTGCTATTAAGATTTGTTTATTTTAAATTGTGAAATAAATGGACACGTTTCCCAGAACTACTTAAATATTAACAATGAGAACACTTTGGTGGATTTAAATTACCTTGTACTTGACAGTGCCAAAGCCACTTCCTGAGCACGATATCAGATCATCCTGTCCCAGGTCCATCTGTTTATACTAAAATTATCAAATTTTACAACTTAAATAAACTTAAGAGGGTGTTAAATTCAACTGGCTTATTTTAATTTTATCCTAAAATAGAAATATCACAAGTCAATTAGGTGTAGCTTATCACTAAAATGAAGTAGTGGTTATTGGATAACATCCTTTTGAATATTTTTCTTGCTAGTGCTTTGATTCATCAAATATTTGTTGAGTGCTTACTTACTACATACCAGGCTCAGTTTTTGTTTATTTTGCCTTTTTATTAAAAATTAAATGAGAAAGTGAAATGTTTGCCCCACCATTAAGTTGTTTTATCCTCCTCTGTTTCCCGAGGCCACTATTACGCTCTTTATTCCTCATGAGTTTAAAAAACAAACACACTATTTTAATCTTTTTTTTTCCTTTTTGGTACAAGCAACACTATTAAGTTAGAATATCAAATTAAAATTAAAATGAGTTTTTTAAAATTATAAATGAATACATATGAAACTTAGATAACTACAAACATAATTCTGTGTATATTTTGTAAAATAGTCATATGTTTGAGATAATAGATCTGATGAGAAAGGCTAAAGATTCACAAGTTTTTCATCTAGCTCAGCCTCATGGTTTTAATGGTTCAGAACACTAAGCCATCAAAGAGGAATAAGGGGACTTAGACACTTAAAAAGGTAGTGGGTGAGAAAGGACATGAGCCTGCTCACTTCTCCCTCCATCATGTACTTGAAGGGGACTGAATGGAGATAACCCAAGGTGCCCTCACCCACCTCAGAGCAAGACTGAGTTAAAACACATACCATAATATACATTAACCACTTAGAAGAATAGTTCTCAACTGTGGGGAGGGTCTGTGGATAGAATTTAGGGGTATTTATTAACTTGGTTTGGAAGAAAATTACATCTTAATTTTCACTAACCTCACACTGATATTTAATATTTCCTTTAGTTATGAATGTTGGTAAGAAGCCCCCAGGTCCTGGCTACCACTATTGTACTCTCTGCTTCTTTGAGTTAACCTACACACACACACATACACACACACCTTGCAGTATTTGTCTATCTCTGACTTATTTTACTTAGCATAATGGTCTCCAGATTTATCCATGTTGTCTCAAATGACAGAATTTCCTTGTTTTTTTAAGACTGAATTATATAATTCACACATTTGCTTTTTGCTTTTCCTGCGCAGAAACTTTTTAGTCCAACATTTGATGTAATCCCATCCTTTTAGTTGTGCCTCTGTTGCATTTGTTTTTAGTGCCAAATACCAAAACTTATCGCCAAGACCTATGTCAAAGAGTTCACCCCCTATGTTTTCTGGTAGGAGTTTTAAGATTTCAGGTCTTAGGTTTAAGTCTTTAATCCATTTTGAGTTGATTTTTCAATATGATGTAAGATAGGAGTCCAGCTTTATTTTCTTGCATGTGACTGTCCAATTTTCCCAACATCATTTATTGAAGAGACTATCTTTTCTCTACTATTTTGGGTTTATTTCTGGATTCTCTATTCTGTTCCATTGATCTATGTGTCTATTTTTATGCCAATACCATACTATTTTGATTACTATAGGTTTTTAAAATAGTTTGAAATCAGAAAGTGTGATGCCTCCAGCTTTGTTCTTTTTTTCAAGATTGCTTTGGCTAGTTGGGGTTCTTTTGTGCTTGCATATAGATTTGAGAATTGTTTATTCTATTTTTGTGGGAAAAATGCCATTTTAATAGGAATTTCTTTGAATCTGTAGGTTGCTTTGAGTAGTGCTGATGTTTCAACAATATTAATTTTTCTAATCTGTGAGCACAGAATATTTTTTCTTTGTTGTATCTTTTTAAATGTCTTATAATTTTCAGTGTATATATCTTTCACCTCCTAGCTTACATTTATTTCTAAGTGTTTTATTTCTGATATTATTCTAAATGGGATTGTTTTCTTAATTTCTATTTCTGATAGTTCATTGTTGATGTAAAATAATGCAACTGATTTTTTTATATTGATTTTGTATCCTGTAAATTTACTTAATTTATTAGTTCTAACCATTTTTCTGATAGAGTCTTTAGGGTTTTCTATATATAAGATCATATAAGTTTCAAATAGAGACAGTTTTATTTCTTCCTTTTTGATTTGTATGCCTATTATTGCTTTTTCTTGCCTAATTGCTCTGGCTAGGACTTCAGTACCATGTTGAATCAAAGTGGTAAGAATGGCATTCTTGTCTTGTTCCTGATTTTAGAGGAAAACCTTTTGGTGTTCTACCATTAAATATGTTGCAAGCGATGGGCTTGCTACATACAGCCTGTAATATGATCAGATATGTTTTCTCTATATTCAGTTTGTTGAGAATTTTTATTATGAAAAGGTGTTAAATTTTGTCAAATGCTTTTACTACATCTATTGAGATGATCATATGATTTTCATCTTTTATTTTGTTAATATGGTATAGCACATTTATTGATTTGCATGTGTTAAACCATCCTTAGATCCCTAGAATAAGTCCCACTGCTCATGGTATATGATCCTTTTAATTTGATTGCTAATATTTTGAGAATTTTTGCATCATTTTCATCAGAGAAATTGGCCTATCATTTTCTTTTCTTGTACCGTCCTTGTCTGGCTTTGGTATCAGGGTAATGATGGCCTTGTAAAATAAGTTTGGGAGTGTTCCTTCCACTTCCCTTTTTTAGAAGAGTTTGAGAAAGATTAGTATTTATTCTTTTTCAAATGTTTGGTAGAACTCACCTCACATTTCCTTTTATTATGATTTTGATAATTGTATCTCAGTATAATTGGTTTCCTTTGTCATATGTATTTTATTTTTATTATTTAGAAACTATTATATAGTAAGATTTATAGGCTTTACCAGAGTGCTAAAAAGGTCCATGTGTGCTAAAAGGAAGAAAAGAGAAAGAAAGAAAAAAGAGCCAAGAGTCTCTACCTTAGAGTGAGACAAAACCCAAAAACATATGGTTAGAAGTCTAAAAAGAACAGGCCACTTGGCTACTTTTGCCCTAAATGTCTGCCTTATGAAGCCGCACAGGAATCACCTGGAGACTATTGTTAAATGCTGATTCTGAATTAGCAGGCCTAGAGTGGTGTCCAGGAATTCCCATTTCTAAGTTCCCAGTTGAAGCTGATCTGCTGGTCTGTGGATCATTCTGAGTAGTAAGGTTGTAAGTGTTGTCAGGTTTTAGCTGCTTCTCTTTAAGAATGGTTATCTATTTTCTTTCACTCTCCTAGTACTAAACCACAGATGGTATTTGTAAAAACTGGTACAAGTTTATGTCATCAAATTTAAGAGATGGTGTTTTCTGACTGGCTGGCTAGATTACAAGCATTTTTTTCATCAGAAGAAGAACAAATATCTCTAAGAAGCTTCAAAGCAAAAAACTGTGCCAGTGGCTCAAACAATTAGCATGAGAATTGTAAGTACCCTATTCTTTAAAAAAAATGTTTTCTTAATTTTCCAGTTATAGTTGACATACAATATTATATTAGTTTCAGATAGCATCCTCTTCTAATCAGGGGCTGGGGATCCAACGGTTTTCCTGATAAGGAATTTCAATAAGAATATAAGGCTGGTGTTATTTAGCTGAAAGACTTTTTAATCAAACTTTTTAAATCAAACTGGATAACCACTTCTCTCCCCCACTCCCTTTTGAAAGTCAGAGAATAACAATAGCAGCTTTAAAAGTGCTCTGTGCATTGTTCCCAGCTTAGCTAAGAATGGACTTGATTAGGCAAATGGTCTTTATGTTTCCACATTTCCTATCACTGGAAACTTGTGGAGAGGAAAGATCATTATCAGGGCAATCAACTATTGTCACAGGTTAGTGGTCCCTGGTGGCTTTTTCAAAACCTTTCTCTGGGGCTTTGGTTTCCCAAAGCAAACTGGGAAACATCTGGTCTGTCCAACCCAATCTTCTCATACTGCACTTC
Source organism: Macroglossus sobrinus (assembly GCA_004027375.1). Taxonomy (NCBI): domain Eukaryota; kingdom Metazoa; phylum Chordata; class Mammalia; order Chiroptera; family Pteropodidae; genus Macroglossus; species Macroglossus sobrinus. Next base: position 420,496 of record PVKZ01000375.1, read on the forward strand.
TGGACTCAGTTAATCATTACTTTGCTCATGCAGCAGCCAGTCCTTAAATAGAAGGCCCCATGACTTCTCTTCAAGACCAATCTCGGAATGTCTCATTTCTATGGTCATTCTTAAATCTTTTCCAATCTATTTAGTAGCTCAATCTTAGAGATGAAAGCAACTTTCTTCAACCACAAAATACAAGGTAGTTTCAGAATTAAAAACAAGGTGGAATTAAATCCCAGAAATTTAAGGATGACCTGGGCAAGGGTGATTGTTTTTAAAAATCAAAATCAGTTTTGACAGCTCCTCTTGTCATCCAGTTACCAAATTCTCAGTCACTCATATTTCTGTTACCCCACCTCAGTCCAAGCTTCATGTCTTGCCACTTTCCGTGTGACCCAATGTCCTCTGTGCTATATTCTCTGATTACATCAAAGCCGTGCTAAAATCTTTCATGATTCTTCATGGTCTGCAGTATAAGGCCCTCCTTAACAGAGTGGCTAAGACCCTTGGTAGTATGGCTTTTCTCATAATTTCTTCCACTCTCCAACTCCAGTCAACTTGAACTGCTCACAGTTTCCCCAGATGCACCATGTTTTTATGATCCTTTATACATTTGCCCAGACTGTTCCCTTTTCCTAGAATGTCACCCACCCCCTTATGTGCCTAATAAAAACCTAAATCTCTTAGTTAAGAGATTCTTGGTAAAAAGACTTCATTGCTTTTGCAAAGGAAAATCCATTTTTTTCTCATGCCCATGTCTCATTCATAACATCTCAGTAACTTATCACAGTAGATTCAGAATTTGTTCTCTTTTTATAGTTGTTCTCTTTCCACTGAATTTTGAGCCACTGGAGCACCTGGATTGGGTTTTATTCCTGTATGCCCAGATTCTAGCACAGTACCTGGTACATATGAGGCATTTCAACAATGTCCATTAAATAGCTGATTGATTATTTAGCTTATTTATTTTCTCTCTTTTTTTTAATGAACTGAAAAAAAGATAGCTTTGAATAGAATACAACATTGACATGCCCACAGCTATTTGAAATAAAAGTGAGTCATTGCTAACATAATGTAAAAAATGTAAAAATGTTTGTCTGTGAAGGACATCTGAACAGTGATTTTTCATTCTCTGCTTGACATAACTGGATAGAAAAATTTTACTTGACCCTCATACATTATTTATTTTCCCCAAAGATGGCTGGGCTCCATATGTAGACAGGCATGTTTAGAATTTTGAAGGAGAGAATATGATCAGACTATTATTACTTGAACAATTTTTTCTATTATTTTTCTCTGTAGTCACAGATAAGAATCCCATACTTGACAGATTGACCTGCTTGAGATTTAAAACAAAAACAAAAACAAAAAACCTCCCCATTCTGGATTTACAATGTTCTGTATTTGTCACAAATGTGCTTTTCTCTAGAGACAGCTCATGGAATTTACAAATTGGGATCCCCTACTATTCTGAAAGTTTAGTTTATTTTGTCTTTAATATCTTCATTCTTAAGGTTCCCACTCTTGTTCAACTAGAGTTTACAGAAAGCAGAATATAAAATTAAGAAGTGTCTCTTCCTATAGCATCTTTGGCTCAGCAGGAAAGCTCAGAAATTTTGTAAACCTTTTGATATGAAAACTTATTCTATTGATTAATATGCAAACATCTGAATTTCACATGGTTCCTTGACACACTCAAAACCCATCTCTACATGTAAAAAATCCTGCACTCTTCCAGTTTTCATTTCTTGTTATTTCTTTTCTTCTTTGATCCTCTTCATTTACTACCATAAAAAAATTCTGTAGATTGTGTCACTTAACTGTCACAATCAAATTACTGTGTGGCACTAATAAAACGCAATCCAGACAACAAGGGATATGTGTTATAAAGTCCATTATTTTAAGAAGTTTTCTCTGAGGGTGATTTTGCAAATGCCCTAGAGATTTTAAACCTCTGTAAATGCAATGCTAGTTTTGTTACTTAATATATTTTTTAAAAATGATATCTGCAGCATATCCCTACCACATTTTCTCATCAGGATTGAAATATAATCTTGTTAGAAGACACAAGTGACTATTAGATTATTACTTAATCACCTCCTCAGAGAGGTAGTGTTTGTTTTTATTAGCATTAAATTTAAAGTCAGTTGTAGTCAGAAGAGAAATACTAAAGAGGGTACAGAAGGAAGACAATGATGACTAAGAAAGCACTAGAAAGTACAATTTATAAAAGAAGATTTAAAGCAACTGGATTTGCTTTAGAAGACATGAAGACTTTCAAAGAAATAGCTGAACAGACTTCTTGAGGAATTAGAAACATGGAGGAAGAAAATAATTAACATATGCAGAATTGTCAGCATTGAAGGAAAACAGACTAGACATACTTTTGCATTTGCTTAAAAGGTGATGCTAAGTTAGAGAGGAATCGTAGATCAGTCCATCTCTGTTTTCACACAGGATCAAAAGAAAAGAACTTTATTTTGTGCTTCAGTGTAAGGAATTTAGGGCAACTCTTGGGATCATTTCCAGACCCTGAGATTTTTAAGCATTGCATTAAGAAGGTGAAGAAGCACATCTTTAGAGTTTACTATAATTTCCAGAGAACTATATGGGGGAAAAAAAGATAAAAACACTCTCTGTAGTTTTAGAGAAAAGTAGCATCCTCTCTTAGTCTGAATTTATAAAATATGCCCTACTTAGTAAGAAGTGGGAGGAAAAGATGTGACAGGTGTTCTTCCAGCTTGACAATTCTAGGTAGTTGGTAAAAGTGGGTGGTGAGAAAGGAATGATTGGGTTTCATCTGACTCTGGGAATAATTAGTAGTTTGGTTGAAAGGACTGCTAAAATTATATTTGCCTCTAGAAAATTTGAGAGATAGGAAGAGACAGAGACAGAGAGAGAGAAGCAGATGAATTTGTCCCATTAGTCAAAACTCAGTCAATAGAAATGAAGTTTCCATATAAGGCATGACAATTACTACTTTTAACTCTTCCTAGGCCTAGATCCTAAAGAGCTTATGTCTAGAAAAAGGAGAAAATATATACAGGATTAGAAGGCAGATAGAGGCTAAAAATAAAGGTCTAAAAATTTACTTTTATTAAAATTCTTTTAAGATATTGGGCCCAAGGTAGAACTACCTTGATATCCATATACCAGATATGACACAAAATAGGTAGAAGCACGTGGTTCCTGTTCCTGTAGAAAACAGTCCAAAGCTTTATTTAGCATGCTGAGGAACCCAGCATACACTACCCTGGCATGTTGTCTCACAGTGTCTTCATGACACCAGAAGTGTCTGGTGGAGGTAGGGCCACCAATGGAGGTGACAATGCCAAGAGGGAGATGACCATAGTGGGTAGCAGTGGCAATTATTTTCCAGGCTACTTATCAGGCTTCTGAGGTCTTTGTAGCTGACATCGAGGAAAGGCAGAATTTGAGGGGAAGCACATGTGAGACACTATGAAAAATGTCCCAAATAATTAGAAATTTGTTTCTAATTTTATCAGTAGGTAGGATGGGAGCAAAACAAAAAGAGTTTAGCCCATTGTGCATTGGGCTATTCTGGCAGAAGAAACATTGGTTCATACAAAGAAAAACAAATTCTAGGAATGTCACCCAGGAACTCTTAAGACAGATGATCCAGATTAGTTACAATATAGTCAGAAAAACAATAGAGCCAATATTCATGGAGGAGGAAAATGACCAGATTTGAGAAGTAGCTTTTGTGTTATTATCCACTGTCTACAAATACACATGTCAAGCATTATATTTTAATGCATTGTGTTTTAAATGCATTCTCTCCTTTAACACCCACAATAACCTTATCAGGAGTTATTATTATTGTATCTGTTATGATTCCATTAGCTGTAATTACCAAAGAGCTAGCTAAAATTGGTGTGACATTAAGGATGGTTATTGTCACCTCTAATAGACAACTGAGAAGCAGATAATCGGAGGAAGGAGGTGCCAGAGCTGGTGCAGTGATTTACAAATATCATTAAGGATCTAGGGTGTTTTTCTCTCTCCATTATGCCGTCCTTTGTATAGTCACCTTTTTCTTAGCCTTGTCTATCATGGTTACAAGGTGGCTGCAGTCCTGGCATCACCATTTAAGTAGAATTACTTGCAAAGAAAAGGAGCATTCCCCCCTTACATCTCAGAGGTCTCTAAGCAGCCTTACCCTGAGATCCCACTAGATTTCATAGGATTGAATCAGAGGCTCAGATGGTAGGTGTAAAGAAAACTAAGAAAGTGAAAAATGACATTTTCAATCTGTACTGTAGGAGCAAGTTTCTGCCAACAAAGACAGGAGGTTAGACTGATAACCAAGTAAACACATGTCATTTATATGTGTGAGGAACAGAGGGAATGAAATACTTTCCCCAGATCAACCAGTGGCTAAGGGTTTAATGTCCGTGCTCTTTACAACCATACTGTAACGTACTCATTGTAGAGAGTCAGTCTCAGATCCAACCATCTCCTGGAATACCTTGGGGTTATAAAATGACCAAATTATAGCCTGAGGCTCAGTTATGCCCTACTGGTGTTTTGCTATCACTTTCGGCCCCCCTGGCTTAGCATCAGGCTGGCTTATGGAGAAGACAGAGATTGAGTTTGTGCCTCCCCGTTTCCTATTTGACATTGACATATCTCACTTCTTTTGAGTAACTGGAAAAGCCCATCAATGCTATTCTAAAAACACATTTTATAAGATAAGTCTCAATCAAACATCAAGGAAGCTTCTTTGATTTTAGTACTTCTTTAAGTTTGTCAAAGGCTACAAAGAAGGACATTTTGCTAAAGAACTAAAAGAGCTTTCATAACTATCAGAAGAATTTTCTTTGTGGTTGCTATTTCAGATTCCTTAAATCCTCATCGTTGCACTTAAGTATCCCTTCAGTTTTTAAATGCTGCTTTTGAGCGCTGATAATTTGCTAAGACCTATTTAAGAGCTGAAAGAAAAGGAGATAGAAAATATGGTATCGGTGATATGGTGTGTATCACAGAGTGCTGAAGCTCATCCAAAATCCAGTCTACATTTAATTAGCAGCATTGTACTCACATTTCAACTTTCCTAACATTTGTATCATTATGAGGCTGATTATACTGACACAGTCCAATAATCAGGCAAAGAAGGCTTCCAATTTAGTTTGTGGGGCCAGAAGCATTCTGGCCATGAAATAAAATATTGATGATGAGTCAGAAGAATAAAAATTTTCTATTTTTTAACTGTCAGTCTGTATTTGGCATTTTAGCTGAGCTAAGAAAAGGTACTCAAATATAGTAAAATGAGCATGAGAGGACTTTGGAGTTCAAAAGAAATCAGTTTCATTTATTGATAATATATGACCTTAGAACTATGCTTACCATCTGAGAGAATCAGTTTCCTCACCTGATAAATGAAAATGCTTATGTACATTAACAAGGTTTTTTTTTTTAAAAAAAATTAAGATATATAAATAAGAAAACATCAGTTTTTATATAACAACATACAACATATTTCACTTTTCCCAGAACACTTTTCCTGTTCTAAAAATTTAACGATTCATTCATTCATTCATTCATTCATTCATTATTTTTTAATTATTTGTTCATGAGATATTTATTAGGCACCTATCCTTGCCAAGTTCAAAGCTAATCTCTAGATAAGCCACTACAAATAATACATAGTTGGTGTATCAAAGGACATTTGGTATATAGTCTAGAATCTGGATAAGTAAACCAGATAATACAAATTAGCAACTAGATTAACAAATTATTTTTTGCGTACAAACTTTTTTTTTTTTTTTTAGCATTTTGGTGTTTTTCAGATTTGGGTGTTTTTAGGAAGGACTCGATCTTAAGTTAGCTAAAAGTCACTATTTTCCATATTTGTACTCTGGTTCATCTCTCATTTCTTTTACTTTTCTGGATCCTAACGAGGTTTATGTCTGTGACCTGGATATTAATAATAATTACAATAGAGTGGAAAGAGTATTGATGAACACAGGTTCTACTTGTTAAAAGGTTATCAGAATAGTATTGCTAACTTTAGAGTAAATAAAATTATAAAAATGGTCCCATATAGTATCTTATTGCTGGGACTAACTTGGCTTCCTGACATCTAGATACAAATCTTAACAGAGAAGAAAGCAATCGCATTCTACCATCTCCCTAAGAATCATCTGCTTCTAGTATGTAGATATGAGAAAACTTGAAATAAAATTTTCAAAGTAAATAGTTCAAATGTGGTATACTTTGCATTATTTTAATTAGCAAATTTATTAACTAGAAAATAATTTTGTAAAACCATTTTAATAATGGATGTTTCAGCTTTCCAGGAACTTTTGCTTGCATTTTAATTTCATTTTCTTTCATATGTCACATATCTTATTTGGACAACATAGTAATTTTGTTTAGTCATGAAGAAAGACAGAATGTGTTTAGATGTGGGCAAGGTTGGAACAGGAGTCCAAATGCAAGACTGAAATGCCTGCTGGTCCTGGGTACCAGTGGTTCTCTGTTCTGGCTTAAATATCAATGGGGACAATTCCGGGTCTTGCAGCTGACTGGTTCATTCAGAACAGTGACAGCAATACCTGAAATTGACCATTTAGTAGTTCCCAGTTTTCAGATAGAAAAATACTTGGGATGCAGGTGTCCCTTACGTTTTCATACCTGTCAAACCATGTCCCTGCTTAGCTTTGCCAGCTTCTCTTTGCTCAACCCCACATGTGGGAACATGTGCTACTTGGAGAAAAAGAGCCAATCACCAATTACAATTTATAAAAATTATTATTATTATGGAGTATTATCATAGGACTTTACTATATATATTTCATTTTCCTTTAAAAAATAGGTAGGCCTTTGTATACTTGTCTTTCTGAGACTGTAAAGTTTCTGAGATCAGAGACTCTATCTTGTGTCTTTTGCCTTGCAGCTCTTATGCCTCATTATGTCCAGTGCATTACATATAACGTTAAATGTGGTAGATATTCAACAAATGGTGGTTTATAAAGTTGATGAATAATCAACATAGAATTAACATTGGAAAAAGGTATCAGCAATTCCATATTTGAATTATAAGTGTATCCATGACTATTCTAATGACCTGGATGAAGTTACTAAATGACCATATGTTTATTTAAAAGTAGAGATTAAGAGATTAAAAAAGAAAGAAAAAGTAGATAGACATTATAACATCTACCCTATCTACTACTTAGGGCTGTTATAAAGATCAAATCAGGTAATTAGTGTAAAACACAATTACACTAATAACACTATAGAAATGTCATGTAGACTATAATAATTCTAATAATTATTGATGAAAATGAATGATGGTCAGGCTTATGGCAGAAAATGAGCAGAGAATATCTTCTTTCACTGACATGACATTAATGCAATGAATTCCCAGTAATTTGTACCGTCTAGGGATAAATTATATAGATGGTCTTCACAGTGCAGTTTGCTCTTAAAAGCGTTTTATTCTATTTTAAAAGTTGAAAGCTAAAATTATTCCTGCAGGGATTACCAATAATAATACACCAATACTGTCTGGAACCTAGGATGAACACAGATAATTTAGGAGAGAAGAAGCCTCACAAGACAGACAGAAGTGATTGCTTTAAGCCATGATTACTCTGGAGATGAAAGAGTGACTCTGAAAATTTACTCTGAAGCTATGTGATGAGGTTTCTATAGCTGTCTGCTCATGTCCCACTGAGCTGAGATTCTCCTGTGGTCTCCAGTGGTTCCACCTCCCAACAACTCAAGACAATCCTTCCCCTCTCACTTTCATGCTGTCACTTTTACACGTGCTCTCTCTTCTTCATTGTCTCTATAAGTCTTTCTTTCAAGACTGTATTGTTAAAGTACAGCACTTGGCTTCTTAGTCTTGACTTTTGAATCATTATTAATAAGCTACCAGCTAAAATTCCTATATTAGGTGTATCGGTTTCCAAGGGCTGTCATAGTGAATTACCACAAACTGAGCGACTTAAAACAACAGAGCTATATTCTCTCACAGTTCCGGGGGCCAGAAGTCCAAAATCAAAGTGTCAGCAGGAATGCTCTCCCTCTGACCCTAGGGGATAATCTGTTCTTTTTCTTTTCTAGCTTCTGGCAGCTTTGAGTATTCCTCAGTTTGTGGCTCCATAACTCCAAACTCTGCCTCTGTTTTTAAATGCCTTTCTCTCTCTCTCTCTCTCTCTCTCTCTCTCTCTCTCTCTCTCTCTCTCTCTCTCTCTCTCTCTCCCTCTCTCCTCCCTTCCTCCCTGACACATGTCATTGGAATTAGGGTCCACTTTGTAATCTAGGATAATCTAATCTCAAATTCTTTAATTATGTCTGCAAAGACCCTTTTTACAAATAAGGTCATATTCATAGGTTTGAAAGGTTAAGATGTGGATGTATATTTTGGGGGCCACCATTCTACATTGGCAAAGAAGAGGGAAGAATCTAAAATGGCTCCCCCAGCGAAGGGAGCATGAAAGGATGTAATGAAATTAAGTGGATACAGAGGTCATGAGATACAGGTCTAGTGTTTGAAATCTTGAATGGCAGAGACATGAGTGTTCTTCAGAAATAAGCAAAAGACAAGCATGTGTAAGGAATGTGGTAGAAAGCCATAAAACTATGAAAGCATGAAGAAGCAGGAAATGCGTCTTGGCTATTGACTCCACCATACAATGGACAATGTATCACACTTTACATGTTTTACCCTATCTTGTAATTACTTACAGCCTGAGAAAGTAGAGAAATGTTGCAATGCGAAATTCAGTCCCTTATGTGTTTACCATCCCTACAGAAAGAACTCTTTGAGCTGCTCAAAGTAGTTTATGTGCTCATACCATCAGTTCCAATTGATATCCAAAGTCTTATTTTTGGTATATGGTAGAGACTTTATTATTACATGTCTTTTAAAAAAAAAGATTTCTGGGATTTAGCAAATTTGATCATGAACATATGCAACAGAATCTATGCACAGGAATGTTTATGAGAAAATTGTTTGCAGTAGCTCCAATAGGATTATCTGGCATGGCCCAAGGACCCAAAGTAAACAGGGACATTTTTTACCTGGCATGACATTCCAAGAGCTTAGAGATTATCTCCAAAACGTCAAGGGAAAAGGCCCAACCTCTTTTTGGGCAACAGTAAATTATTTCCTACATAGTCATGACATACCACACTTTTTATATTACTAAATTTGATTTGTTAAATTGTTGTTAACAATCTTTGTATTTATGATGTGTTATTAGTCTATATTTTTCTTTTCTTATAATATCTTTGTCTAGTTTAGATACCAGAGTAATATTGCTGGCTTTATAAAATGAGTTAGAAAGAATTCTCAACTCCCCAATTTTCTGGAGTAATTCGTGTACAATTGATATTGTTTCTCCCTTATATGTTTGGAAAAATTCTTCACTAAAACCATATGGGGCTAGAGTTTTCATTGCAGAAAGATTTTTAAATACAAATTTACTGCTTTAATAGATATAGGACTATTTAGGTTATCTAATTCTTCTTAAGTAAACTCAGTAGTTTCTGTCTCTCTAGGAATTTGTCCAGCTCATCTAAGTTGTTGAATGTATCAGCATGATGTTGCTCATAATCTTTTATTATCCATTCTAATAGTTGTAAAATCTATATAGTAATTTTACCCCTCATTCTCTTCAACTCACAAATACTGGTGGGCCCCATTTTGGCTTCCCTTCTCTGAAACACATCCTGGACACTCTTTTCTTTCTTATCTCTCAAAAATTACTATCTGTTGCCTGTCAAACCTCTTGAGAACCATTGTTTCATGCGTTTTGTCCTTGCTTTTAGTCATTTTGAGTGGGATAAATCCAGTCTCTGTTATTTCAGTTTGGCTAAAACTTAAAGTCCTATTCAAAATTTTAATAACAATAGAAATATCATAATATGTTAATATGTTAGACTCCCTCTAAGATATATGACAATGTGTTAAACTTTTGCTTGTTTTGTTGGCTTTTTAAAAAAAGTATATGCATTATCTCTGGATATGTTAAAGGTAAAAGATTTTGTCATAAAGAGCTACAAATTTTTAGCAAAATTTACTCAACCTTGTACTGTTATAAAATATTAAAATAATTTTATGCTAGTTATTGGTTTTAAATACTTTTGTTTTCTCGTGTTCTAAAGAGTAATTAAAATTCTAGATTGTGTCAGTTTCTACTATAATTAAGTGTTATATCCTGATCTAAAATTTGAAATGTAAAAAAAAAAATGCACTACTTCCTTAGAAGTGGATTACTATGAAGACTTAGGGATCTTCAGAACAATTGTTATGTCCCCTAATTCTAGATTTATACCCATTTAAAACTTTCCCTTTGCATTTTGGGTCAGCTCAGCAACAAAGAAGCACCATGTTAGGTTCTGGAGATTTAAAGTTACTTAAGTTATTGTCATTGTCTTTTAGTAAGCTCACATCACTGTGGTCTGATATATTATCAAACCTGAACTCTAAAATTTTCCCCCATTATAAAACATGCAGAATTAGGTTACTTTTCGACTTCCCTAATCATCAGACCTATTTAGAAGATACAAGGATATTGATCTTAGTCCAGCCTATCTACAGACGCTGTAAATATCCAGAGTATGAGCATTCTCTAGAGGTGGAGGGACTATAGAATAAGAAAATAAATAAATAATGAGAACCAATTATTTCAAGATAAAGAAAGATGAAGAAGATAAACTTAACTTTTATTTGTAATTAGAAACTCTCATGGTGGAAAATTACCTACCTTGTGAAGCAATGACCTTTTTATCACTGAAGGTAGAATTGACTCATTACTATATGACTTATGTTACTATAAAGGTTATTGAATTGACTGTCCAGTAGGTAAAAGTAATCATTTTATATTAATTTTTCAACCAACAGTCTGTATCAATACACTGGAATTTATCCTAGGTACTTTGGATAGGAAGATATTTACTACAGAAAACATTTACACAATTATTGAAAAGTTGATTAATGAAGGTCAATATAGAAAATTTTAGAAAATCCAGAAGTTTAGAAATTTCAACTGTCAAAGCACCAACACAGGTAATTCCTTGTAAGATGCCTGAAAGCCACAGGCAAAACCCCATGTTGGCTATCTACCAACGAACACTTATATACCTATGGCCGCCCCCAGAGAATAATGACTTTTCATTCCCTTCTGTTATGGAATCCCATGTAAGTTCCTCTCACTGGTGGACTCTAACCAGACTCATGCTGGCAAGGGGCATCTGAGAAACGTAGTTTCCAGTCTTTATACCTACATGCAACAGAGGGCAGCCCAGAAAAATAATGATGATCTTAAGTATCAATAAATGGTACCCACCTCAATTTCACAGTTTTAAATGCTAAGTACAATGAATACTTTTGGGAGGAAAATTAGAAACTCAAATTTATCTATATGTTCATCATTTCAGTAGCTCATCCATTAACCCATCTACCCAGGCATCCATCTATCCAATGTTTAGTTATCTCACAAACATGTAATGAGAATTCAGTAGTTGGCAAGTCCTCATGTACAGTACATATGGAGTGAGAAGGTAGGACAGTGCATATACACAGGACAATCAAAATGATAATATCATCTCTTATATCCAGTTACTACAGCACTGGCAAAACTAAATTTGCACATATTACATACAATACGTTTCTCCACTGCTTTTGATGTGCCTGAAAATCACTACATTGCAATGGATTTCAGCCGATGTAGAGCACACAAAATTCTTCTCTGCCCTCCAACTGTTTGTATACTTAGGATGCAAAGACAGACCTTGAGTGAGATTATTATGGACACCATTCATGGATAATCTTTGATTGATGCTTAATCTTCAGTGAACATTCATGGTACAGTGCATGATAAGAATTTGAACTGCTGAAAAGGTTTATCAGAATCTTTCTGTGAGGAAGCTTGTGGTCTACGTAAGTAAGACTCATATGCTAGTGGAGTTACAATACGATGAGCTTCATGCTACAATATTTATCTAAGTAATAAAGAAGCAGGGCGCAAGTACACAGGGCAGAGAATGTCTCTGCCTGAAAACTTTAGCAAAGGCTCTTTTGGGGCAATGATAATGGGAATGAACCTTGAATGAGTAAGAATTCACCCAGTGATGGGAATGAAGAGCATGACAGGCTAGAGGAATTGACTATAAATACAAGACAGAGAGACCAAAGTCAGACAAGTGTGTGGCAAAGAAAGCTGAATATGTAGAGAAACTGCAGGTGTTGAGACAGGAAGTAAGAGCTGGACAGAAAATTTGTTAAGTTTTATATGGCATGTTAAAAAGCCAAATTGTTAAGTCTTATATGGCATGTTAAAAAGCTTGGGTTTTGTTCCTGCTCAATGGTTTTAAGCAAGAGGATGATGTGATTCAATTTGCATTTCAGATAGACAAAGCTGGAGACAGTGTGGAAAATATACTTGAAGGAGAGGAGATTAGTTAGGAGGTATTTGCAGTGCAATACGTCACTTGTGCTAAGGAGTGATGGTAGGAATGGATAGGGAAGGGCAGAATCGAAGATATTTTGGAAGTGATAAAATTAATAGAGACTAAAGGAGAGGAAAGACTATTGACACTCTCAGTTTTCTAGTTTGGACAGTGAATTGAATGGGGAATTTGGTTGGGAATCCACATATTTCCAGTATCAAGTTCTTAAAACCATTTTGCAGGTACTAAGGCATCATTCAACTAATCCAATACAATACAACCTGCTTTCCTTTCTTCCCTAAAGCCTCCATTAGTCATCACCATGTACCCTCATAATTGACTAGAAAGCAAGATAGTGCCTCTCAAGTTGTTTTTCTCCTTGTTACTTTCAGGAGGGAGTATAAACAGTAATTTTATTTAAAGAATGTGCTGTTAATTACTAATATTTTAAATAAAAAATAGAGGTGAGTTTTTTATTTTAATTTTTTTAAATTAATTTTTTATGGTGGCATTGGTTAATGAAAACCAGTGTTTCAGCTGTACACTTAATAGTAAGGTACACATATATTAACACCATGTGTTCACCTCCCATAGTTAGATTTCTTTCTGTCATCGCATATTTGACCCCTTTACTCCATCTACCTCCCCTCTCCCCCCACCCCCCGTTAGTCTATAGTTCATGTCCATGAGTCTCTGTTTGTTTATCTTGTTCATTTGTGGCTTTTAGGTTTGTATCCCACATATAAGTGATATCACATGATTTTCAATTGTAACTATCTGGCTTATTTCACTTAGCATGATTGTCTCGATGTTTATCCATGTTGTCACAAATGGCAGAATTTCATCTCTTCTTATGGCTGAGTGATATTCCAGCAGGTTTCTTTAATTTTGGAAAACTACAAAGTTTTAGAAATTGTTGTTTCCAGTAGATTTTTTCTAATTTCTGTCCACGATGGTACTTATGAGCCCAACTGGACTCCATGGTCTTCTTTTACTGCCAAAAGTGGTGTTCACTAACCTTTTTCCCTGACACAACTTGTCTGTGTTATGATGGCCCATTTCTCAATTAAGTTCACATCCCTGTGGATGAGATCAGGATATGATCTCTTCTTGTTGGATCTTCGTTGTCTTAAATGAATAATTAGCAGTTCGGAGAACCACAACCTACCAGTCTTCTGTCTCAAGGGAACCACAGCTCCTTATATGGGCATAATAAACTAGGTAGGAAAAAAAAATGAATGAATTGTTGAGAAGGATGGGGAAAAATTTAAAAAAAGATGTTTACCTCTGGCAAGTTTAGACTCTCTAAACATCAAGAGGGTTAGTGAATGCTTTTGATAGGCAACTAGAAATAGGGGGTATTAATGAAATTGTTTTCTGACTGCTGTGAATTTAAATAAATAATGTTGTAAGAACTGCTTCTGATTCTCAAACGCATTCTTTTAAAAGTGGAGAATATAAAAAGATCTCTTAAAATGCATTTCTTAAAGAAACTTATCCAGAAAAAAACCTTGAACTATACATCTGAAGAAGTGAGTTCTAGTCTCTAGACCCACACACAGTCAAGTCTCAAGTTCTATAGTTCTGGAATATATAATGTTCTACTGTCTTGGTGTTTTCATCTCTACAATAAAGAGGTTATGCTATTATTTAAAGACTTTCCAGTTCTAAAATTCTAGCATACTATCTTTTCATTTTTCTCTAGCACTTCATGAAAAATAAAGTGAACAAAAAATCAGCACTTATGTCATGGCCATCCAGAATTAAGTCACATCACTCATTTTCCAGGGGCAAATTTTCCCTTTTCAACAATAAGTGAGTTTAATTTAAATTTGACCTTGACATACCCTGCTCCCTTATTTTTTAAATTTTTATTTTGGAGATAAGTTCTGTTTCTCTACTAAAGTTTAGAACTCTATGGTGATTATTAACCCAGCAGCCAACAGGTGGAGCTGCAGGTCTGTGTCAATTTTACAATCACGGACTTCTGCTTTTTTTGTGTTAATAGTATATCCGCGCACCTCAGCATTTTTTCGATTCAAAATGCAAAGAATCCAGTGAAATATCCTAATAAGTCTCCAATAAGTATAAACCACAAGGATTGATAATCTGTTCTAGCTGCTTGCAAATGAATCTAACTGTTGTAAAGAAGACACTCCTCACTCTCCCACCCCCATAATTATGTGCTACTGGAGAAGTTCATGTCTTTTGATTGCTAGTGTATATTGAAAAGGAAAGTCTGTGTACATAAATAGGTAGCACTCCTTCCCAGGTTCCATACATGTCACGATGGGTACCTGGGAAGGTGTTAACAGCGAGTTAGATATCATCATTCAGCCAAATTTGCAATGCTAACCATTTTTTATCAAATATAGCATTTAGATCTAGTAGTATCCTTAGTGATAACTGAATCCAAGTGAACACATGTTACAGATGGGGTAACAGAGGTCTAGAAATGCTGATGACCCTCAGGAAACTATACCTATTTAATAACAGACCCTAAATTATAAGTGACTTTTTTTCATTGAGTAAATATTTATTGATTGCCTGTTTTTTTTCCAAGAATTAAAGTCTAGCCCAACTCTACATGGTCTCTGGAGAACATTAGCTTATTTGAGTTCTAAACTTGGACAAATTCCCAAGCCATTCATTGAAATCTATCTATCTATCTATCTATCTATCTATCTATCTATCTATCCATCATCTATCTATCTATCTTTGTAATTTACCTGACTCTTCCATTTCATATTCACTAGGGTTGGTTACAAGTGTTGGAAATTCTTATTCTATGGTTGTTAGAATAAGAAATTAGCCTGGTTTATAATTCAGTGAAACAATCTGGCAGGCACCCTTTTATGATATATTCTATACTGCTTGGACAAGTTGTACTGATAAAGAACTTGTCTAGAATTCCTTTGTTCAAGATCAATCAATCAAAAAAGAATGCAGCTGTTTAAACTTTTAATCTACGAAGGAGCAGAGGAGTTAGCAGTGCAGGAGGACGGTGAATAAGCATCTGCTTTTTTTCTCTGTCATTAACAATAGAGTCTCTTTAGGGAACTTCTGGGCTCACTTGCTTTCAAGAATCTGTAGCCCTGATTTCTGAAGGAGACTGGTTCTGATCTCTCTCTACCTTTGACTTGCCAACCCCCTGGACCCTGGAGAGAGGCTAACAAAGATCATCTTGACTCCGATGAATCTGTTTTCTAAATTGCTCTTGGTCAAATGGCTTAAGCAGCCACCCAGGGATGTTGAGAAGCATGGACTGAAGATCTAAGGTAGTGGTTCAGTTTTTTATCCTCCTGTGTCATCTCAGAACAAGTAACCCCATGGGAGGTTCCTGCAAAATGTAATGCAGGGAAGACATTTAGCTGCTGAATGCTGATTAATAATGATAATAGCTGATACTTTATATCAGGTATATTTCTCTTCTTCTTACCACAACCTCGATGACATATATTATTAGTTATTTCTTTTCTAGCTGAGAGCAATGAGATTTAGAGGAACTAAATTACTTGTTCAAAGTTATAATCTTAATAAGTAACCATTTTGTGAGCTGCAAGTGCCTTGTACCCCTTCTATACATGGTAGAAAAAGGACTGAATTTCAAGTCTGTTTGACTCCACTGCTAGTGTTCTTTGATTGTAAATGGATTCAAATATATAACTATAGCCTTTAACCAAAATGAGCTGGAAAAACATGAAATATTTTTATTGTTAAGCTCAGCTGTTTTAGGCTAACCTATAACTCCTTAAGATGTATTAGTTTGTTAGTATATTACTTTTTTTGGTAAATTGGTTGTGTCCTTGATGAAGACATATATAACAATTTAAATACATAAAAGAAATACACTACATTGCCCCATTGTTGCAATACAAAGCAGCTTTTCATAATTAGACATCTGGTCTATGAAACCTGAGTGGGAAATCCAGCCTCAAGGCTTGAGGCACTGGGCACAGAGGAAAGTCAGACATTTGAAATTTGAATCTTGAATTTTTCTTCTCTACAGAGAATCATTTTTCTATATTTGTTCCTGAACTCACGAGTAAAGTACCAGAACAGCCCTACTTTTCATCTTCCTTGTCCAATGCACTTGTGAGAAATGTCAGGAAGATGCTGATTGTAAATGTTAATATTTCAAAAAGAAAAATGGTGATTATTTTCTAGCTCAGATGTGAATTTCCATTTGGATGACTCAGTTTCAAGATTTCTGTTTTTTTTTTTTTTAGATAATTCTGTAACAGAATATTAATGGCCACATGTAATTGAAAAGCTATTAGCTTAAGCTACGAGGAGCTTATACTCAAGCAACAGTAAGGTTAGATGGAGACAGTTGCTGGTAATGGCTCTGTAGCTTGAAGATGTCAGTGCTCCCATTTGTGACTCTCTTAGCCATGCCTTCAGATTTGGGCATAAGATAGCTACCCAAGTATTAGACAAATGTCTGCATTCAAGGCAGGAAGAAGAGGGAGGAAAGATGCATGACTTAAGTCTGTCCTCTTTTTCAGAAACATGATAGCAGACTTATGCTTACATGTCATTGGCCATACTGAGTCACATGGCCACCTCTAAGAGCAAGATAACTTGAGAAAGTCAGGTTTTCACTTTTGTGGCATCAAAGATGGCAAGGATACAAGACATTGTTAGAAAGTCTGCCACACTTCCATTCTGTGAAAGATGACCTAGGTGGTATATGCCTGCAAATAGAAACAGGTACATGTATTCTCACTTTAATAGTCCTTAACTATGGGTAATACATGCTGGTTGATGTTCATGCATTTAACACAACAGATATTTGCTAAGCATTATGTTATACATTGAAAACTACATATATAGTATGCTAATAAAGAGGTTAAACTCTCTCATTAGTAAAGTCCCTCCACCTAGGCCTTCATTGGTTGGTTAGCTGGTGTAATGACATTATTAGCCTAAGGCTGGTCATGTAAAAAGAGTATAAGGAAAAATGTTGTATGTGCAGTGATGCTAGAAGCATGCTTGATATCCTTCTCTCTCATAGCTGTCTTCTGCCTTTCTAAGCAATACTTAAAACTCTAGTAGAGAGAAAAGAAATTTCAACTCCTTTTTGGCTCCACTGCTCACTTCTTTCCTAATTATTTGCAATGGAAGAACAATTACTAATATAATTGTTCAGAGCTTGGAATGTAAAGGGGTCATGATTTCTAGTGGGAAAAGAAAATCTATCTTAATAGGTCCTGCTAATGAAACTCAGGTTCCTCTTTTCTGCCCACCTGGTGTATATGGCTGCATGGGGAATTTTCAGCCAGCTATTCAGTGTGGACATGGCCATGTTGTTCTCGCCATATATTTAATTTTATTCCTTTGTGTGACCATCCAAATAGCACAGAATCCCAGGATGTAGATTTAGAAAGAGATAGTAGAACTTTGTCTTAAATTTATTTGTCAATTCAACTTTTAATATAGCACTTTCTATTACAATATTTCATTTTTTTACACAGCTATTAATAAAGTAAGCTTGGTTCTCTTTCTCGTATTACTCATTGTGGACATAGCTCTTTTAGGAATCCCATAGAAAGAAGATTGATATACAGGGCGGGATTAGGCTTTCCTAAGTCTCTGTTAAAATCATTAATATAACTCCAAATACACATCCTCATTCAAGGTGAAGTTGTACAGAAGACAAAAATAGGAGAATGTAATGATTAGAAAACTTAGCATTGCCCTGTTTCCCCTTTCATGTCTCTGCCTACAACTTGCTTGGTCAGAGTTTTAAGATGGTGATTGTATCACAACTGCCAGTGAGCAGTCACTGTGCTCTAACAAACAAACAACCAGGAACTCAGGTACCATGCTGCTTTTGTTTAATTTTCTCTTAGTTTAAAAGATAAAAATGTTGGTGAGTGTTCCCATCAGAAGTTTTGAAAGATACTAGACATCCAAGTTGGTAAACTTAATTCTCACTGTTTTCCCATTTTTTTTTCATAAAGTGGCCTAAGCTTCATGCTTCAAATATACCTTTGTACAGAGAATCCCGTATTTTTCCATTAAGGCATATCCAGTTATTAATAAAATTATGAGATTTGTATTTTCATATTTTTGTGTGTGTGTTTGTCCATAGGATTCAATGTCCCTGCATGCCTGATTATAATATTGTGCCAACAAAATCTTTTCTTAACTCTTAACAAAATCTTATAATAACATCAACTACTATTTATTGAATAATGTCATGTGCAATATACTATGTTAAAGGAATTATTGACTGCTTTTCTTAATTGTACCACTAGAGTCATCCTCTCCTCCGCAACATGACACTGTCTCATTGTGATCTGAGGTGCCTGAAAGCATACAAGTGACAGCATTCAGTGTCCTTAGAGGTTCTTAGGAAGCCCTAATATAAGTATGTAAATAGAGATGTACTGATTATGTACACAAGGCCCACCACAATACCACTTTAATCTACTCACCAAAACTAAAGAAAATTATACTCTCCCATGTAGATCTTCTTTTCCTCACTATTCTTTGCCAATGTCACCATTCATGCCTCTGCTCATACTGATTTCTTTTTAATTGCCTTTATGCTTTAAAAAATTTGTCTCTATCTTGCTCATTTTTCAAGATTCATTTTAGGATATCTTCTCCTCTAAAAATCATCCTCTGATACCCCATTAAACAGAGATACTTCCTGGCATTTCTGAGGTATTAAGAGTATAAACTGCCAAGAGGAATTTTTTATTTAGTGTGAGACCAAGTTGGGTCTAAGCAAGTAAGATCTGAGAATTTCTGTGTCAGTATGACTTCTACAAGACTTTTGATCACCTATGTCAACCTAACTTAGTCATTTTCTCCAGGAAAGCTTTCCCCAGGAGAGATAAAACTGTAAATTCATAAATAACTTCTTTGAGAAAATTCCTACAGATCAGTTTATCAGAGATAGCAGTCTTTGCACCTTAGCAAACAGCTTGCTTAGCAAATGAAAATGTGTTAACACATACTTCCAGAGTCTTGTAGGACCAACAACCAATTCTAAACTATTATGGAATGAATTTTGCCCAGTTCTAGTCAGTTATTAACCTTGAAGAACCCACCTTAGACTACTTAAGCTTAGACCTCAAAGTGCCAAGAATATCACTTCTCTGGCCTCCCCCCGAGTTGCTTCTGAATTCTTACCAAGGTGGTGATTACTTCAACTGCAGTAAGTTTTACTATATTAATAGCTTTCGGATAATATTTTAGAAACTCAACACTGGAATTTTATGTATCCAAGTATATAATACAAAATGAGAAGAGCTGTATACTAGAAGCCAATGTGAATAAAAACCAAGGAGCTTTTTCTTAGAATTTTTAATAAGGGAAGAAGATTAGTATGACAGGTATGACACAATAGTGAAGTCTTCATCAGAAGAGGAGAAGAATAATTTCAAGTCTCTGAGAAGAATCCTTGAGCCTCTGACAACCCCACTCCTCAGACTTTGTCCCAGAAGAAAATAATCCCAGATAATCTGGGGATCTGAGAGCAGTAGAGGGACAGACAATATCATCATTCCAGAGATCTATACCTATCCCTACATATTTTAGAAATGGGAGATAAAAAATATTTTCTTGACACATCTCAGATAGGTCTGAGACAGATCAGTTCAGAAGAAAAAAGAGAGAAAAATAATGTTTTTCATGGCACTGATGGTAGATGGTGCAAAGAAAACACAGAGTGAGCTACATTGGCTGACAGCTGGAAACCAGCTGGAAAAACATGAAAGTCAATAGACATCAACATAAATAACAACCAAAGACCAGACTCTGCTTCTCAAAACTGTTGCTGCTGTTCACACATTTACTCTATGAACATTAAATGAAAACCTAGATTGAAAAAAAAAAAGATGGGGGAGTGAGTGGAACATAACAGTTAACTGTGAATGCACTGAATTGACTAAATTTAAGTTACTTCCACTAGATGAAGTGTGAGCTCAATTAGACATTGATTTCAACTGTAGAATGAATGTTAAAGCTACAGAAAAATCACTTTATATCTTTTGTAAACTTAAACTTATGGCTTCAAATCTAATACCTACAATCTAAGTAGAGTGAGCAACAACTGAAAAAATCTGTTTATTATAGCTCTGTAAGCAGCATAGTTTTAGAATCCCTCACACAGACTACATTACTTGGCCATTGACAGTGGAATTTCATTCAGCTTGTGCATGTTTAGAATGCCCGTGCTTTTACTATACTAGGCAGCTGCCCTGTAGAACATGATGAATGTCTAGTAGAGTTGTGAAAAATGCTTATCAGAAAGGGAAATATTCGTGATCAAATGGAAGGAACTGAAGATATCCAGAAATTGATAGAGAAGGAAAGAGAAGGAGAATTTAGAATCACTGTATTAGTCACTAAATGTAAAAATGTAGTTATGTTGATGTGACCCCCCCACCACCATACTCTAAAACACTGAAATCTGGGAAAGCTGAATTAATATTATATCCCTTCTGAAAAGATAAGCAAATTGTCATATATCCATAGAGTGGAACACTACTAAGGAATAGAAAAGGAAGAAATTATTAATACACAAAACCATACAGCTGGATTTTCAAATCATTATGCTGAGTAAAATAGGGCAGATAGATAGGTATGTAGATGGATAGATCGATGAATAGATAGATAGATAGATAGATAGATAGATAGATAGATAGATAGATAGATAGATGGAGAGATATACTGTATGATTACCTCTATAGAAAATCCTTTGAAATATAAACTAATCTATATAAATTCTAGAAAATACATAGAAGTGAATTTATGTCTGCTTTGGGAGAAGTAAAGGGAGGAATGGATTACAAAGAGGTGTGAAGAAACCTTTAGAGGTGATAAAATGCTTATCTTGATTGTAGTATTGCTTCTAGAGATATATACACATGTCAAAATACTTGAAACTTTACACATGTGTAATTTGTTATACATCAATTACCACCAATAAAGTTGTTTAAAAGTTATCTTTTGTTGTACTTGAATTGTCCCCACAGTATAGTACCTTCTTACAGTTTTTGATTATTTTATGTAGTCCCATCATGTGTGGTCCCTGAGTCAAAGATTTGGTGTAGTGCTTGATTCTTTAATACACTTAAAGCAGAAGTATGGGCATTGCTTCAGAAGGTTTTTAATAATTGAATAAAAAATTGAAATGGTTTTTCAATTATGATTCTGTCTAATGAAGGGAAAGAATTTTAAGGATGGTGGTAATAACAAATACATCATAAGCTGAAGTACAGTTATGGGAAAACAGGATGCTTCTGATGCCCAGTAAAATGAGAGGTGACAAGGACAAGCACATAGAATGTTGGGAAAGCTTTGATGAGGAGCTTATCCTCTGGGAAATGTTGAGGACAAGGTTATGCTGAAAGGGCAAATACCAAAAGAAAACCTATTAAAAGAAATATTGCAAATCTTGGGCTTTGTTGGCCTCTCAAAATAATCTTTTTTTCCCCAAAAAATAATCTTTACATACCTATTTATAACTTGGGTGCAGGAACCAAGGTACTCATGTGTTAACACAGAGCAATTAATTCCGAATGTCACTCGGAAGTGAAATTTAAATCAATTCCGTCCAGCTTTCTAGTTTACAAAGATATCAGAAAGTTTTGATGTGAAACCTGCTAACAGATAACATGATATATACATTCTTTGCTTTTTTTTTTGTTCTAAATATACCACTTAGATAAGAATATATATACTATGTATATATAATTTAAAGGATAAAGGTAAAATGAACACTAGAAACCAATCTCCCAGCTTAAGAAAACAGCCTTAAAGCTCCCTGGGTATATATATATACCCATTTACTTTCTGGTTCCATTTACTTTCTCCTTCTAGAGGTGATTAATATCCTGAATCCCATTAATCATTTTCATGTTTTTCTTCATATTTTTCTATTTATGTAGGTACCTGTAAACAATATATCATTTTATTTTATCTGTTTTTAACATTTTAAAAGTATTCAGTCATAATTACTGTATTCTCCCTTATCTATTTTCATACAGTATAAGTATTTAAGATTCATGATTGATATGTACAGCTATAGCTCCTTTATTCCATTGCTCTATAATAATCCATGTGCTACACTGTATTTATTCATACTAAAGTCTGTAGAGATTTAGACTGGTTTGGTTTCTTTTGGGTCATAAACAATGCTATTATGTAAAGTGTGATAAAGTTGTCTCTAGAATGAGTCACTGTTTTATTCACATGTGTTATAATCGAACTTTACTTTTTGACAATACAGTGGTTTAATTTGGTGTATTGTTTTGATTTTAGTTTTGTATTTTCTGATTAGTAATATATCTTACCACTTTCTTATTTTAACTGGTCATTTGTATTATCTTTCCTTTGAAATGTGTTTTCCTGTCTTTTGCCTATTTTATAGTGAATTGTCTTTTTCTTATTGATTTTAGAGGTTCTTAACATATTTTTATATAAAGCTTTGTCAATTATATTTGTTGCAAATACTTTCATCCTGTGGCTCGTGTGTATATATGTGTGTCTTTTAAGATGTCAATTTTAATGCAGTTGAGTTTATCAATTTTTTTCCTTTAAACTTTGAGCTTTTTATACCCTTTTATATCTTTCTCTATCTTGAGGACTTAAATTTTTCATCTATATTTTTGTCTATAAATTTAAAGTTTGCCTTTTACTTTTAAGTATTTAATTCATTTAGAATTAATTTTTGAGCATTAATTAATTATATGAGACATTAACCCAATTTCTTTTTGTTTGTTTTGGGTGACCCATTGTTTCGACATAATTATTTCATATTTTCTTCTTTCTTACTGTCATATAGTTATTACTGTCATATAGTCAGTTTACTTATATATATTAGCCTACCTGGGGGCTCTCTGGTTGGTCTATTTGTTCATCCTTGCACCAATATCAAGTTATCTTAATTTAGATTAATATTAAATTTTTATTTCTAGTTAGACTAGACAACCCACATTTTTTCTTACCTTTCTATTATTCATTTAGCTATTTCGATAGTTCAGAATAATTCTCGCTTTAATAAACTTTATTTATTAAGAAAGCTGTCACCAATTTATATTCCTATTTCCCAAAAAAAGGGATTATTTCTCAATTTGCAGATACCATGGCCTTAGAAAAAGTTATCTTACATTATTCTGAATTATTTCACTGGCACCAATAAATCTTAAGCACTGCTTTCATCTATAATAAAGCATTTTACTCCCAAGAGTAATTAACTCATTGTAGACCACTTCTAAGACTTAATAAATTGAAAATACTTGGCCTGGAGTTCCTTGGTGAGTTTATATGACATGTATTCTGCTTTAATGGAGGACAGCCAACATAAAGAATGGTGCTTCCTCTCACAAAAACATATGGCTTATCATGAAGAGATTTGGCTGGTTCACAAAAAGAACTAGGCTCTGGAAAACAGTGTTTGTAGCTCTACATCCCAGGATGGTCTTTAAGCACATGTCAAAATTACTTAGTTTTCCACTTCTTCATTTATGCATAGTGATTCATTAGATACATGATTATTTGAAGAAAAGGACATAATAGAAGTTAAGATTTAAGTAGATTAGCAAAGTCAACATATCAGAAGAGAGACTATTTCACTACCAAATACTGAAAGGGTAGGATCCTTTACAATAATTAATTTACCATTTCTTGGTTTCTGGCCCTTTTAGACTTAGAAGTTCGATATGTTTGGTAGTAGATAGCAAATTTATCTTTCAGGGGCTGATTCACATTTAACTTCTCAAAGACAGAATGTCACAGGGTTTGTAATATTTGCCAAACCAGATCTGGAACTTCTTTGTGAGCATGGAATAGATTTAATCAATTACTAAATAAATATTTATTGAAAATCTATTATGAACCAAGTATGGTCACAGAAGTTGTTAGTTCCATAATTAAAAAACTTAATGATGCCAGGTGTGTAAGTTATCTACTACTAAGTAATAGCACTCCATACTAGTGGTTTAAAATATCAAAGATCATTTATTTTGCTCACAAATCTGTAACTTGGAAAGGACTTATCAGCTGGAACTGCCCAAATGTTGAAGGAGATTTGATGGTTAGGGGCTAAAATCACCACATGTCTGAGAGTTGATGCTTGCTGTCTATCATGATAGCAGCTGGGGCTTTTGGCTAGGACACCTGTAGGTTGTCCATGGCTGCTTGACTTTCTCAAAGTATGATGGCTCTGTTCCAAGAGAAAAACATCCAAGAGTAAAAGGGCAGAAATGCATGGCATTTTTATACAGTAACTCTGGAAGTCACAGACATCACTTACACTGTGCTCTGCTGGTCAAATCAGTTGTGAAGGTCTTCCCAAGTTCAAGGGGAGAGGATATAGACCTCATCACTCTTTGGGAGCAGATGAACATGTAGGAAGGAATTGGTGATAGTCATTTTGGAAAATACAATCAGCTACATCAGGCTGTCAGAATCTATTGCATCTATTTCCCCTCATAGAGATATAACTGCTACTTGGGTAAACAGATGCCATTCTTGCCCCATTTGGGGAAAAAAACAACAGTCATTAATTTTTACACTTGATCTTAACCAAAAAGCTGAGAAACGATAGCAGTCATTAAGTTTTAAATGGGTAAACATGGCATTACTGAATTGGGTCTTTTTCTATGACTCACTTTGAAAAAGATATAGACTAGTGGAAAGGCAAGTGGGTAAACAGTTAAGAGATATTAAGAGATATGAGTATCAGTCTCAACTCCGCTATTATCTGTGAGACTAGGGACAATATCAACCTCTTTGAACCACAGTTTCACAATGAGGTTTAACTCTAAAATCATGTGACTTACACATACTAGTGGATGACTGAGTATCTTTTTCACCCGATATATTTTCATTTATAATTTCTTTTAAGGCAATCTTTATTTAGGGGAAGGTTTTCAAGAAGGATGTGTCAAAACTGCTGGGAAGGTGTCAATTTAAAAATTAGCAATCCACTGCAAATCTGAACCCCTCAAATGTGTTGCAGTGTCTCTGTATACTGGTGTTGGGGACAGAAACTACTTTCCCATTATTTAACTAAAGAAAAGATTTTTAAAAACCTAGATCAGTCCCACCTTCACTAAAAACATATTTTCCTGGAGTGAAGGAGAATGTAGAGATAATTTAAAAAATCAGCAGTTTCCTAATTACTCTAAAGAGAAATGTACTAAGCCTCCTTTGATCTTTTGGGAGCTAGATTAATTCTTCATTGGGAAGGTTGGACCTGTGCACTGCAGGCCTCCCTGTTAGGAAACCACAGTTTTAGTATGTCACATTGGCATTTGCAGATTCGCTCTACCTATTCATCTCAGTAGTTTAAAACTGTAGAACAGTGATTTTCAGTTGTCATAGGCTTAGTCCCCGAGATTCTGACTTAACTGATCTAGGATGTCACTAGGCAGTGTTTTATTGTTCTTATTGTTTGTTGGCTTGTTTTTAGCAGCCAAAGTGATTTTAGTAGGTTAAGAAACACTACTTAAGAGAGAAGCAAGCATCTCACGCTGAGCTCTAATTTTGTAGGCATTTGATTGCCACCAAAATGCTGAGCAAGGACAAACTTTGACAGCATTCCAGTCTTTTCAAATTAGCAATAGTCACTCCCACCAGTCTTAGGAGTCATCTGGATGGACAGCGTCTCCAACAAGGAAGGTTACAATCAGAAAGACACATTATCTATGGATTCAGAGATCAATCTTAGATCTGGGGCAAAAAATAGAAAGAGAGCTTTGTAATTAATCTGACAAAAAATAATGAAGGAATTAAAATGCATAACAAATTAATGACATAGGTAAATACTTATTATGGTTGTTCTTTGTGTGAGAAGATGCTATTATTGGCAGTGGTATTGATGCCTGTTGTTATAGGCAAAGTTAAGAAGGTAGGTGCAATGTGCACTTAGTAATGGGGATTACTTTCAATGTGCTAGTAATAGCATTGTGCATTTTATATGCCCATTGTAGTCAAGTAATACTAACATGGGTTTGATAAAAAGTGGACTGGGAAAATCTCATAGCTTTCCTAGTATTAAAAATTTCAAAGCAAGCATTTTTTTTTGTCATAGATTCCTGTAAGAATTTTTCAAGTGCAAATCAACAAGTAGATATGTTTTTCACTATGGTAAAAATTAACTTATGCCAGTTCTCCAACCAAGTGAAAATTTCTTCATAATGGCCAGATTCTGGCTCCCAGAGTCCACTAAGAAGAGCAAATTTTTTGACATTTAGAATTCCAGAAATCTTTTGGTTGAGAAGTAGAATGTTTAACAAAGGTTATAGAGGTAAATTGATCACAGTAACAGGAACAGCAGCATTTCAGAGGAAGAAAAGAGCCAGGGCTTCCTGGAGAATAATAAATAAGTGGTTTTATATTGGTGCTTAGTCTGACATCCAAGGGGATACATCTATTTTGCGCGGGTAATTCCACATTCTCCTCTGTCTCCTTCTTCATTCTTTCACTGCATTGGTCCCTGCACAGTAATAGCAACACCAAATATATTTTTTCAGAAAAGTCCAAAATTCACAAATTTCTCAAAGAAACAGAAATTTCTGTGATAACAAAAGAAGCCGAAACACCTCATCCTTTTCCACACTTCCTAAGGCAAAATGTGACTCACTTAATACTGTCATCATTGACAAAGACAAATATGTTCCTACTGAAGTGTGTGCTTCAGTGGGGAAGACCAAGTAAGTCAAAGGATGATCCCCAAAGTGAAGATTCTAAAAATCAGCAGTTATTGTACATCCTATACTTCAGTTATTATTAGATAGTTGACAAAAATTTAACAGCATAAAAGAATGAAGACAGAAGTTGTATTGAGTTCAAATTTCTCCTCCAGAAATTACAGGGTCAGAGTTTTGGTATCAAGCTTGAGGGATGTCTGCTGGTGAAATAAATCTCACAAACCTGATGGTTAGGTCCCTCAGGGGGTATTCTCTATTCCGGATCAGCTTGTGTCTGCTATGGTGTCCTTCTCACTGCCTGAGATGGAGAAAAGTGTGTGACGCTTCAACCAGGTTGTCTGAAAAGCAGAAAACCTATATCCTTGTCCTGCCTTGGCTCTGTTTGTCTGTGCACCATTATCTAATTAGCTTCATCTTGATGCCCTTCAGTTATTAAACTGGGATTGGAAGACCCTCATAGATATGTTGTTACTAGGGATATTGAATGTCTAAGGATTAAAGGAGTATTTTTAAATTTGAAGGGCTCTGTATTCAATTTAAAATCCTCATTGCAGTAAATCTGTTTTTAGGTTTTTTTGCTACAATATGTGTGATTCCAGTATTTTAATAAGATTATAGTGTTAAGAGATTCTTTAAACAGTAACCAGTGGCATTTCTGATTGGACATTTTAATAATATAATAATGACCATTTCTATACACATAGAGATAGCTGATCCTTACCATCACATGTGAGATGGTAAATAGAGTGTGGGTTTTTCCAGCTGGGAATTCCTAGTAAGAATAAACATCATAGGAGAAAATTAGAGCAAAGAGATAGATAAATTCAAGTTATTTGTTTACTCATATCCAGCTATACTTACTCTGCTACTCTTTAAATTAGATGAGACTAAAAAGTTCTTTACTGGTTAATCCAATTAAATTGGATTTCTGTGTATTGCACCTGAAAATATCATGACCAATACATTATTATTTCTATCTAAAATATAAAGAGGAAACTGGAGATCTGAAAGGTGAAGCAATTTAAACAGTGCCAATAAGAGGGAGGAAAAGACAAGACTTGAATCTACTGATTCTTGTGTTCTTTTTACATGTATCCAACTGAGCTAATAATATCTGATAATGTCTGATAAACATGCAACACATCTACTCAGGAAGTCCTTCCATTAATCAACCACAAAGTATTTCCTGAACTTCCTCCCATAATGATAAGCATTTTTTTTTTTTCTAAATTCAAGTTAGGCTATCTGCTCTCAGGTCACACACACACACACACACACACACACACACACACACGATACAATTAGGGAACAAAGCATATGCAAAAGAAGCCATTCATTTATAAAGAGATATTGCAGAGATAAGTACTAACTAAATGCAGGCCATATAAAAATTGAGGTTAATGGAAAGAGGCTGGTGGATGCCAGACTCTTATTGGTAAGTTATAAATATTCAACCTTAATATGCATAAGGAAAATAGTTTCTTTAGTTAAGCTGCTAGAAAGGTCAGAGTGAAGTTGGCCTCAAGAATAATTCTGTTTTTTCTAGCTTACCTCTCTTCTGCTGCTCAGCTTTGTTCTCAGACTGATTTTCTTTGAAAATCCGATTGACTTTCTCCAGCTCATCTCCGGCAACTAGAAGGGGCTCATCCACAAAACTGGTGACCAGGAAGGAAAAGACTCATCACAGCAGCTCCAGTACACAATTCTTAGGGAAGAGATTGGAGTTAGAAAATCACTGTGATGTGGAATATGGAGATTCTACAGGCTTCCAGCTAATCAAGTGTCATTCACTGTGGTCATGGCAATGGGCTTGTGTTAGTTCCCATTGGTCATAGAGTGCTGGGAGGCAAAAGATGAGAAAACCAGGAGGTCCCAGAAAGGAGGACAAGAATGGTGTTTGCTTAGGAAGTTCTAGAATAATAGTTGTCAACCACAGCTAGAGAAGAGAGAGCATGACTTGAAGAAGACTGTGACAGGCTTTAAAGGATGCAGAGAATTTAAAAATGTACAAAAAAGAGAC
The DNA here is from genome assembly GCA_004027375.1 of Macroglossus sobrinus. Classification (NCBI taxonomy): domain Eukaryota; kingdom Metazoa; phylum Chordata; class Mammalia; order Chiroptera; family Pteropodidae; genus Macroglossus; species Macroglossus sobrinus. The sequence goes on from PVKZ01000375.1 coordinate 449,602, forward strand.
TATCTGGCAACTCTACAAACTCATGTTCTGTGACCTAGAGGAATAAAAAAACAACCACAGGGAAAGAAAGGATGGAATCTGAGAGAGAGCTTTGACAGGAGCAAACTTTCCTATAGAGAAGTGTCAGTTGTTATTAGTTGCTAATTTCTCTGTATAAGAGCAAGCACTCATACTCCTTGACAGAGATTAGGGGTGAGGGGGGATTTAAGTCAACAGTTCTTTATTTCTTAATCATACAGTAAATGATTAGATGATGCCTTTCTTTTTGCAGCCACAAAGTTATAGAAAAGTGTTCTTATTTGTGTATTTTGGTGTAATATTAAGTTACACTGCCTAGGAAAGGCGCATAACTCACCTAAACTCAAGTCAAAACCACTTTTTTATCTCCCAGCTAGATGGTGTTGACGAGGACCAAGGGATGTATTCTTTGCAATTTTCTTTATAGTTAGAAAATTGGGAACCAATTCTTAACATTGCCTTTAATCTTACCTCCAGACCTCAAGAAGTAATTCTAGTAAGTAAGAAATACACTTAGCAACTCAGGTAAGAACTATTGCTGACATTTACTCATTGTGGGGGACAGGAGAACATGTGGATATAGTATGAGTAGTATTAATATATTTGAGACTAATCGGCTTTTTGCATAGTGATTTTGGCATCTCAGTGCCTTGCAAAATAGTGTTGCTAGGAGAAAATGAAATTCGAGTTATCTGTTGGCTGAACCACAGCTGTATAAGTAGGGGACTCTCTGGTAGGTGATTAATTGCCAAAAATGGGGCTGTTTAAGAAGGATCACCTAGGCCAGGCTAAGGAGTTTGATGTAGGAGGAAAGGAGCCATTGGAAGTGTCCAGTGATAGCAGCAACAGAGGGAGGTCAATATATGGGCCATTCAGGCAGGCCAAGTCGTGAAGACAACTGGATGAAGAGGCTGGTGTCAGAGTCAGCAGCATCCAGACAAAGGCCTTTCATCTTGTTTTTTTTGTTTTGTTTGTTTTGTTTTTGTTTTGTTTTGTTTTTGATTTTTAGGGGAAGGAATTCCCTAGGACTCTTCACAAAGCCCATTAGGAACCTCTTTGAGGAAACAAAGACTTTTTATTTCTCTATGGCATGATCAAATTATGTTGTCTCTAGCTTACAGAGAGTAGCTCTGTACTTGGAAACAATCTTCCTTTTAAAGTGAGGAAAGCAGAAGTATAAACAGAAACATCCTGTTGGTGACATGCTTCAGTTAAAATCTTTAAAAGCTCAGTGGGCACTTGTTCATGGAGAAAAGGAGACAGTGGTGGTTTAAGGTAAAGAGTGTCCATTTAATACTGTTCAGTGGGAAATGGTTATTAATAATTCTTGTGTCTCTTAAAATTGTTTCTACCTGTTACTAAAAATTATGGAGGTACCTGAGAAAAAGAGGTTTTTATCCCTCCAGAAATGTTTCTTTCATAATTCTTTATAGGTGAAGGTCTTCTTGTAGCTTCGAAGAGACAGTGGGTTTTATTCTAAGGCATCAGATCTACTGTTTACCTTGGAGTTCCTACAGGAGCCATGCTTTATGACTCTGAAATCAGCATGTTAATAATTTAATTATGAATTTATGCATTTGTATTAGTTTCCTATTGCTGTTGTTAACAAATTACTACAAAAGTAATTACATTTCTCTGGAAGCCCAAGAGAATGATTCATATTCTCCTTTTATCTAGCTTCTAGGGGCTATATCTATTCCCTGGCTCATGGCCCCTTCCTCTGTCTTCAAAGCTAGTACTGTCACCTCTTAAAATGTCTCAGACCTCTGCTTCTGTTGTCACATCTCCTCCTCTGATTCTGATCCTTCTGCCTCCCTCTTTACCTTATAGAGACCTTTGTAATTACACTGGGTATACGTGGATGATCCTGGATAATCGCCTAATATCAAGGTCTTTAAGTTAATAACATCTATGAAGTCTCCATTGCCATAAGGGTAAAATACTCACAGTTTCTAAGGATTAGCATATGATCATCTTGGTAGGGAGAGGGCATTATTCTATTCTGTTTATCATACCATTCATTTTTTAAATGCTTATTTTACTTATTGCAGTGAAGAGATATTGACTAAAGACTATCTAAGTTCTTATTAGTAAAACAATTCATGTGATTAAAGAAAAAAATTTGTGGTATTTGAAGGGTGCAGCATTCCCATAAGCAGTTGGTTTGGGGTCATGACCTTGAGGAGAGGATGGAGTAGGAGGGGGATTCTAGAGGCACTTGTTCTATTTTGCTGCATTACCTAGCTCAGCATAAATAAGGGAAAAGACTGCTTTGTCTTCCTCCTACCCTGAAGGGCCTGTGGTATCCACCTCCCTTGCCTATCTCTACCCCGTGCAATAAAGGTAAACATTTAGAACTATTTCTTTGGATATTTTCAATCAGCTCTTAAAATTCACTAGGGCAAGAATCAGTTGGGTTTCTGCTTTTATGAATGAAAGTATGTGCTGAATTTTTTAAGAGGTACAAACTCGGCAGTTTCTAAGCCAGTATAATTCCACAGTGAAAGAAGGAGCTATATTAACCAACAGAAGTGAGAAAAATATCCACACCTCTGTGCACACTAGTGTTTGATCATCCATGGGAGATTGATTACTTGATGTTGGAAATTCATGGCTTGGGTCAGTGGTGGTCCTTTGCATGCCTCACCACATGGTTCCCTGCCTCAGGCTCTGCACAGTCAGGAGGTAAGTATAGTGATTGTTGTTTAATACTTTCTTGCCTAAGGAAGTTTAAAAGACACAGTCCTAGTGTTAACAAAAGCTCAAATGCTGCCTCTATAGCTATTTGACCTTGAGCAACATACAGCAATTGTGCATCTGCTTTTCTGTTTGCAGAAAAGGGCAATGCCCACTGACAGTGCCTCTGGAGCCCTTTCATACTCTTAAATTACCAGTATTTTTGTTGCTATAACAATAAATAGAATCATCTTAGATTCCAAAAGTCTTGTGTTAGGAGTTATGAAAACCAATAGCAACAAATAATTGGTTTTTATAGTTAGTTTTCACCTGCATATAGAGATGAATAATTTTGTCACAAAGTTTCATTATTAGTTGGTGAAACTCAGTATTTCTGAAAGTGTGATGAAGACAGAGTTTATCACTAGAGAAATTAAAACCTAATTGATGAGGCTTGTATGTAATTATGGCAAACTGAGGTCAGATCAGAGATTCCCTCATTCAAAACTATCTAATGAAATGAATACAAGTAAAAATAATTTTTTAAGGAAAAAAAAGGTGTAAAAACTTAACCATGGTTACAGCCCAAAATTGTAAATATTAAAGAATTTTGACAAGGAAAGAAAAAATTCTAAAATGATTCAGCATTGTTTCTAACCTTTACTCAAAACAGTAGTAGTGAGCCAAACAACAAAAAAAATTGAAATGATGAGAATATGGGGCAATATTCACATATTTCCTTTATTATGGTATAAGAAATGACAGATGTAGTAGCAAAGTCTACTGGATAAAGATGAAATAAAATTAGAAAATAAATAACCACAGTGAACTCTAGAATTCCATGACCAATTAGTAGAATAATTGGAATCTTAAGCTAACATCCACCACTACTACTATTAGGTAAAAAATTAGCAACTTTTTGTTAAAGAAGACTAGTTCCAGCTGATCTTACTTCTTATCCCTATATCTTCAGAATATGAAAAATAAATCAAACCTAAACTCATTTCTCAAATTGTAGATTGGAGGGCAAAGCAAACATGTCTTGAATAAGGCGGGAATAAAGGAGGCCCAATAAAATCCAAGTATACTCTATAAAAACAAACAGCTGGAGAGTAGATCCTGAATTAAACAGAAGCAAGATGAAAGTAACCTTATAGCAAGTATATAAATATTTAGCAGAAAAATGGATGAAAGAAAGAAAAGAAATAAATGAATGAAGAAATCATTTTGAAAGAAAAAAAATCCAAGAAAACAGAAGTAATTTTCCATGAATGTTTTATGGTTTAGAATATTAAGAAATGAATTCAACAAAGACCTTTATGAGAAAACAATGGAAGGAAATAAAATCAAGACTGCATAATTGAGGCAACAAATTGAGAAGAAAAATGATCCTGTTATAGATAAAATAAATTGTGTAATAAATTATGTAAAATGTAACAGAAAACACTAAATATTACTGATAATAGAATCACTGACTTAATGAAGTATTGAGATAATCACAAAGTAAAATATCTGAATGATTAAATCAATTCTAGAAAGAAAATATTATGGAACTTGAAGAAATGATTCAATATAAGGAAAATTGCTACCTCTGAACACTCCTGATAAGATGAAGAACATAATAAATGTAACAGAAAGGCATTTAAAGAAATGTCTTAAAGAGTAAGAAGAATTTGATTTGCAAGTTGAAAAAAAAAAACAATTTGTTTTAGAAGAAAAAATAGATTCACAGTGATTTACAGTTGAACAAAACTATACTTTTTAAATTTATTGAAATAAATTTCTTAAGGCATTCAGAAAGCAAAAGAGAAATACTAGTCTAGATTTAAACTTTTCTACATCAACATTCAAAGCTAGATTATAGGAGCAAAGTATATACAATTCCCAGAGAAATAAAAATAACCCAAGTTGTTAATATGGGATAAAATTCATGCACATTCTTAAACATAAAAGAACTTACAGCCATAATCACAAATTCTTTATAGAATAAAAATACTTTGTGAGTTCCCAATAGCTGAGATTTTTTTTTATGAACTTGGAAATGCAGATGAAGAAAAAAGACTGTTGAACATTAAATTCATAGAGAAATGGAATTAAGAAACAGTGGGAATTATAATCACAGAATAAAATATATATATATAATTCTTACTGTGAGAATATATTTGTTCATATACACATATGTACTTAATGAAAATTAAGTGCTGAGAATAAGGATTAGGAGTAATTTTAAGGGCCTAATCCCATCATCATTTATAGCAAGGAATATAAAATAGAAACACATGATTTAAAAATACAAAAATGATACCAAAATCTTGTTCTCATAGTCTTTATTTCCTAAAGTTTAAGAAATCTTTTAGAAAACAGGAATTGAGTTTAAGGAATATCTTGTTTTGAATGAGTTTTATTACATTTAAGGTTTTCTGCTACACTAAATATAGTATAATTGCATCATTTAATTTACAGATGACTATAGAATTTAGTTTCTTTGTAAAATCCTACTTCATAAGACCAATGCCTAGGGACACAAGAGTGGCAGTCATTCAATAGGACTTCAACACGAAATTCCAAATTGGGAAGACAGGTGGTTATTCTTTTCCACAATTTTTAGAAAAGCAGAATACTTGTGGCACTGATTAAGTATGATTTAGATTCTAATTTAACAAATATTTGTTGAACATCCACTACGAACAGCTATTATGGTTCTATGCTAGATTCTGTCTTATATTTTGTTTGTTTTAATAATCAAAAGAATGAACCAACTCAAAAACTCATAGACTATATTAAAACAGACAGAAATAACCCTTGTAAACAACTAGGAACACTTCATAATTTTCCACCCTCTCTTTAGTCCAAGAAGGCTAATACAAAAAGTTTCTTTTTCAAAAACTCATCCAACCACTCCTCTCCTCCCCTCCCCCCACCCCATGTGTCTCTGTCTCTGTGTGTGTGTGTGTCTCTCTCTCTTTCTCCCTCCCTCTCTCTCTATAAAATGTCTAAAGGCATTTGTAAATCTAAAGATATAATCATGATAAAGCCCTTAAAATGTCTGAAATGAACGTGATTTTATCCACCCTTACAAGACTGCAAAACTGGTCTCAAAATTTAAGAACAAGTTCTCTCCCAAAGGCCTTCTGAGCTTTCAATTTCCAGTCATATCAGCGATCCCCAAAACAGCTACTCTGTTTACAACAGGTTGCCACCTAGGTTTTGGTCCTCTCAGGACCCAGAGAGTGCAGTGATCTCTTTCTTACTTTTCAAGCTTAAAAATGTTTTGAGCTGTTTGAAGGTGGATGTTCTACTTTATATTGAGAACCTTGAGAAAACAAACTCTAGGCTAGGCTGTTTCTCCAGCTGGTTATTCTATCACCATGAAGAGACACAATGAACAGAATTTAACTCTTTCACCAATCCAGTATTTTCCAAAGTATGTTTTTATCACATGCTCCACAAATATATGGTTTTAAAGTCAAATGCATTAGAAAAATATTGACTATCAACTCTTTTTAAAAGGATTCCTCGGGATTCTCAGAGTTCTGGAATTCTTACTAAGATTGTTTTCACTTTATGTTTTTACTTGTTTTAATAAATCAAAAAATTCACATTTTCTAGATTATGTAGGTGACCTCCTTATAATAAAACTTTGTCACAAGATTTTAGGGTCTATATTTTTGTTTGCATTTATCAATTCAAGCCTATGCCAAGATCAAATTTACATAAAACTTAACATATTAAATTTTAGCAGAATTTTCAAAACAGTGAAATGATCGGAATTGAGATATTACAAGACACATGGTAGTAGGTGGTGCTACCCTAAGAACCTGCCTTGTAGCAAAGTGTATCATACGTGGAAAAGAAATTTGGTGAGAACTTCTTATTTTAGTGAACAACCTTTGAACAGTTTATTAGTAGTATAAATATGGCTTTATTTACATTAAATATGTCACATAGTAGTAATATTCAATAGACCATGAAAATTTTTCTGTTCCTGTTTCTAGTAATAGATTGGATACCCAGAAAAGAAATAACAAATTAAGGACTTGCATTTTGAGAATCGTATTGTTAGTTTTCCCCTATAATATAATTTATCTTTTTATGACATCTGCTATTTTGGTATTTCTCATTTGCTCTTACATTCTTCTTTTATTTTTATTCTCTTTTTTGGGTATTAAAAACATTGAAAAAGAACTGTGAAAATGTAATAGAACTGCAGCCATATTTAAAACCAAAGGCTCTTGTGCTTTAGAAGAGAAATTGCCAGATAGTGTCCTCTCTAAAAATTCACCTGTGTTTCATACTTCTCTTTCCAACAGTGTCTCAATTCTTTGCATGCTATGAAACTCAAAAGCTAATTTAATGGAATTATTGGCAGAGGGATCATTTGTATATCCATCTAGGATTAGTTAGGTTCCTCTTCAATATCTCTTTCCATCAAGAATTTCTCTTTAATCAGCATCTAAGAAACAATAAAGAATCTTCTGCTAGGATAAATGGTCAGCCATATTCCTTGGAATTCTAGGATCCATAAAGAGATTGACAAAATATGTTTTAGCTACCTTCGTTTTTCCTAAGGTGTTCTAACATCTCTCTCAAAAGAGCTTTTCTTCTTTGTGAAAGTTCTGTTTCTTTTCCTGAAAATACAGGCTCTAGTCTTCCATTTATTTATTCTTCTCTGTCCTGTTAGGCCAGGGGATGGCAACATTTTTCTGTAAGTAGCCAGGTAGCAAGTATTTTCAACTTCATGGGCCATCTGGTTTCAGTCATAGCTACTTAATTTTGAAGTTGTAGCATAAAAGCAGGAACAGATAATATGGAAATAAATGGGCATGACGACATTCCAATAAAACTGTTTACAAAAATAGATGAAGGGAGATAGAGCCAAAGGATCACAGTTGTCAGTCCCTGTTCTAAAATTAAAGTAATTAAGAAAATGTTAATAATTTAGATTAAACTTAAAATTATACTGCTTCCGTAGTCATTACATTATCAATAACATAAAAACTGAGTACATGTTTTTCCAGTATTTAAAAATTATTATCCAACATGGCAAAGAAGTCATGTACATTATTGATGAATAATCATCTTTGTTGTTTCACTTTCATCTCAGTGGTTAACAGAAATAAAAATATCAACCAATATTAAAATCATAACTACACTTATTAGTCAGTTGACACTGTAGGCTGGCTATAAATACAAAATTTGGGAATAAATCAAAGAAAACAATCTATAGGAATCAACTGACTGCGTATAACTTGCAATAAAGAGTATTATGTAGTTATTACTTGAAAATATCTACTACTCTTCCTCTCATGTGACTATTATGCTCAGGATTTTGGTCTATGGCTTGGAAAACCTGGGTAAACATAAATCCTTGCAGAATGTTCTAGGGCCTCATTATGAGGTGATTAAGTTCATGGTTCTAATGAAAAAAAAAACTAATTTGAGTTCAAATCCTATTTCCACCTCATATCTGTGTAGTCTAATATAATTAACTTTATCAAACACTATCAAACGATAATATCTAACTTACAGAGTTTTAGAAGGATTAAAGGAGAAGATTTATGTGAAGGATTTGACACAGTACCTGGTATATAAAAGCAACTTAACAATATTAACTATTAATTTGTAACAATATTAGCTATTAATTTGTAACAGTATTAACTCTTAATTTATAAAAATGTTTCAGAGACTACTAGCTGAACCCCCAAATCCACACTTTACTTCCTCATTAGTAATAAAGTCCCCTATATTTAGCTGGGCACCTGCCATCTAGGAATAAAGTCTATGTTTCCCAGCCTCTCCAATAGGTAGGTATGGCCACAAATCAGAAGAAGTGACATATATAATTCTGCAGAAGTGTCACTAAAGAAAAGGATGTTCTCCTTTTCCTTTCTTTTTCTTTCCTGTTGTTGTAATGTAGCTATGATATCTGGAGGTCCAGCAGCCATCTTGGTCTAGATGTTACCAACATTTGAGGATGGTAATATAATCTAGTAGAAAGGATCTACATTGTTGATGAACATGGAGCTGCCATGCAAGTCCTGAGCTGCTTACCTCTCATCTTTGTTAATGTGAAGAAGAAATAAACTTATTTAATTCACTGTTTTTCTCTGTTTTCTGTCACTCACAGTTAAACTAAATCCTAACTGATCTACTGAGCATGTTGCATATTACATTAGCCAAACTTACTATGGGGACTTTGTGATGGCTCTTCAAAATATTCCAACTCAATCTCATTTCCAAATGTGTCATTGTTCTCTACTTTCTGACATTTCTCTCTTAGGACTTTGCTCTGATCCTTTTACATACTAGGGGTGATGTAAACTGTCCCAGTTTGCATAGGACTAAAAAATTTCCTCGAACACATAATATTCATTGCTAAAATAAAAAAACTTTCTGAGCAATCCAGGGTAAATTGGTCAGATTGGCACACAGTAAGTAGGCCAGAAAATCCTCCTTTCTTTCTTTCTTTCTTTTTTTTTTCTCTCTGCAGTTTCACAAGCCTGGGATCTAGATTTTTCTCAATAATAGTGCTAGTCAATTAAAATAATTAAGAGAATCTTCTGCTAAAATAAATTGGCAAAGTTTTTCTGTAGAGGGTTTGATAGTAAATATTTTGGGATCATAGACCATATAGTCTCTGTAGCAAATACTTAATTATGCTGTTTTAGAAAGAAAGCAGCCATAGATGATAATATGTATACTAGTGAACATGCCTGTCTTCTAATAAAATTCTAATAAAAAAAATATGCAATGGACCTATTAGCCCCCCGCCCTTACTTTGCTGAAATCTGTTCTAGAAACTTCCATGCAGTTTTAATAGCTGTAGTTCTAGAATTAACTTTTCAGTTTTTGACATGCAGCTTAAAAAATTAAAAAGGATTAGTCATATTGGACAAATTCTGTTCCTAATAATTTCTACATATGAGATTCAGCTTTTAGACTTGAAAAAGTATAGATTTTTATTGCCTCTTCACAGTTTAATTCTTTCTATTTTTAGATATGGCTACTATAAAATCACCAGTTGCTGACATCTTCACGTGATATGTTTTCTAGATTTCTTCCTTTCTTAGTATTTCTCTTTGTGAAACATTTGAAATTTATTTTTTAAACTTTTTAATTATAGCTGGCATTCATTATTTTAGTTTCAGGTGTACAACATAGTGATTAGACATTTATATAACTTATCAGGTAATCACTCTGATAAGTCTAGTGCCCATCTGACATCATACATAGTTATTACAATATTATTGTATATATTCCTTCGGTTATACTTTACAACCCCATGGCTATTTTCTAACTACCAATTTGTACTTCTTAATTCATTCCTCTTTTCCACTCACCTTCCAACATTCCTCCCATCTGGCAGCCCTCAAATAATATTCTCTGTGTCTATGACTTTGTTTCTGTTTTGTTTGTTATCTAACACAGTGAGAGGCAAAGATGTTAGCTAACAAATGTTAGCTATAATTTGAGGACTAATTCCAAAATTCAAACAAAGTATGTATTTGTGATGTTAAGAGCCCAGAATTTTACATTCATTTTCTCTTTGTCTCTAGAGGGACTGAAAACCCATAGAGAAATGATGTCTCGATACATCAGATGAGGCCTCAATCAATCTCTGTAACTTTTAAAGAGAATACTGGCTATTGTATGCAGTGAGGGGTGGACAGGAGTGATGACACATCCTAAAAAAACAGAGCTATCAAAAAAAGAAAAAAAGATCATCATCTTAGAATCAAACATTGGCTTCAATCTTTGTGGGTCAGAGTAGAAATGCATAAAGATTTCTTAAAGAGGGAGAATAGTGACCAGCCCTAGAGAATTCTTGATAGTAGGTATTAGATCTATCAGAAAAGAAAGATGTGTAGTTAAAAAAAAAAAAAAAGAGGTTTCCTTAGCCTGGTGGCAAATGAAAGTTGCATAGATATAAATGTTTGCAATGTCCATTCAAGTGATGCCTGAGAGAGGATTCCCTGGAATAGCAAGCGTACTCCCAGTGGCAAGCCTGAAGTTATCATTCATTCAAGTCCTTGAATCCTAAAAAGAGCTTTCCTTGTTGTAACTACTTGCTTACCAGCCACTCTCTGATTGTAATTTGGCACCTGGAGTGGTGTAAATCCAGGGAGAACTTTTTAACTTAATCATCCCATCCCCTCTGTGATTAGAAGCCAAATTTTAATTTAATCAATTGATGTTTTTCTTCTGTATACTGAGTTAGGTTTTCTTTGTTCATCTTGGTTACTAGGAATCTACCCCAAGTGAACTAATCTACAATTAGTGTGCAGAAAAAAACAATTCTAGTCTCTAAAATTGACTCTGAATAACAGAAACATTTACATGACTTTTTGCTCTCTCAGGTTTTCTAGAATAATTTCCACACTTGACTTTCTTAAGAAAGCTCATTCCTAAGCAAGCAAACAAACAAGAAAGCAAATAAGGAATAAACATACATTGCTTTTACTTTTCTTGGTAAAAACATTAAAGACAAAATAAAACAGACAAAAAATCTACATCTTCTATCACCATCAATCATTGCACACACATACAAAAATGCATTTTAACATAAAAAAGTAGGACATAATCTTGGAATGAAGGAAGGTCTCTCTCAAGAGAAAGTCATTGATTACCCTATATTTTCATTTAAAAAAAAGAAAATACACTAATATAAATTGAAGTCAAAACAATTTCAACACAAACATTTTCTGATATGGCAATATAGAAATCTTTTGAAACAAAGATGTTAATTTGTTCATATTTGTTCATATTTGATAGTATAAAATAAAGCAGAATTTGACTATTCAATTTATTCATGTATTTTATTACAAACATTACTTTAAATCCAACTTTACAAATTGTAAATTGACAAATTTAAAACACACCTAGCATAATTTCATTCAATTTGGCAAAATCTAGATGAAGTGAGAGAAGCTGAAAAATAGTAATCCCCAAACCTTTAGCTTCTCCTGAGCCATTTCTGTAACCTTGGATGGAGACCACCCTGGGACATGGCTGCCTGTCACTAACAAGGTGACCTGTGCTGAAATCATTTGGATGGAGTCAGGGGGAAAGGGAGTTCCCAGAAAAAATGTGAATGGCGAAACTAACTGTGTCCCGTAAAGAAAAAAATTACCCAAAGTTTGGAAATAAAAAAAAGATTATCGTGACTTGTATTGTCATGCTAGTGCATCAAATCTGACTAAGGATCATCTGATTATCCACAGGAATATAGCTTACTATTACTATTAATTAGGATATATATATTATATATACTGTATAATTATAATTCTGTAAAGATGCTAAATTTTGAAAATGAAAGCAAATTATTTCTTTCTCATAGGTATGCAAAAGAGTATTTTTCCTGATAGCAATGCAAATGACTTTTGTCTATTAGAGAAGATAACCATAGAGGCTGTTTTATTGTGTTGTAGAACATTAATTAGTTTTGTATTTAGTATATAAATATTACTTGAGCATGTTTTTCATTCAATCACTATACATTTATTTTCTCTTTTGAAGTAACATATGAATACACATTCATTTCCTCTTATCTGATTTTGAACTGGCTTTGTCATCCTGCTGGTTCCCTCATTAAAACATTGACATATGCTCATTATCTATTTGTATAATTGTGTGGGTTTTTAAAAACATCTTGAAAATTATAATTTTGAGAGTTTACAACAGGTTTTTACCTCTCTTGGTGGCTACTAAACCCAGAACTGTGAAGATTGGGGCCCTGAGCACTCAACATTAGAACACATGACTTCGAGCAGAAAGACAGAGAAAGTAATAAAAAGGCATTTTTGATATAGATTTTGGGAACTATTTTTCCCAGAAGATAATTTTCACCCATATGAACCACTATTTATGTTTTTAATTTTTGCAGTTACTCAGCACTAGTTTTGACTTATACTTATCTTCTCTCCCTCTCCATTATCCCACAGTCACTATACCCTGTCTTTATAAGTTTAATTATTTTTCTTCCATCTATTTCTTTTCCATTCTTCTTGCCATTTTCTTTCTTCCTAGAGTTCCTTTTCCTTAACTCTTTCTAACTTCAAATCATTTTAAGAACTCCTTCCAGATCCATTTTTCTAAAGCATAGTTGGAATTAGGTCACTATTTCACCCCCTCCCCAAATGTATTTGATAAATCACCCACTATCCATAGAATAAAGCAGCTGGTTCTCAGAAAGATCACATTTATCTCCCCTGACTATCTTCTTCATCATTCTCATGGTAACGTTATACTCAATCAAACTTCTTATATTTCTCACACATACCATGGACTTCCATACTTCTGTACACAGGGCTGGCAAACTGTGCTGTGTGAGAGTATGGACTTAGGCAGCAGATGGGCTTTATTCAGAACACCAGTTCTTCTATTCGTAAGTGGACGGGCTTGAGAAATTTGTTTAACCTCACTAGATGTCAGTTTTCTAATCTATAAACTGGGGAAAATATCTCACAAGGTTTATGGTAAGAATTAAATTATATCACTGATAGATTTATGTATTTACTCATGAAGTTGTTTATTAGTTAATCCAATAGGTAGGGAATTAGCATGTACTGTGTGGCACTGTACAAAGCCCTGGGGTTACAAAGTCCAATTAATCAATGTCCCTGTACCCAGGATCAAGACATGTATAATTTTAAAAATAGTTTAGCATAGAAAAAACAATTTTCCCTGAAGGTTAATTGGACAAAGCTACAGCTAAGGTATGGATTGCATTCTACTCAAGAATGCTTACTCCAGGGTTGCTCAGCCAGAGCTCTAATGTGATAGCCTATTATCAGAAGCCATTATTGTGAGTGTATTTGCTCTCTTTGTCTCCATTAAAACCAAATATTTTTAAATTAGTATGATAACTGTCAATAATTAGTTTTTCTTTGTGAAATTGGTATCTTCGTGCTATGATGAAATGAGAACCAGGTTTGCTTTGGTGAAATAAAGAGTATGTAAAATCTATGAGCTATTTGGAGATGTTCCCCATTATTGAAAGAACAGGATGTACGAATACAGAGTGGTGTGTAGCCTTTACCCTGAATGTTGATGCCAAGCGTTAACTTCTTAATGGTTCCACAAACTGGAGAACTCTATTGCCAGATGCTTACTGAAGTGATAACATCATCCTGTGTTTGGCACACTGGCAGGACTGCCTCAGCTGACTCTTCCCTCATGCAAGGTGGTGGTTAGAACACCTAAAAAGACTGAAAGGTGAGATTTGATGGAGACTTTGGAAAAGTTTATGTGAATTGTTCTTGTAATTACTTGTCTATCAATAGATATCTAGTTAATAAGTGCCTGCCTATGACAGTCTTGTGACCGAAGATGGGAAAGATGATTTAGCTAAATCATCTTTTAGATGTCTACTTTTACTTACCAAAAGTACCTAAAGAAGTACACCTAAGAAATAGGCTGGATCATTTTGCATCATTTTGCATTCATGGTCAAGAAGAGGAGACAGGTGAGAAAGCCAGTAATTACAATGAAGTATTACATGTGTGTGTACACAGGGAACTATGAGAGCATAGAGAAAAAATATTTGAATCAGAGAAGGAAGGGTCTTGTTACAAACTGATTCACCCTGTTTTGTGAGTCATAAGTATTAAGTTCTTTTCTGTAGATATTTGTATCTTCCAATAGTCCCAGTAGGTAAAGGCTGTACGATCTTCATCTACAATCTCATTGCCAATGGTATGTTAAAAACAAAGAAAGTCTGACACGTAATTCTGTTAACTATTTAAACATTTGTTTAACAGGCAGCATAAAAAAAATGGTCATACAGATATTTTGCAAACTCTGTGAAGTCTCAGCTTTCCATCCTTTCAGGCCCTCAGACAAGCACCTTTGTGTGAAGAAATCACTCAATGACATTCTAACAATGGGATTCAGTTAAGCTTGATCTGTTCAGGCAACATTTCCCCCCTACACTGATAAACGTGATCATGCCTGCAGACATAGCAGAGTATAATTTTCTAGATCCATTCAAGGTCAGAGGTACCTATATAAAATTTCTAATCCCACATACCTAGAACATTTTTTCCCCTACTGATAAAAAATATCTTCTAATATCCATTTAACAACTTTACAATCTATCTCATCCTCAGTATTGATTCAAGATAAATGGTTAATAATATCAATCTCTGAAACATGGATTTCTGAAAAGAGCTTTTAAATACTCACTACCCACTCCTCAAGTCTGTTTTCCTGAAGAGAACACACCAACTAATAAATAACCACACCTAGTTAGATTAAGCTAATGAATAAATATTGCACTAATTATGATTAAGTATATAAAATAAAATATGGAAAACATAATAAAACCGAAGGATAGAAAAGATACTGGGGTGGGGATGGATATTTTAAGAGGAGTGTATTTAAATTGAGTTTAAATGCTAAAAGATCATTCTGAAATACCTATTGTGGTACCTGGAACTTTGCAGATGGTGCTTAATAAATGTTATCTTCCTTCTTTTCCTCTTTGCTTATGTCCGATCTTTCAGCCCAAGACATCCTTCCCATCCTTCTTTTTCCAAATCCCATCTATCTCTGACAGCTCAGTACCTATGTCATTCCTTTAGTTGAACCTCCCATAATCATCCATCAGCACAATCGCCTGAATCCCTCACCTACCTGTTTCTTTTTCCTCAGGCAGAATCAATCTCTCTTCTACTGTGGGCCTCCACAGTGCATAGTTTACTTCATATTAGAGATGTTGTTCTGATTCTTTTCAAATTAAAGACCTTATATTTTCTAGGTGCCTGCCATGTAGTAGGTGCTCCATAAATGTTTGTTGAGTGAATAAATAGATATGTAAGGAATTATTGTAACACTGACATCTTCATCTCCTTTATCATCTTTCACTGTGTCTTTCAAACTTTCCAATCAAATTCTTTTAAAGACAGTGAAGAATGAAAAAGAAACTAGGAAGTATACCTGAAAATAGCCTCCCACAAGCAGAGACATTTTTTGCATGTTCTTCTATCTGAAAAAGTCATGCTACTTTTGCATTCTGTATAATATTTTTAAATAAAAATCCTTAGTGGTACCAAGTTAAACTTTTTTAAAAGTGAAGAAAAATGGGATGGTACCCCATGTTTACTCCATGGTTGCATGAGTTTGGGGAAACAAGAAACTAGTTTTGTGAAACATGACTTATGGCAGTCCCTGTTTAAATGGTGTGGTTCTCATGATATCCTTCATCTTGCAATATCAGCTGAGGAACCTGTTTAAAGTTCTAGGCAGGGTTCTACCTTTCAAATGCTAATTCAGATGCTTAGACATCCTGCCACCACCACCATTAGCACTTTTAATAAGAAATTTTGGTGAATCTGATGTAGGTTTCTGTTTTTACAGATGTCTCTCTGCAAAGAGAAACTTCTAGTTGATTAACACTCAAGTTACCAGACAAAGGGAGATTGATACTTTTGTACCTGCTGTGCTCTTTGAGAAACAGAGCACTAAGGTGTAATTTGACAATGATTCTAGGCTTCTTGGGACATGTAGGGTTTAAAGCTTTGATAAACTCAAACATGTACTCTGGGCTCATGTAGATTACAAATTTTATGGCTCCAATTTCTTCATGAATCTTAAATAATTGTCATTTGAACTTACTTTCTTCTTGCTTTTGATGATGAAAAAATTATTACCAGAAATTGTGACATTAGCCCAGTGCTGCACTGTGGGTCACGGGGACAAACGACTATGTCAGCGAACTAATTATACTCATCTGGGAGTTTCCTCATTACCTTCTCACCAAAGGATTGTCATATACACCATTTCAATGACTCACGAACCTAGAAGCTATCCCTCAGTGGTCAGTCAAGCTCCTTTATCCCTGCGTTTCATTCACCCTTGGCTTTGACACAGTAAATCCCATAGGATCTTACTGGGATTGTGGAAAGTTTTTTACTTAAAATCATCCTGAGACCACCGGCTCATTTCATGACTGTCAGCAACTGAAGAACTGTCATCCTTCTGTACAAGTTTGAAACTGCAAGTGAGCTGAGGTTGCACATCTGCTTGTTACAAATCTTCTAAACAACTCAGCAGACAAAGTCACTGCAAGGAATCAAGAAGAGGCTTTTGTTCCATTTATAGAATAATATGGACTTCCTCTAAGGCCAAAGTCACATCTGTGTATTCGCTTAATGAAACAGCTTATAACCAGAGTCAGTTGTGCCCAAGAAATGCATTGTAATTTCATATGTTATCTCCATTATATGGAAAAGTAGTGAGAGACATAATTAGCTTTATAAAATGATTAACAAATCAAGAGAGATAGAGATTTGACAGAAAGATCAAAAGATTTGTCAGATAGTATATTTAAAGAAAAGCTTAGTGTTAATATTCTACCTCTTATTCTACTCTTCTTTGAATTATTTATGATCTTTCTCCTTCTGTATCTCTATTTTCAAAACTCTATTTGTAAATTTTACAATAAAATCACAAAGAAAATAAAGCAAATATGTATAAAGATTTTAAAAGAGCTTCTCCTTCTAAAAAGTAAAGAGAAACATGCAAGGAACCTGGAATATCATAGGTGTATCATAGGTGTCAGCTTTGAACTTCCTGGTTGCCAACATAATAAGGAGTCAAGATGAGTCACAGATTTCTAATTAGCTGAGAAAATCAACTATACTGTTTTCCAGAAAACACTCTGAATGCCTGGTCTAAATTCTGAGAAGAAATTATAGTGAGGATCCTCATAATTGGAACAGTAGGTAAAATAAACAAATCTTCAAAAGTGATAATGCAGAAAAAGCAAAAATAAGCTTCATTTGCCTATTCTTACCATCCTTAAAGAAACATAAGGGCATACTATTAAACTATAATTCAGTAAAGAGCTTTCTACAAGATTGGATTATGTTCCAACACTTCATTCCACATTTGCCATGAAGTTCTTCCCACCAGAGGTATTTCCTTCCCAACCCGTGGCATTTAGGTTAAGTGATGGGACTTCCTTTTTACCAAAAGAATTTTAGCAGGTAAAAAGCAAGCAGATACTTGAAATATTCTTCTGAAGCTGGACTTATTCTGTTGTGCCTCTACTATCAGCATGAGAATATGCCCCAGCTATCCTGCAGGTTTAAGGAGCATAGGACTTGTAGGTTAGACCTAGATCTGTAGATATCTAACAAGAAGAAGAAATACTACAGTGTTGAGCCAAGTCAATTGTCCACCACCTTGCTGTCAACCCACAGGGCTTTGACAATAAGTGGTATTTTTAAGCCACTGAGTTTTGTATTAGTTTGTTCTATAGTACTTTTTAAATGAAGGTTTATTAATATACTATTTCTAGGCAATACAATCCACTTTGTTTATGTATACAATTCTGTAAATTCTAATATTTATATATATACAGGCATAAAACTACCACTACAATCAAGACATAAAACATTTTTGTCAACCTAAAATTACTATTTCTCTTAGTAACCATGCTCCTCCATCAGTCTTGGCCCCTGTCAATCACTGATCTGTCTCTATAGTTTTGCCTTTTCCAGATTGTCATAAAAACAGAATCCTAGAGTAGGTAGTATTTTATGTCTGTTTCTACTTAAAATAAAGCACTTGAAATCAATCAATGTTGTTGCATCATTAATTTACCCTATTACTGAATAGATTTCAGTGTGTGGCTGCACCACAGTTAATTCATTTCACAGATGATGGACCTTGAGTTGTTTCTAGTTTTTGGTGATTATGAATAAAAGTACATTCATGTACAAGTTTTGAGATGGACATACGTTATCACTTTGAATAAAAACCAGAAGTGAGATCACTGAACCATATGGAAGTATATATTTATAAGAAATTGCCAAACTGTTCTCCAGAGTGACTATACCATTTTGCATCCCCTCCTGGAATGTATGAGTTCTAGTTGCTCTACATCCTCACCAGGATTTGATATTGTCAGATTTTATTATTTTAATCATTTAAATAGATGTTCAATGGCATCAAATTGTAATCTGAGCAATATTTTTGTGACAATGCTTGAACGATACAAATAATTAAGCCAATATGATCCAAGTACAATGTTTCCTGGTGCTCTGAACCTCATAGTTTCTACCGCTAGTTAAGTAAAAACTGCAGAAGTTAAACTAAGCCCTAATTGTTTCTGATACAATTTTTCAGAAAGATTTGAAAACCTTTAGAACTTTCAGAATGTCATGTTACTTATAGCCTCCAATATTATAGAGACGATGTGTCAGTCCTTTGAAATGCAATAACTACTGTAGATTTTGTTTTTTCTTTTATTTATTTTTTTGTTTTTAAGACTTGTTTCACAGACTGTATTTTTTAAAGAGCAGCTAAAGTTGTTTTATTACTTCTGCTTTCTAAACAGAAATAAAATCCCAGCTAGAATCAAACCTCCAAGTTGAGAGGCATAAAACCTGAAGTGGGTTTTAGTATTTAATTTCTCCTTCACAGTTTCATGAAAACAAGTCGAAAAAAAAAACGTTGTTCTTTTTTTCATTTAAAAATGTCTTAAAAGTGAGGTAAATAGTGTTTCTATAGACTCTGTGCAGCATGCATTGTTTTAAATAAAAACTCCAATTTCCAACCAGGAGATCATTTAGCATCTGTTTTAATTATTGTCAATTCTAAAGGAAATCAATCTGAAAAACAAGATAAGATTTGTGTGTTATCAAGTAGTTTCTGGTTTAGTAGTTGCAAAAGTCAGATCGCCAGTATCTGGAATTGCAACTGTGCAATGACCTATTCTAGAGAAAGGCTGTCCCAGGCCTCTGATCTATTTTTTTTTCATACGATAAACTACAACCTGCCACATTTTAATATGGTATTGATCTGACATTCAGCAGACATTCTTTCCACCCGACCTGGTGACCTTCAAGCAACCTAAAGTTTCTCTCTCAGTAATGTTCAATGGAATGTTTCTGGTAGGATGTTTCTCTCAAGAAAGACTGATGAGGAAATAAAAACTGTGTGCAAATATTGTAATCCTTTCATATGAATAGGAAGGAAACCTGTAGTTTTTCAGAAGGAGGCACTAAGAATGATGAGGAAACACTTTGCTAAGTCAGATGTATTTGAGTGTGAGGAATAATTGTCTTCATTACAGCTATTGATGGCCTCAGAAGAAATGACTTCCTTGTGTTCAGGAATGTCTATGTAGAGTCTGAAATCACATCATCTGAATAAAACCCAGAAAGTAACTCTAGTCTCTGGGACTCTGTGAATCTGTGATTTGCACATTTAGGATATAGAAATAAACTTAGGATTACTTCTCCTTAAGTAACTTTCTACTTTTCCCATATGTTATGAACTCTCTCTCTCTCTCTCCCTTTCTCCTTCCCTTCCTCACTCTCTCTCTTTCCAGCTCTAGCTCCATCTCTTCTGGCACAAGATGAAGAAGGACTGGACAGGAGCACAGGGAGCTATATTTTTCAGAAATGTCTTTTTCCAGTAAATTTGTTGTTGTTGTGAGTGACAGAAACACAGTTTGAACTGTGTTTATGTCCTTCTTCTTGTCCCAGAAAAGGGAACATCTCGATTCATGTAAATAAACTGTAGAAAGGGCATGGATATGACTTGCTTAGAAATTAATGAAACCAGGAACTAGAACGCTGCTTGAGACTCTCTACACTTGTCTCTGCTTCCCTCTGTGCTGGATTCATCTCTTCTATTGATAATTCATCTCTCCTCTTTTCCACGGAGTAGATAGAATGGCTTCTGGAAGCATCCAGATTTAGAACTCATAGCTTACCCTTAAGAGAGGGACTGACTACTCAGATCCCTTGAGCCCATTCAGAATATCTTAAAGAAGAACTTTAATTGGAGAATGTATCCATTCCTGTGGTCTGAGGGACAAGAAATTTAGTATAATCGCAACCTCACTGAACCACACAGGAGGATAAAGTAATTACCGTCTACTGCTGATATCAATTTATATGTATAAAATGGTTGTAGCATTTTTTGTATGGTGGGTAATATTGTAAGTGCTTTGTAAATATTAATTCATAATCCCTGAATAATCATATGAGATTCTATTATCAGTTTTATTTTAGTGATGAGAAAATTGAGACACAGAGTATTTAAGGAATTATATAGGGAAGAACTGGACAGAATAGGCATAGATTCACACAACACAGCCTGCTTTGCATTCACAGTCTGAGAACATTACACTCAGTCCTATTTTCTCAATCTTCCCATTTCTCCCACCTTTTCTTCCTGGATTTCTATCCTTTTACTGTGTACTAGCATGTCAGCCTCTTTGCCCATTTCCCTGTTTTTCTCCCCTAACTGGCAGAGGAATAATCTCTATTGGGCTGAGATGTCAAGTGCTAAAACATACTGGCATTCCTTAAAGAAGCAATTTGTTTTCTTTACTCAAATGTATCATGTGCAGTTAAGTGGCACTGACTTATGCCACCACTGACCAAATTTCACAGAGATGGCCTGTCAGAGGCTAGAGGATCTTTGAGGAATGGGTATTTTCTCTATGGAAATATCCCAATTTCTATTCCTTGTGGGAAATGCAGCATCACCTCAGAGATTGGTGGCCTTCAGAAAAAAGTGACTGAAATGAAAGGATATCCATCTCCATTTCCAGTGAGGACACCACCATCTCTAACTTGTCATCTTGAGTGATTAAAAAAAAACACAACCCTTTAACTAAATAAACAAAAAAGGATGGCAGAAAATAATACATGGTGACTTATGCATCTTTCTCCATCCATAAATAACTTTATATTTCACTTCTGGCAGTAGAGCTGAGCCAGAAGGTAATGAGCCATTGTGGAAAACCCATCTGTTGCTCATAAGGGGAAAGGCCGGATTTGTGGAGGAAGACTCTGGAGCGTAAGTCCTGTTATTGTTAATGGGAGTTGCACATCTAATTGATCATGCTGAAAATATGCCCTGTTATAGTCTTTCTCTGGCCAGATGGATGTGCTCAGCTGCAATGCTGAGGAAAAAAATGTGCCTCAAGAATTTGAGAGTGGGAGTGGACGTCACAGCCAGTAAAGAACTGACAGTTCTAATGAGGATGGATAGTATGTGTCCATTGGCCTGATTTAAAGATGCTTTCAAAAGAACCTCAAGGTCCCAGTATAGGTATTTCTAAGTGGGGTCACACAGTCCAGTCCCCTGCAGTGGATAGCATTGAATTATTTCAACTGGGTCCCACCAGCCCCATAATTTGAAACACCTCTACCTCTCATTCCTTTGTAACTTGGCCTATTGGTACTTAATAATTGCTTTGAGACTTTCCTGAAATGGTGCCAGATAATGGCAACTGAAAGCTGTTCTTCCTTTCCTCTTTACCATGCTGGTGGGAAGAAAGACTTAGAAACCAAAGACAGTTTATGCTTCATATAACAGAATTTCCTCCAATCAGGTTTGAATTAGATTTGGGGCAATAAGTCTCTTGACAGAAATGAGGCACTGTATGTTAACACAATTTCTGGTATATTTCAGGTGCTTAAATGTTGAACAAAGGAGAATAAAATAAACAATGATTAGTAAAATTTTAGCACATTATGGCTGAAATGGATCTGATAGGTTTCCTTAGAGTATGCTCTCTGCTGTAAATAATAACCCTTAATTCTCAGTGAAGTAATAAAGGCTTAGTGCTTTTATGTTATGGTACAGCATTGTGGATATGAGAAAGTGGTGAGGGAGAGTTGGGGAGAGCCTAATACTCCATACAGTAGTCCTGCATCTTGTAATGCTATCAGCATCCATATGCGGCATCCAAGTTCACCGCAGAAGGAGAAGATGAGTGAGAAGGATGGATTCTGATCAAGCTTTGGAATGGGATGCATTGCTTTCAACCCTTCTGCTGGCCCAGACTCAATCATCTGGTCCAAAAGACTAGAGCAGAGGCTGGAAAATCAAGTCTTCCCATCTGCCCAGGAGAAAAATGAGCTGGATTTGTGAACACATGGAATTGTCACTATGTCTGAGACCCTTTAATCCAGGCCTTTATTTTACAGATGGGCAAACCAAAGTCCTGAGACTGGATGATTTTCAGCAAGTCACATGGAAGTATGGCAACAGCCAGCACAAGAAATCTGAGTTCATACTTTCTGACACCATTGTATGGGAGAGAAAGGATGGAGGAGAAGGGAGAGGTGAAAAGGGAATGGGAAGAGAGAATATTAGAGACAGGAGAGGAGATGTGAAGAGGCAGTGGGACATCCTATCAAAACCCCCAGAGAGGGGTCAGAACATCCAAATTCATTCTCCCGGATCTGTCATCAGTTTGGCTATGCACTCACACTCCTCAGTTTTTCCTTTTATAAAGTGAAAAATTTGAACAGATGATTGCTAAAAAATCTCTACTTCCATCGAGATGTTAGAAAGAAGAAATAAAAATTATAAAAAGAGAAAAGCTGCCCAAGACAAGGAGGTTGGTGTGAGACAAAGGGTGAAATAAAGCAAAGACTATCAGGTAGATACAACCTTCTGGGCATTACAGCTCATGAGGAAGCCAGACAGGCTATCACCCTGCAGTGACCAGAGATCATGAGCATCTTCCTGGAGTCTATTTCTCCCTCCCACTGCCTCTCTCTGCCGCCACTCAATCCAGGCCTATTGCCAGCCCATCAGAGCTCCATGTTGTGAGTACCCACTGCCTAATTGTCACAAGTTTAAAAACAGCCCAGCCAACAGCAAGGCCCAGGAGTCTGACAGTGTGCCGCTGGACAATTGCCCCTTTTCATTTTGGGGAGCTCATCTCTCTCATCGACCTTCAAGTGTGCAAGCTGCAGCAGGAAAGAGATTAAGGTGACTCTATAAGAGCCTTTATTAACTGCTCGAGGCCAGCCAAGCCCAGGAGACTGTCCCCCTGCAGGAATGATAACAGGCCTTCACAGCAAAGCTGCCAATAGCAGTCTCAAATCCTTTTTCAATTCTGCCCACTTTGGCTCACTCAAAAGGTAAAGGGATCAATTTCTGAAATCAGCCTTTCCCTTGAACATGACCAAGTGGCAGCAAAAGCATAAACAGAGGTAATCCTTCAAGGAGTGGCACTTCAGGCTCACCAAGTGCTTTCATCTCAGGATTCTCAAGTCCTTTTCAGTCGTTAATTGCTTTCTCTCCATCCCCTGCTCTCAGGACCAGGCAGAAGCAATGTGCAATTCTGTGCAAGGAAGGGCAAGATCTGGCTCTAAAAGGCACCAGGCAGCACCGCTGGACTTCCATCTTCCACCAGGTTTTCATAAATATCATGAACAGAAATAAAATATTGCTTGAAATAATGGATATCATATTGAGATAACATTTTTCAAACCGAGAAAGGGATCACTGTTGAGCTAGAAAACCTGGAATTATAGATTTCACTCACTTGGACGCCATTGAAGGTGGTGCTGTGGCTGGATCAATCATTTAACATCTCAGGTCTTTTTGTCTTCACCTTTGACAGGGTTAATGTGGCAACAATACTTTATAATCATTACGAGAGATGGGGATTCTATGACCTTAGACTGAAAACTCTCAATCGGGTTTATGCTTGTGGAAGTATAAGTTTGTGCTATAAAATCAGGTTTGGTAGAAATAATCACAGTTCCTTACTTTTTAACAATCAACCTGAATTATACTCCAGCCTTTATCTCACCAGACTGATGGAAGATTTGCTCTCAGCCTTTATGGATGCTGCCCCCTATCAGAGTTCAGGAATTCCCA
This sequence comes from Macroglossus sobrinus, assembly GCA_004027375.1. Classification (NCBI taxonomy): domain Eukaryota; kingdom Metazoa; phylum Chordata; class Mammalia; order Chiroptera; family Pteropodidae; genus Macroglossus; species Macroglossus sobrinus. The sequence goes on from PVKZ01000375.1 coordinate 473,941, forward strand.
GCGTTTTATGCAGTGCCAAAGGGACCTCCCAGTCACTGTCCTGAATCAATGGTTCTCACAAATTTTCACTGAGATGCTCATTGGCAGAGCTTGCTCAGTTTCTCCAGGACTGCTGCCTGCTGGTTTTGCTCATGCTAATGGCGACTAATTTTGCACACTTCAGTTCTTCAAGCTCTATGTCTACCAGCAGCTCCCTTGTGAGATCTCGTTGTCTCTCTTGGGCTGCTCCCTGAAGAAGGGGTGATATGTCCTCTCTGCTCACAGGATAGATGGCATCTAACTCCTTCCAGGATTGGGAAAAATATTTCTTCCTTTCTTTACTACCTTCAAAGCCATTCTACCACTTTTCTTCTTTCATATTACCCTTTTGCTCAGCAGACGTCTAAAGAAAGGAGGTACAGAGGTCCTGTCTTTGGTTTGGGAAAGAAAAAAGAATGTTATAGCATGAATGGAATGTTTTAAATTTATTTTAATAAAGCATCATCCTAAATCCTGTCATTAAGAAAATCAGCACAGACTACCACCACCTCCAATTACAGAGGAAACAAACCTTGGCCAAAAAGATGGTCAGAACCTCACCAGTGACTAGCACTATGAGTCTGTGATGCATCTTCCTGTCACTGTTTTTTATTGTAGACAAAGCTAGTGGATCCTGAGATTTATTAAAAACTGCTGTGGCTTGAGTATTTTCCAGGGGACTTTCTAAAAGACTGACTATTTCTATGACAGTTAAAAGATTAAGGGTCGAATAGTTCACTCAGCCCATCTCTCATCTGAAATATTGAATCATTTACCAGCATGAACCAGCACTTTCTCTTGAGGAAGCTCATTCAGATAATGATTTTAGGATGAAATCTAAACTTCCTCTGGTTGATCACAATTCCATCTTCTAGTCTAGAGTCACAGAGGTTGTTGAGAAAGAAATTAACCTCTGCAAGGTTTCCATTATGTGCCAGACATTTTTAGGGCACTTTTTACATATATTTCATAAAATTCTGAAAGGTAGCAATTATTGTCTCTATCAGAGAGGAGCAGAAAGAGATTCAAGGTGCTTACGTGATTTGCCAAAGTCAGTTATAAAAAGAAATAGCAGTGTCCTGGTTCTAAGGCAACACTCTCCTCACTGAACTGTGCCGTCTGCCATCTTATACATAGCCACCAATGGGAATATTATTTTGAAGTCCATTGCCATGTCACCAACAAAATTCTCCAGGTTAATAATTTTCTCACCACTTTCTGTCAGCAATAAAAGCAGTCAAAATGTCCTGGAGACTTATTATGGTTGAGACCTCTGGTCAGCACTTTCCATGGGTCTGCTTATTTAACAGCTCAAGAGCTTTATGAGGCTGGTACAATTGTACCCCCTTTTTACAGTCATAAATCCCTTTAACTACAGGGCAAGTAGCTTGGTGTTTATGAGCAATGGCTCTGCAGTCAAACCACTTAAGATTCAAAGCTAGCTCTTGCAGCTCTGTAATCTTTGGCAAGTTACTTAGTCTCTGAGTCTCAATTTGTTGTATGAAAATACAAGTATAATAATAGTAACTTCTGGAGCTATTGAGAGATTTAAATATCATCATCCATTGAGAAGTTCTGGCATGTTGTAAGTACATAATAAATGTTAGTGATCATTATTAGGCTTCTCAAGGCCTCTCACAGCTCTAGCTGATAATTCATAAAGCCATTCAATTTTGTTAGTAACTATCTTATGATAGGGCACCACTAGTTAAATATGGTATACCTGGGAAAATTTGGCCAATATAAACAAGAGCAATTCAGTTCACTTCTTGCTTTCTAGTTCCTTTGAAGAAACCAGCCCAAGAGCACTCTAGCTTTTTAGAATATCATATCATACTTTAGATACATACAGAAGCTACAGTTAGCTGAGGTTTCCTTGCAAAAACAAAAACCAAAAAAAAAAAACCCAAAACAAAACAAAAAACAAAAAACAAAAACAAAAAACAAAAAACAAACAAAAAAAAATAAAAAACTTAGAAATGTAGGGAGACAATGAAATGTGGCCAGAGCTACTAGGCCTATGATGTTGCCCAGTTGGTGATTAAACTAAGGTCTTGCTTATGCCTCTTTAGCAAGTAGCTAGTTGCCCACTTCACTGGAGGAAGTCCACTTCCTGGAGGAATCACCTTTGCAATACCAGTTGTCTGCACCTTTTAAAATAGTTTATTTTTCCCATGGAGTCATACTCAACATAGTATGTCATGAGTTTCTGAGCAAGGCAGATGAGGATTCTGCCGTTTTATAGCAGTCTGGTAGAACTTACTAGTAGAATCACTGAATTAAGGTTATGTTTCTGCATCAATTTTTTTTTAAGAAGCATTGATATGTTTCATACTAGGAAGGATTTTCCTCTATCATCCTTGGCCCCCAATTATCAGCCCTAACAAAGATGACAAACCCAAACTATGATAACGCAAGCAAATAAACATCACCGATGGTACTTTGAATTTAAACTCTAGATTTTACATTTCTAATATAGAATCATACACAGAGATCACATGAGAACATTAATCCTAACTTACAATGGGAATTGTTCAACTGCAAAATTAGGACATCTGAGGACAAAATTCTCTGAATGACTAATACACTCCCCTTCCTACGCCTTGCCAAACTTCCAGCGGAAACACTAACTGTAATACAGTGCATTTCAGAAAGTTTTTTTTCCTTTTTCTTCTTAACAAAAGCTTTGCTCAGTTGGAAGCAGAATGTCAGGATGTCAGATGATAACCATGAAACTTTGGTGTTTTTCCAGGGAAATAAAGATTTAATAGATGAGAGTTAAAATCAAACCATCAAAATAAACAACTACACACAAGATAGATGAAGCTCACTAAATTTATGCAGAGCAAAAGAAGTAAGACTCAAATGAGCATACTTGGTGGTGTGATTTCATCTAAATAGTGCTTAAAGCAGGAAATGCTAATTTATGGTTAGAAACCAGGACTTGCATTTACCTTTGGAGAGGTAGTACCTGGATGTGAGCATGAGAGTTTCTGGGATGCTAGTCATAGACATTCTGTTTATTGATATGGATGTTGGTTATACGAGTGTGTACAATTTCTGAAAGGTAATGAAGCTAAAATTATTTGTGCACTTTTCTGTAAGTTATACTTCAATGAAAAGTTGACTTAGAGTGAAGAAGTCCACAAGTCCAGAGTTATTAAGTTCTTCAAGCATTGTTGAAGCATCCCTCAGAATATCTGGAAAGTAGGATCGTAATTGGTCCATGCAATTTGACTCCTACTTTGTTATCATCTCATTCCAACACAATCATTATCACCCCCTGCCCATGTGGATTTCTTCCTCACTCTGTGTGGTCTCTGATACCTCTGAGGGGCCACCTCCCACTCCCCACCCTGTTGTCCTGATTGTGCTTAGCCTCCAGCATCCTGTTTTAGGCACCTGTTACTCTCCCCATACAAAGATGTCCACTTTGCTTGTTTGCTCTTAATGACTTTGGACTAAATTATTCAGGAAAAGAGGAGACTAAAAAGGACAAAGGGCAAAATAATTTTTATTATTACAAGTGATTTTAAAACGAAGTAATCAAATCTCTAGAAATTGATTCATGAAATAGGAGATAGAAAACGAAGATATAGCCAGAAAATATTGATTTATTAACATAACAAGAATTAAAACTATCTCAGGGACCAGTGACACTTATTCTGGCATGATTGACATATACTCATTTTATTGTCAAACTTTATAAGAAACCAAGTCATGATTGAACATCACATTAGTGATTTGTCATGGGGAAATATCAGCCAGAGGCCTGGAAATACTTAAAATCCTATTGGTCATCTCACTTTGTTGATGTGGACAAAGCCTACAGAGAAATCAAAGGGATGCTTGGTAAGCATCAAATTAGAATAAAAGTGATTATATCAATGGATCTCAACCTTGGCTGTCCTGGGAGTATTTTATAAAATACTAATGTATAAGGCTTCCCCAGAACAAATCAGCTCAAAACCTCTGGGATGTAGGGACCAGGGATAAATATAATTTTAAAAACTTTCCAGGTGATCATAATGAGCAGCCAAGGCTGAGAACACCTGGATTAAATGTCTCAAATATTGGAATGCTAATTAGCATCAGTTTATCATACCTCATAGACCTTAACCCATCCAACTCTCTTTGGGGAGTTTGGTTAAGGCCCCTTTTTTCCTTCCACTATGTCAGGAAATTTACTGCCATTGTTTCTGTTGTTGTTGTTTGTTTCTTTGTTTTTTCTGATACTCTCATTCTTCGCTACTTTCTTATCTAATAAGTGCCTTTCTACCTGACATATTCATTTTCTTAGGTATTTCTTAATCATTCAGTCAGGTTAACGTTACAGACTTTCAGAAAGACTTCACATAACTGGTTCAGAATCAATGTGTTGATTTTAATAATAATATCAACATGTTGGCAGCTTCTATGTTCCTAGGTCCATAAGAAGTACTTTCTATATTTATCTCATTTAAGAATCACTATAGCACTATAAAGTAAGTAAATACACTCCTATTTTACAAATGAGACTGAAAGAGATTAAGTAACTTATCCAAGGTTTTTGAATAACCAGTTTTTGCTCCAAATTCTATGTTCTTTCTGTGTGTCATTCTGCCTCTTATATTTTAACTTTCAAAGACCAATAACTTTTTCATCTCATTTTCATAATTTCTTGGAGAAATTTTCCATAATTGTAGCATTCAGGTACTAACAGCAATCATCATAATATAATTTACTAAAAACGGTTTTAATATGAGTTGGGGCAATTCTGGATGCCTGCTAAAGGGACTTACTAACAGTGGTTGAAAAGCCAAAGGGAAGCATTTATAAACAAGATTTACTCATGGACCCAGATGGACCCATCAAAAGAGTCAAGCCCAGTATGGTAAATTGGAAGGGAAAACAGAGACAATCTTCTAGATGTGGTTTCTTTGCACTACAAACATTTGTTCTTGAGCAGCTTGAGTACAAAAATTGAAAAGAAAATTGTTTGGCCTAGGACTTGGCATTTGAGTTTTCCCCCAAAATCACATTCAGATATATATAACTAATAAATTTTAATATTACTTGAAAATGTCTACTTATCTAATCCTCAGAAAGTTTTCAAGTTAAATGTTACTATCAATATCTTTACAAGAAACCATTGGCTAATTTTTCTTTATTCTTCTCTTAATGTGAGTCACCTATAACCTGAAATGAGTGGAAAATAGGGCAGAGGAGGAAAAGAAATAGAAAACAGAGGTATAGGAAGCAAAAAAGAAAACAAGAAACCTAGCTTGAATCTAGGTGGTTGAGTCAAAGTATTACTAATTACATAGAAGAATATATCTCAGAAATAGCATATACCTCAATATAAATTTCCCTGTTCCAAAAAGACAGAATTTTTATCAGGTCATTAATAATCATGGCATTTGCATTTTATTTTTACCCAGAAAAAATATATAATAAAAGGAATTTAAAGTGAATAACTATAAATCCCTTTATCAGTCTATTATGCAAGATGATGACTCAAAATTTTGAATTTGCTTTTTCTTTATCACTTGCTACTTTTCTAAGCATTGATTTGTAAATTCAACTTGCTTTTGTGTTCCAGGATCAGATATTAAATAATAAACCACTTGGAGATAACTTAGGTAAAGAAGTTTCTCAGATAACTCTATGAGTATTTTAATTAATTTGTAGATGCAATAATTAGTCATTATGACCTTGGGATAACAGACTAACCTTGAAGGTCACTATAGAATATTAGAATATTTTAAGTTTTGTTCTTTCTTATTTCTTTCTAAAAAAAACTTACATGTCACCGTTGCAGTCTTCTAAGCAGCAGTCTTTAAAAATTTTTGGTCCTGTATATCTGTTGATAAAAAAAAAAATACATGTTTTGAATATATCTCCAATAATAATAGATATGCATTACTGTAGTAATATAATAAATACGTTAGAAAATATATCCATAACATTTCAAATGGTAAGGATATGAGATAGAGTAAATAAAAATTCTATTATTTTAAATTTGTACTCCACTTTGGAGGCTATTTCTTATACTTTAGTATGTATATATATCACATGGGGATATTATTAAAATGCAGATTTTGATTCAGTAGGCCAGGGATATGGCCTGAGAACTTGCATTTTTAACAAGCCAGTAGATGATGCTGATTTGTTAGTCCACAAACCATATTCTTAGTAGCAAGACTCAGAATCAAATATCACATTTTATAAATTACTTCCTCTTGTGTGGCATGTTTCAGAAAATTTAACAGCACATTTTTGCCAGGGAAACCTGCCCAAACTACTCCTAGTCATAATGCGGTGTTTCGGCTGGCTTTGTTTGAAAGATGGTGTTTCAGAATAGGTCTGTGTTTCTTCCAGCCCTCAGGGAGGGTTTCTGGCTATCCCGATCCCCAAACCTGGGCTTCAAGACTCAGATGACCAGATGGATAAACTCTTTTGGCTCTCAGTCATCCTGCCCATTATTTTCCTCCTGAATATCAAGCCCTGAGCTTGTTTGGTAACATTCTCCTGTTGGCTTAGCACCAGCAAAACTGGGACTCACATGAGTCACTATCTTTGTGCAAAACAAAACTTTAAGTAGGTGTCAAAAGCTCAGTAATTAAAATATAATACTTATAATTCAATATTTAAATATTAAGTTGGGAAATTATAAATAAAGTTATATTAGTCTCAATATTCTTCCTTGCTTGCCCTGGGCTTTGCACACTGCAGCACCTGTGCACTACAGCAGACACTTCCTAAATGTCTTGCCAGGTACTTATTAAAAGCAGCCTGCAATAACTATATATATATATATATATATATATATATATATATATATATATATATAGATAGATAGATAGATATATATACATATATAAATCATAATACACACATTTGGAGAAAATAAAATATTTATAACATTGATACTCTTAGTTATTAAAAGCTGAGAAGGAAGATTTAAAATTTTGATGTCTTTTGATAGAATTAGCCTGAAGGATTGAATAAATAGCCCCATTATAAAAATATTACCCTAGTCCCAATCTTAAATGATGCCTTAAATCTGTCCCACAATTTCTCTGCTATAAGGGAAATGCAGGAGGTACCAGATTTCTTAGAATTTGTAGCAAGGGGCTAGAAAAATTACTTAAAAATATCCACAAAGAAAAAAATGCGTTTAAACTCACTATTGAGATGTCTGTCTCAATGTGTCAGTGAATGACCTCAAGATCCACTCAAGTAGATGGAGTAATGGGGGTCAGATATAGGGGAGGAGCAGGATGGTGAAGTGGGTAAAGTGGATCAAATATCTGGTAGCTGAAGGAAACTGGACTTTGGGTGGTAAACACACAATAGAATATACAGATGTGAAATTATAATATACACCTGAAAATTATATAATTGTATTAACCAATTTACCCCAATAAACTTAAAAAAAAAACTTAAAAAAAAAGAGAGATCCACTCAATCATCCAAACAGAAACTTAGATGCAGTCTTTAATTTTTCCTTTTTAAAAATTTGTCCACATTCAATTGGTTGCTAAATTATTTCAATTATATTTCTCAGAGGCTTTTGGTTCTGCTTTCTAATCTTTCTAATCCTCCTGCCGCTAAACCATCACCTTCTGCTGCCTGCAGTTCTCTTCCAGGTTATTCTAGGTTATTCCAATTCCAATTCATCCTCCACATTGCTACCAGATCTAATCATTTCATTTTATAGCTTTAAATCTTAAGAAAGCATCCTGGCTCCAGTCCCTCTGCCTAGCCTTATCTTCCACAATTTCTCCCATACACATGAAGGAAAGCATAAGTTGCTACCCCCAAACATACATTTGAGATATTAATTATTTTAAGCTGGTTATTTTTAGGAAACAAACATCTCAGGAATACCCTTGAACTTCCCCCTAACTGCCTAAAAGAATTTAGATAAAGGTCCTGGTCCAGGAAGTGAGCTATTATCCTAGATAACTGTAGTTTAAAATAGGTGCATGGACAGAGATGAGCCAAGCAAGGCCCATTTGTTCAAAGTCCCCTCTGTCCTATTGTTAAAGGTTTCTGAGGTTTGCAACTGAAAGACTCCTGACCAATACAATAAACTTGATAAAATGAAATTCTAGTGTTGTTCATGATCATAAAATTGGTAAGTGTTGTTTCTGGTTTCTCATTGAGTTTGGCCAAAATGAACTGTAAACAAACTTCTCTGTGGATAAAAGATGGAGAGAAGAAAATAAAGATAGGTAAGTAGTATTTATTCCTATGAAGATTTTTGTTTTTTGATTTGACCATACTTTGGAACTGTCTAAAACAACCTATATACCTATGATTACAAATATATAGCGTTCAATATATATGCATTATATGTACTTAATGCAACTGAGAGTAAAACAAAAAATTATGAATTTTTCAGACCTGGCACTTTTCTTGCTCTACTGGTCCTAACATTATTCAGAAGGGAGAAAAAAAAAAAAACAGACAAGAAAAAATTTATCTTCATTACTGTTTTCTACTTGCATCTCTGCTGAGTGGCATAGTGACCTTCCTCCCACAGATGTTCATAGGCTGCTAGTTTTTCAACACCTGTTACTGCTGCCAGTTTGAAAATTCAGAGGCATACGGCTGGACTTTGCACTTACTAGGGTCACAAATGGAATCTCCAAAGCCAATGGGATTTATCATCTCAAATGATTCATCTGATAGAAGTATATGCCCTTAGGCCATTTGCTCCAGCCTGAGCTACTTACTAGAGAGTCTCTGACAACCTTTGACTTTTGATGCCCTCCGACTTGCTGGCCACAGCAAATGTGGAAATTGACAGTAGTCATTTAAGCAATACATCTGTCTTTATCTTAATTATTTTATTCTTTTATGGATCATGATCAACTGCTTTAAAATCTTACCTTGTCCTCTGAAAAACTCTTTCCAAATATAACCTACAAATTGACCACAGCTCACTCATTAGCAAAGTCAAATGCCATGATGTTCTCTTTAAATATCCAAAAATTAGGCCTAGAGAAGATGTTTAACCAAACGTTCTTATATAAGACTTCCACTGCATTTATAGACTTCCTATTACTGTTCACCTTTCATCAGGAAAGGAAATCAAGTGCTTTCAGTTCGGACATTCGCAGCTCAAACCAGAAACCCTTACAAAGCAATACACGATTCCTTCCATGAGCAGCACATTCTTTCCTCATCAGCAGATGGATAATGCAAGCAATACGTTGGCTGTCCTGATACTGTTGAGGCATGGACTTTGAAGGCAACTGTCAGCAAGTGAGCCTGTGGACATGCCGAGGGTCACTCTCTACATGTCTTCTTCTTTTAATTTCACTCCCAAACCTCTCGTTAAGATGAGAAGTCTTACCTCCCCTATGTGTGACTTTCTCAGCAGCTTGCTGGCCTGTTCTCTAGTTGGGTTGATTTATGATTTAATTTTATGGATGATATCACACAATTATCTCCAGATGGAATAATCAGGATGAAGAGCTGCCAACCAACATTAGTAATGAAGCAGGTTCATCCAGCACCAGCTATTTCTTCACTGTAATTATTTTTCATTTTGACTTCATGAATTTGTCCAGAAACACTGGGTATTCCTCTCCAACAGGGACTCATTTGTCTAATTCAAATGAGATTATATTACCATGGTCCCCATATTTCCTCCTATTTCTCTTATCACTTTGTATCCAACAGTGAGACTCATAAATGATGATTGGTAGAGCTAAAGATATACAAAATTGAATCTGCCCCATTTATGATATACTTACAGAGTCATCCTGATGAATTTTGAATTTTAAAGTTTTGATTTAGGCAAGCACTTTGATGACAGGAAGAAGCAGAGTTGGTGATCTGCATGATTCTTCACTGCTAAATAAACCTTACCAAGTCAAAGCCAGACATATGAGGTCAGCTGTAATTACTGTGTCTATTGCATTCACTGAGTCTTCCATTGTTATGTGATTCTGTGATCCCAAAGAACTTTTTTTTTAATCCTGCACTACAGAATTCTGAGGTATCCATCCAGCCAGTGTTTTCATCTTCCTAGTTTGCTCTCGAGCATAAGAAAACTGCATGCTCATTCTGTCCCCAAAGCATCAAAATGGCCCATAAATGCACCTTAACTACAATAGCCCTGTAGTTGGGTGTTGGTTCTTGCCAAATAATAACACAAAATTACAACTGCAAAACATATTCTAAAAACTCTAGATGCTTGCTCATTTATACATTTATTCATTCATTCAACAAATATTTATTTCTATGTCAGATTATTTTCAGGCTTATAGTCCATATAAAAAGTTTCTTTAGCTATAGAATAATGGAAAAATATTATAGTGTCTAATGCAGGGATGGTGGAGGCATGGGAAATGACATAATTAGGTGGATTGTGGAGAAAGATTGAAGCAGGGAGTGGTTCTGTAAGAGTGGGCATTTAACCAAGAGCCTACTAATTGGTATTTAGACAAGCCCTCTAGGTAATTCTGGCAAGTGCTAAAGTCATTGGAGTATTGCAAGAGTAGCTTTTTTTGTATTTCAGATGAATATCTTTATTTACCAAAATAATTGTCTTGGTTTTGAAATTGTGAGTACTACAAAAAACTCAGAAGTAATTTATGAAAGCTTTTTTTTAGTTTTCTGGAATAATAAATAATGTCAATAAAGCAATAATTTTGTAGAGTAAAAGGAAGTCCAAAGAATTGTCCCTACCTGACATTGCATTATTCCATCAAAATCAGGAAAGTCTGTAATATTTAGTTGTAAAATTTTACCAAGTCTTTGGAAAAGTGTCTTAAAACCATCATCAGGATTATTATGAGGACATTCTTGAATTAACACAAAGGTTATTAACTTAATTTATTGCATTGAAATTTCTTCATTCTATATTAGCTTAAAAGCTACCTCGAATGCACTATAATATTATTACAAGATCATGAGCTTTGAAGTCAAATAGACTTGGGTTCAGATTGCAATTATGTCATTTATTAGCTGTGGAACTCTGGGCAAACTACTTAACCACCCTATACTTCCAATTATATGATGATACTGATTGTTGTATTTTTTAAAAATTATGGAATAATAAGCACTTAGCATAGCATACAATGACAATTCAATAAATACAAATTCTCTCCCATTTATTCCATTCGAAAGTGACCCTGAATTTCATGCTACTTAGTTCCTTTCTATATATGGTTTCTAAATGCTGAGTTTGTGCAATATCACAGGTTTGGTTGTTGAGAAGCTGATACATGGTAGAGTTGGAGTATGGATATTTATTAGGGATTGACACCTTTAGGTGTGAATTAGGGAGGGAGCAGCAGCAGAACCGGAAAGAGAATAAAATTGAATTGTAGTGAAGATCTGGCAAAGCCTTGGCCAAGGTAAGGGGCTCAGAAATAAATATTACCCATCAGAGTTGTCCTGTGGCCAAATAGCTAGGGTTTATAACCCCATGTCACTCAGTCATTGAATCTAAGAATATCCTGAGAATTCTATGAGCTTGGGCAGGACAGCTCTCTACAGCAGAGGTAAATCCTGAAGTTGATGTTAGCCATGTGCATTTTCCACAGCTGGGAAACAAGTTCTTCCTTGAAGTGAGACATGGGTCCTGCATCTTCAAGTCCACCATGTGTAGTATCAGATCCAGGATTTCCTCTTTGCTACTTGTGTAAATACTACTACTACTACTAGCCAATTTTTATCATCTAACTGTTCCAGTTACTGCCTCCAAGTGCTTTATATTTCTTATATTCAACAACCTGTTAGGTAGATACTGTCAGTGTCCTTATTTTACCAAAAACAAAAATAAGTCCCAGAGAAGTTAAATGACTTACCCCAAGATTATGTAGAAAATGGCAGAGCCAGATCAAATTCACCTAAATTTACTTACAGCTTGGAGTCTATTGTAAGTCTTTAAATCTAGTTGCCTTATCTAAAAAATAGATGACGTTGAGAGTTAAATTAAATGTAAAGCATCTATCATACTGTCTCAATTAGAGCTAACTCTTATTAAAATGAAAGTTGTGAGTTAGAAGCTTTAAGGCATTCAGTCTCAACAGGAGAAAAATTGCCTCCAGGGGAGAAAAAAAAATTGGTTCTTGGGGGACAAATATATCTTGTTCCTGATATTAGGGGAAAAGCATGCAGTTTTTCAAACTTACATTATGTCAGCTATAGATTTTTAAATTACAATTTCTTTATGTTTTGTCGTCTATTCAGGTTTTCACTTCTTGAGTCAGTTTTGATAGTTCGTGTTTTTTTTCTCTGAATATGTCAATTCACCTAGGCTATCTAATTTGTTGGCATACAATTATTCATAATTATTCATAGTATTTCTTTATATAGCTTTTTACTTCTACAAAATCAATAGTAATGTCCAGAATGAATACAAATAATGTGTTTCATTCTAAATTTTAATAGTTTGAAATTTTTTTTGATGAGAATAGCTGAAGATTTGTCAATTTTGTTGATCTTCAAAAAAAAAACAATTTTTGGTTTTATTAAATTTGCCTGTTGATTTTTTAATTCTGTTTTATTAATATTAACTGTAATAATTATTTTCTTCATCCTGTTTGCTTGGATTTCTTTTGTTTCATTTTTATAGTTTAAGGAAAAAGTTTAGGTTACTGTTTTGAGTGTTGCATCTCATAGGATTTGGTATGTTTTGTTTAGTTTTCATTCACCTCAAAAATATTCTCTAATTTCCCCTTGTAATTTTGTTTCAGTGACCCATTAATTTTTTTGAGTATTATTTATTTTCCACATTTTGATGAATTCCCAGTTTATTTTTGTTATTGATTTCTAATATCATTCTGTTATAGTTGGAAAACAAATGTATTATTTCAAAATTTGTAAAATTATTGAGATTTTTTTGTAGCCTAACATACTGTCTATACAGCAGAATGTTCCATGTACACTGAGGAAGAGCAAATATTCTCCAGATATCTGTTAGATTGTAGTGTTGTTAACTTTTCCTAATTCCTTGTTGATCTGCTTAGTTGCCTATTTATTATTGAAAATGATTGGAATTTTTGCTGAATTGCTTGTTTCTCCCTTCAATTATATCAGTTTTTGCTTCATATATTTTAGGGCTCTGTTATTATATGCATATGTGTTTATAAATGTTCTGTCTTTCTAACAGAGTGGCCCTTTTAACATTTTTAACTGTTCTTTGTGCCTACTAAAAACTTTTGCCTTAGAATGTATTTCTGTGATTTTATTGTAGACATGTCAAGTCTCTTTTGAATATAATATTTGCACAATATATCTTTCCCAATTTTTAATTTTTAACTTTTTTTTTTAAATCTAAAGTGTGTCTCTTGTAAAGAGCACATAGTTGGCTCATTTTTTTTGCTGTTGTTTTCTTTTGTTTTAAAACAATTCTGCCAATATGTAACTTTTGATTGAAATGTTTTTTACATCTGCCATTTTGCTATTTATTTTCTATATGTTTTATATCTCTTTTGTTTCTCTATTCTTCCATCTCATTTTGTTTTTCTATTAAGTTAATATTTTATAATGTTAAAATTTAATTCCCTTTTTATCTCTTTTACTCTATTTTTTTCATTTATATATTTTTCATATTTACCCTGGGCATTACAATGAGCATATTATAACAATTTAGCTTAAATTAATACCAGTTTAATTTCAGTAACATGCAAATTTTTTCTTCAACTGTATCTTTATTCCTCTACCTTGTGTTGCTATTGCCATACAAATAATATCTTTTTATACTTTAGGCCCATTAACACAGTTTTAATAATTATTGCTTTATACAGTTATCTTTTAAATCACATAAAGTTACAAATGAAAATACATTTATGCTGTCTTTAATTTTGACCCATGTATTTACTTTTCTTGGTGCTTTTTTTTCTTTGTGTAGATTCAAATTGCTGTCTAGTGAGTACCCTTTTGTTTCAAATTAAGACTTCCCTTAATATTTTTTATAGAGCAGTTAATTTCTTCTTTTTTATGACAGATATTTTTGCTTTTATAGAATTATTGGTTGGCAGACTTTTTTCTTTCAGTACTTTGAGGAAAAATCAATAATAAGTAAATGTCAAAGTTTTATTTTAAATTTGCTGCAAAAGAATAGACTCTAAGCAGACAAAGTAAAACACTTCTCATTTTTATGGGAAATAAAGAAGATAGTAAATAAATGTCTAATTAAAGATTTTAAAGATTCTAACTAATGGTTTACTGTGTGGGTGGGTAACTACCTCCTCAGAAAATAATCTTAATCTTATTAAAGTCTACCAGAAAATTGTTTGAGTATTTAATCTGAAATGCTAATTATTTCCCAGAAGAAGATAGTAAATCATAATAGTTCACATATTCCTATCCACTTCAAGTTTAGAACAATTTTTCTTTCTTAATAAAAACACTTAATCCTCACCTCCTTAAAACCAGTGTCATAACCGTGGAAAGAAAAATAGAGCTTGGATCAAGCAGCCCTGTTAGCTCTCATTTCTACTACTAAATCAACCCAGTGGTCATCCCCAACCTAAAGTGTTTTTAGAGTTTACACTCTGTTTCTCTGAATTCCAGAGAGGGAGTAGCAAAATAATTTTCATGTCCCCAGTGAAGACCCAACTTAGTAACTGGAAGCAGATGAGACATGGCAGTTCAATGCTGGCTAGTTCTGGGCTGTCTTCTAACTTCTATTAGAGAAAATAATTCCATCTACTGGTTCCTTTTCTGTCTCAGGTATAGAGATCCATCTTCTCCTAGTGGAGAATAGAGCATCCTTGCATAATTACACCTTTTCTGGTTTGAGCATCATTACTTTTCTTGCTCTTTCTTGGTTACTAGGTACTGATGGGGGTAAAGGAGAAAGAGAAAATGTAACATCAGATTATATGAATGATAGAAATTAAGCTTCAAGTTACTGTATAGTCATGGTCTTCAAAAAACCTGTCCTAAGTCAGCTTTAATATTCCTTGTTACTAACTAAAGTATTTTTAAATTTGCTTCAATAATTAATTAGTTTAATAAATCCATGTCCAGTACCTTGTGAGCAAAAAGAATGGGTCAATTTGTTCTTCATCTTTAATAGAGAGTATCTATTTGACATATGGAATTAGTTTCTGCCTTCTGCTAATTGTAAAGCAGAAAGTTCCCCAGTATAGAATGTTCATCACAGGTAGGGCCAACATGGCATGATGGAGATCATTGGTGAAAGCATCTTCTAGTTAACTGTTCAAAGTGTCTGATACAACTGTTGCATTAAAGACTTTGCAGGCATAACCACCAAGAAAAAAGTTAAAGCTCCTCATTCCCAAATCACAAACTTATTAGGTAAATTCATGCCATTACAGCAGGATTTCTCAACTTGAGCACTTTTGTCATGTTAGAGTGAATAATTCTTGGTTTTGAAGGAAGGGCATGTCTGTGCATTGTTTAGCAGCATCCATAGCCTCTATCCACTGTACGTCAGTAGGAACCCCCCCCCACACACACACACACACACAAAGTGACAATAAAAATGTCTCCAGACAATGCCTGATGTCCCATAGAAAAAGCAAAATTGCTTCCATTTGAAAACAACTTTTCTACACTAAGAAGAGAAGAGCATCAAACTTATTTAAACTGTATATTTCACTTTTTTTTCTCCCTGTATTAGTTTGTTAGAGCTGCCATAACAAAATGCCACAGAATGGGTGGCTTAAACAGCAAATATTTATTTCTCACAATTCCGGAGGCTAGAAGTCTAAGATGGAGGTGTTGCAGGTTTGTTTTTTTCTGAACGTTTTTTTCCTTGGTTTTCAGATGGCAGCATTTTGCTGTGTCCTCACTTGGCCTTTCTCTGTGCACACTCATTCCTGGTATCTCTCTCTCTTGCATGTCCTAATCTCTTCTTATAAAGACACCAGTCAGATTGAATTAGGGTTGACCCTAACCAACGTATTTTAACTTAATTACCTCTTCAAAGGTCCTATCTTTAATATAGTCATATTCTAAGGTCCTGGGAGTCAGTTTCAGCATATGAATTGAAGGTGCAAGTAGCACAATTCAGTCCCTAACACTTTTTTCCCCTGAAAAATCAATTAGATGCTGGTGATAAGCAGTTCAACTTCTGAAAAACAACAGAAAGATGGTTTGAGAGGGCTAATATAGGCTTTTCTTTCTCAGCCTACCTCCCCCACCCTACCCCTCAAGCCCTGTGGTACAGCCGACTAATGAATGTTTCATTTTCTCAACTCATTTTAATTATAGATCAGATTTTTCACATTGATTGTGGAATGAGGTATCAGTATGATACTTCATTATCCAGACGTATTTAGTCATGCTAGGTTCTTCAAATATATCCTTTTTCTTGTAGTTCATACTGGTTAAACAGAAACATTTGTTTTTACAAATGTTTGCAACGATTTGGAATACCAATCTAAAGATTAGAAGATTGGATTTAGTTCTGATGAGATTCTTAAACTCTACCTTTTACAATTTTATTTAAAAATTTTTAAACTATCTCTTCTTTAGGCAACAGACTTTCTTACAATAATCTCAATATATCACACACTAGCTATTTATTATAAATGTTAATTAAAATATATATTTCTATTTAGATTATTTAATATTTGTTTTCTGTATTTTGTAGCATTTTGTGAAGCAAAATTGAAGAAAACTGTTAGATTATGAATCTAATCCATTGTGGAAATAAAAACAGTTGAAGACCATTTGGTCATTGCTGCTCTGACATATCTGGAGTCTCCAAGTGAATTGGAAACTGAAGTTTTTTATAAATAACACTTTGAAAGACAATGTAGATTGATTGGAAAGAAGCATCAAAATTATTTTTTCTTCACTAAGAGAACTCTCCAATGGCAAAGGCCTTAAAAACAACCAATAAGTGTAGAATCCCTTTATATCAAAGTTTAAAAAATAAAACTACATGAAAAAGTACATATTAAAATGTTGTCAGCATTATTAGAGATGTAATTTTTTCATCTTTATACTTTTCTCGGTTTATCATTTTTCTATGAAAGACTGTATTAATTTTGAAATCAGGAAAATAAAAAAGCCCTCCATAAAGGCTTGTGATGGCTATGGTGGATTGGCTTTCAATGAGAATCTCATTCTCCTAGTGTGCCCCAGTGTACTACAGAGCCTTACTAGCAAAGGTTTACATTTTTCTACTTTTTTATAGCTAGAGTTCCAAATCTTTAGGTTCAACCCATCAGGTTCACTTCTATGAGATTTAAAACACAAAAATGAGTCAGAGACATAGTCAACATATTTTTTTTTCCATAGCAGCGTTAAGCTTCACTGACTTTATGCATTTCAAGAGGCAAGGTATGGAATATCCATTTTTCTTTTCCAATAAATGTCTAATAGTCATGACATAACTCTAGGGATATGGCAGGGGCTTTCCGATCCCTGGAACTGGGTCAAATTGGTTTGATTTTGGACCTCACACTTTCATTAATGGCTTTCTGATGAAGGCTATAGTTCCCCTAGTAAACTATGTTGTTTTGGGAGATATTTAGAGCACAGCAAAAGGCCCAAGCTCTTTTACTAAGTTTCAATTCAACCTAATTCTCTCTATTAAATTGGTTACTGCTTTACATAGCTAGAGAGGTTTCTGCATTTCTCATTTGAAGCCCAATGTACTCAAAGCTGTAGAATATCATTTAAAATGATCAGTTTATTACCTTTTATAGGGTTATTATTTTATAAGTAAACTATCCTGAAGAGAGAAAAAAATACATATAAACCCCTATTTCTTTTTGACCTCACAAAGCTAATAATCTGGGTGTCTTCTAAGTAGCTAAGATGCAAGAAATGATATAAGTTTGTAGTTAGAATAAACCAAATTCTGACCACATATATCAAGAAGGCTGTACTGGTGTCAGTGGTATCATCATTTAGGGATTTTCATAGTTGGAAGTAGGGGTAGAGGATTAGAAGTTAGAAAGGAAAATAACAGAATTTTGCTAACTGAATGCTTATACGAGGTAGAGTTAAGGGAGCAAAGATAAATTGGCTTTTGCACTTGAGAGATGGAGAGAATGTTGATATCATGAGGAGAATAAAAAATACAAGCATGTATCTGGATTTGAGATAAAGATAATGAGCCCAGATTTAACACATTAATTAAAATCTAAGTTCTATTAAAGAGGAAGTTGTTTTCACTAGAATGGTGAAAAGAGTTGAGCTAACTGGGAATATTAACCAAAAGACTTACTGTGTAATTGCTCACCCAAAGAAATCAATAATCAGGATTCTAAGAAAGGGGAGGTAGGGAGGATGTCCAAGATCAACACATCTCACTGAAGCATATGGGAAAGCATGGAGGTGACCAAACAAACAAAAGAAGTCTCAGCAAGTGTAAAGGAAGAGAGGTGGTCATTGAAACCCTGTGTAGACATACTAGGCTCAAGCCAGGACATTTTCTTCACAAGGATCCTGGGACTATTGAGGTTGAAGGTCTTAAGAATCTGAGCCAGAAATGGACAAGGTGCCAGGAGAAATATCTTGGAGAAAATATTAGCAAACAATTAGTAATGAAGGCCTCAGTCATACAAATTTAGATATTGGGACCATGCTCTTTGAGGATATAGTTGATATCACTGACTCTTAGACAGAGAGAAAAAGGTCTACTGTCAAATTCATGGGGTGAAATAGTGAAAAAATCAGTGATTCAGACTTAAAAGAGGGATTCTGGGAGATAAAAAGATATACAGGACAATATTCTCTAGTGCAGGAAGAGGAAGAACTATAAGTAGTTAAAGGTGGTTGACAAGCATCAAATACTGCTGAAAGTTTGAAGATGAGATTGTTAAATGACCATTAGACATTGTTAACTGAAAGGTCATTTGTCACTAGTGACCTTCAAAGAGAAAATTTGAGTAGCATGGCCTGAGTAAAAGAAAAAAGCTCAGAGATTGAGGAGGTCACAGATGGTATTTAGAGAATCTATTTTGGGCTTCCAGCTTAATTAGCAGGCAGAGATCAAAAGTTCAAGCTATTTTAGTTTATACTGCTGGGAAACTGATGCCCTGGACTGCTGCATTTTCTTGCAATTTTTTTTTTTTGTCTTAGAATAATTGACTTCACCTTTCTCTTGGTTGAAAGGAAAAACCATGCACTTTTAAATAACATCTGATCTATTGAAGCTGGGTAGGAGGTGGAAAGACACAAGTAATATCATTCCTGACAAGATGATGAAATAGCTTGGGTCTTTCAGTGCTTCTAGGGCACATATCACAACATGCAAGAGTTCAAAGGGGGAGAATGGGAGTGTATCTTTCAAGGGCAACAGAGTTAAGAGCAAGTTTAGAGTGTCAGGCTGGTTTTTCTCTTAAAGGCTTCATTTTTCCTATCCAATAGTATATATTTTCATGTTAGTAAGGAGTGGGGAAGGATGGAGTTGGCAAGAGATTATAAATTTGAAGGTTGGGGAGGATATTATATTTCCTATATAACCTTGTCTAGAATGCCTAGTTGGAGGCTGGCCAGGTTCATACATTACCCCCTGGATAACATAAATTCAGACAAATTATAAGATAATATCAGCCAGACTAGCCCCTGTCTTTCATTAAATTAACATAGGAACACAGGATCAGGGCAACGAGTACTGAAAAGGAAGCCCTTTAATAGGCAATATTGGAGACTAAAGGTCAAAATAGAAATTTATATTTTTTATATACGTATATGTATACATGTACATGCAGGTATATGTGTCTCTGTATACGTATATGGACATGTCTGCTTGGAACATTTTTCCTTCAGATCTCCACAAGACTGAGTCCCTCTCATCATTCAGGTGTAGGCCTAAATGTCACCTCCTCAGTGGGGCTTTCCTCAACAATCTCATCTAAAGTGGCTTCATTCTTTGTGACATTACCCTGATTATTTTCTTCAATGCACTCTTCACTCTCTAAAATCACCTTATTCATTTTTTTTTGTTTGTTTATACAGATGTCTTTTCTTATCCATGGGAGATACGTTTCAAGTCACCCAGTGGATGACTGAAATCACAGGTAGTACCAAACTTAATATATACTGTTTTGTTTTGTTTTGTTTTGTTTTGTTTTTTTACTATACATAACATATTTTTCACCTAAAGGAAGTACTTTAAGGTCTCTCTTTGGCATATCTGAATTGCAAGCATTCCTGCACTTGTGTCTTGGGGCTATTATTAAGAAAAATAAGGGTCACTTGAACACAAGCATTGACATACCACGACAGTAGATCTGATAACCAAGATGGCTACTAAGTGACTAATGTATGAGTAGCATATTCAATGTGGATACTATGGACAAAGATATGATTCACAACCTGGGCAGAATGGAGTAGGACAGCCCAATATTTCATCATGCTACTCAGAATGGCACTAGTATAAAAATTATCAATCGTTTACTTCTAGAATTTTCCATATAATACTTTCAGACCATGTTTGACCATGGGTAATGAAACCACAAAAAGCAAAACTGCAGATAAGGAGGCACTACTGCTGTGTATTTCTCTCTGCATTTCTAGTACCTATGACAGTGTCTGAAATACAGTAAGTGATCAATAAATTATTTAAATAAATAAATATGTCTAAATAGTAACAGAATTTATATTTTAGTTGAGGATTATAAGATGATAATGTGGAGAGTGAAGGAAAAAGTCTTTTCATTATAGAAGAGAATGAGATACTTTATAGATTAAAAACAAGTTGTTGAAAATAAAAGAAAGACAAAGTAGTTACCTGATGCAGTGAGAATAAGAGCAGCGGTTTAACTTTAGAAGAAAGAAGAAAATTTATTCAACTAGAGGAACCACTCATAAGAAGGGTGAAAATAAGTAAAGATTTGATCAAATCTGAGGTAGAGGGGAGTGAAATACTAGAGAATGATCATAGGTCATTCCTAAGAAAGAAGGAATTCAAACATTTCAAAAAGATGTTTTCTATAATATATTTGCCTCTACTAGCTTTCATTTTCTTTCGTTATTGGCTTCAGTTTGATAATATTTTGTTGAGGATTTTTTAATCTAAGTTTTAGAGAGATATTGGTCTGTAGTTTTCTGTTTTTGTACTCTGTCTGGTTTTTGTATTAGCATAATACAGTCTACTCTGGAGTAGACTGTGTGAAATAAAATTCTTGTTAGTTCTTTAAATGTTTCGTAGAATTCACCAATGAAAATATCTAGGTCTGGAGATTTTTTGGGGGGTGGGAATGGATGGGGGAGATAACATGTTCCTTTTATTCCAGCTTTATTCATTTATATTGACTATGTATTGATTTTTAGTTTGGGGATTTGATATAAATGTAGGCATGAATATGGGATATGATACATGAGTAGCAATTGTTGCCAATATGTTGATATAGCAGACACATCAGTGTTCCATCCTTTTCCTTATGGTCTCCCTTACTATTTCTGTGTTTGGCAGTCTGTCTTCCAGTGGCCAGTACATGCATCTTTGTTGGAAGAACACTGAAATTCACTTAGCTCACATGCAAGGTTGGTAGGAAGGGATGAGAATTAACATCTCCCTTCCTCTAGATGTCCCTAACCAATGACTGACATGTATAGGGATATAAATACCCAGTTTCCTCACTTTCCACCAGATAATACTGAAGATTGGATTTTGCATCATTTCCAGAGTTTCTCTACAGAATTAAGTTTCAATAGTTCATATGGAAGCCAGCTTTCTAATATACCCTTTATTGTTTGCTTTTCTTCTTTGTATTTCTCTGCCCCTCACCTATGCATCCTATTTGTACTTCCTGATAAACTGCTTACGCTCAAATCTTTGTCTCAGATTATGTTTTGGAGGGCACTCCTCATAAGACATTTCATATCATATGACTATCTTATCCATAGTAAATGCAAATTGAGACTATAAATTGAGAAGCAGAAAATCTTATAAGGGAAAATTATGGAATGTACATCAATATCTTCTATTTAGACCTCATACGCCTCTGTGTGTGTATTATGCAAAAGTGAATATTGTATGAGATACATTAAAAGTCAATTTAGTGAAAATAAGCATGCTATTTCAAACCACATTTAAGTGAAATAGCCTTCCAGGGCTCCAACCATGATGCCTACGGAAACTTTTGTTCAGGTCCTAGAGTGGAAATTTACTGAATATAAACTAAAATTTCACCCTAGCTTTTCCCCTCCTTATATAACATTAAAAAAGAACAATAACAAAAAAATATCTATAAAGAGCACTCATGAAAAGGGAAGTGTAACTGCTATTTAAAAAGCATGAGATAATTTTTTATTACAATCATGTGAATTACAAGCTAAAATTTTAATGCAAAAATTTGTCATTTTCTATCACAGAAAGAAAAATTTGTACTGTAAGTAAAAGTATGGTTAAAAGTAAAAACCATATATTTAAGCACTTCCAACTCAATCATCCTTATACGCAAGGAGATCATGAGGTACATGCTGGAATATTGTGAATTATCAAAGGTTATATCAGGAATGTAGGTCGTATCTGCAATTTTTGGAACCCATGACATAATCTTTGGGGAAATGCCAATCAATAGAATGGGTTAACATTGGAAATTGTTTTTCATCTGAAGGTCAATGTTGGGAGGGTAAAAATAGTTATAAATAACAAATGAAAAGAGACTCTGCAAACAAGATAAGGAGAGATGAACATAAGGAGAAAATCTGGAGCTTGGAGCTACCTAAGCTTATGCTGCCAGGTGCTACAATAGTACTACCTAGAATGTCTGTGAGCTAAGTGTTGGGTGGAAAAATTGTGGTGATGTGGATAATCTTCAGAAATATTTTGTTGAAAATGCATGCAAAGCCCCATAAATACAGACCCTTCCCCTCTTTCCACCTGTACCTAGAGCAGTTTAACAGCAAAGCTTCAATCATATTCTTTCCTATCACCTCATCCCCCTGCAAACTGAATTCTTTCTCAAGGGTCTTTTGGCCTTCTCACCTTTTTCATTAAAGGCTGAAATTTAGATCTTAAATATAAATAAAGTTCTTTTATTTGTATAGAACCTAAAGTTAACAAGTGATTGCACATGATTCTCACAACAGCTATACGAAGTAGGTCCAACATATTCTCATTACTACTATATTAAAGATTGAAGAGAGGTTATTTATCAAGAGAGTTCATTCAAAAATGCAAATATCCCTGGAGATCACTAGATATATAATACCTCAGAAAGAAAAAAAATACTAGACAAATGCCTGCTTAAAATGCAGGCGAGAAGAGATTAGAGCATAGAGGATAAGAAAGTGCTGGGAAACTGACTTTGAATTTCGTAATTTGCCTAGTATCATCCCTGAGTGAAATTGAGCGCCTCAAGGCAGGACCATGCTCAAAAATCACACACTTTCATTGTGAACTGCACAAAAATTCCCTAAACATCTCTTCAGATTCTCTGTTCATGTTGTCTGAAGTTCTGATAAAGAGAAAAGAAAAAAAAAATCTCCCCCTTAAATGTCTGCAGAATTTAGGTCAGGATGATTTGGCCTTGTGTTTAATTCAATTATGGTAAAAGGCTTACTTTCACCACCTAGTGGCCAGGAAAAGATTTTTCTCTCCATGAAGATGAAAAATGGCAGAAAAGAAAAGGCAACAGAATAGGCAGAGTAATAGCAACTATGATTTTTTTTTTTAGTATTTGTGCAAATACTGTGCTAAATATTTTATAAAACTACCAGTCCCCACACTTGAGAGACAGAAATTATCATCCCCATCATCCCCATCCTACTTGAAGGAAGGAGAAGTTAAGTCACATGGCTAAACTATATGACTTGCTCAAGTTCACATAGCTCAAATGCACATACCCAGAATTTTAACCCAAGTGTGTGATTCCAAAGCCAGTGCTCTCCTTCATGAAGGAATTTTCCAGTGCTCTCTTTCATGAAGGAATTTGCTTCTAGAACACATGGATGCTAGACATCCTGTGATCTTTTTTGGAATCAAGTCATATGACACATATCAGTCAGCAAACTTAGCAATAATTCCAGATAGAGTGATAAGAGGATGACCTAGGACAGAGCACTGGGGAATTCTGATG
This sequence comes from Macroglossus sobrinus, assembly GCA_004027375.1. Lineage (NCBI taxonomy): Eukaryota > Metazoa > Chordata > Mammalia > Chiroptera > Pteropodidae > Macroglossus > Macroglossus sobrinus. The sequence continues at coordinate 497,925 of PVKZ01000375.1, forward strand.
TGTGTGTGTGTGTGTGTGTGTGTGTGTGTGTGTGTGTGTCTGTCTCTCTAAGGGAGATTTGTTTTTTATCTCAAAAGAACACTTTGTTTATTTTTATTATTAAGCAGTTACAATATTGGTTTCTCTTTCTTTTCCCAAAGAGAATATCTTTAAAAAAGAATACATTTTAAACCAGTCAACCATATAATGCAGACCTAACAGATTTTACAGAAATCTCACCAAATAAGGAAGTAAGATATATAGACTGCAGAATAAGAGAAGAGAACAGGGCGGTGAGGGGGACGGGTGCTCACAGCCAGTCAGGGTGGCCAGTGTTCTCCACAATGAGAGAATTAAACTTCCAAAAAGATATATACATTTTTTGTTGTGCCTAAACTGTTCAAGATTTCTTGAGCACTTACAGAAACAAAGCAAAATGAAATAGGATTTTTAGTGTTGGTTGCTTCTGATTCAGATCCAAGAAAAGGTGAAGAAATAGATTTCATTTGTTCAAATTATTGGTAAAACCTATATTTTTCCTTAATGGAGTATGGAACATATGATTCATTTTGTGAATATGCAGGAGAAAGGGAAAGAGAAAACAATGAATTTCTATCTATGTCATGTTTTATTGATTTGTTTGATAGCTTCTGAAACTAATAAACTAGTGAATGAATGGTCTAAAGGACTTTAAGGCGAAATCCAGAAATGCACTACATCTCTCCCTGAAATCCTCCAGGAATCACCTTTGTCATTTGGCTGGTGTTTGATGAGCAGTGGGGTTTCTTGTAAAGAAAACTTCTCCTAAGCTAAATTATGCTCTCAGTAAAAAAGACTGGATATTCTCATCTTCAGTAGTAGTCCTCAAAGTGTGGTCCAGGATCATCAACACCTATATCCTCTGCAACCTCTTTAGAAAGGCAAATTCTCAGGCCTTGCCCCAGATCTATTGAACCAGAAACTCTGCTGGTGGGGTCCACAATGTCTGTTTTTAACAAGCCGTGCAGATGATTCTGATGTCTGCTGACATTTACGAATCACTATATTTTAGGCAGTGATGTCACCTTCAAAAAGCGAGAGACAATGTCTAACAACCACAGAATGACAGAAAGAAACACATTACTCTCTCAGTGTTTCAAGATTATGTAACTACTCCTGGGATCAGACACAACTGTGAATAGAGAAAAGTACAAATTAAGTGCAATTAACTATCCACAATCATATGCAGATTGAAATAATTGTTTGAAACAAAAATTAAATTGAGTTGGAGAAGAATGAAATATTGCTTTTTGCACATCTTTTTAGTGGATTGAGATTTTACCTGCCACACTATATTTTCACTCCTATTTATTGGTCATTAAGTCTGCTGAGCTCCATAAATTGACATTAAATCACTGGAAATTCCTTCTTGTTACTTAAACTAATAATAATAATTAATAATAATAACAGTATCATTTTAAAAAATCAGTGTATGAATCTCATGTTGAGTAAGTGGACTTGATCATTAAGAATGGTGACAAATGCTGACATTACACGAAAATCACATTTGCTCTTCAAACACAAATCTGGGCTCCCATTACAAAGATAACTATAAGTATCCTATCTTCCCACTCCTAGATATTACTGACATTTTCTTTAGTATGAAAGGGATATAACTATTTTGCTTTGTTATTTTGCATGTAAACACATTTAGAAAAACAATAAAATATTAAGATATTAATTTGATTGTGTGCACAGAAATCATCTCCCTTTCCTGAAAACTCAACCACCCAACAGAGATAGCTTTGGTTGAGTTTTTAAAAACTCTGTAAACTCACTCATGAAAAGTGCTTCTCATCATAACAATTTCAATAACTCACAACTTTTTGTTGTGTTTTGCAGTACTTAGAGTTTCCTCATTTATTTTTTACTTCATCTGCACTAAAACGCTGCTCATGGGATATCATCATTCACATTTTACAAATGAGAAAATTCTGATTTTAAGAACTTGTAAAGGTGTCTTCTCCAAGATTGCAAGTTCATGGGAGTAGAGCCCTCCTTAGTGAGAAATAGTTTTCATGGCTGTGTCCCATTCTTCACAGGTTGAGTGCTTGGTCCAGCATTTTTCCTGTTACCTACTCTTGCATAGCAAACTTACTGGTATGGAAAAGCCACAATTGCTTTTTAGTACTATTTCTGATAGTTATGGAGGTTGATTGGGCCCAGATAGTAGGTGTACACTTAGGACCTCTTATTTGTTACACAGTGACTAGTGCTGGAGTCACCTTGAAGGATTCTTCACTTATATATTTAGTGCCTGAGCTGAGACTTACACAGATGAGACCAGACTGAGATCCTTCTAGCTTCTCTCTATATCTCTATATGGTCCCCCACTCAGGGTGGTGTCAGGATAGTAAGACTTCTTACAGGGTGATTCCGCACTTCAAATGTCCATACCTCAGAAAGTGAGACAGGAAGAGCTAAAATCACCTTTAATAACTCAGCCACCGAAGTCACAGTGTCATTCCTCCATCTCATGTTAGCTAGAAGTGTGTCAGTTAGACTCCCCCACCTTGATGGGAGGAGTGTCAAAGAATTTATAGACAAATAAAACCACCATAACATATAACAGAGATAAGTAAAAGACAGCAATAAAGAAGTTTCTTTCTATGAAAAAAATTTTTTTTTAAGAATTTTGAGAGTGTGTCTATTTGGATCCTATGCTAAATTAAAACTACTCTACAAATTTCTACATGTGTTTTGAGCTAATTTCTGATTAATCTCTTCATTTTCCCATAGATATTGAAAATCCTTCTTCCTCTCACCTCCCCAGTACTAACAATATAAAAATGACATGCAATTATGAGAATCTAGACCAAGATTTTCTTAAAGTGATAAATATGAAAAAAAAAAACAATTAAAATATTTCCTATGTGGGAAAGCAAGCTAGTTATATGCATAAATCCAAAAGGGATCCAAATCCTTTGGTAAGAATTTATATAAATAATTTATACTCATAGTTCCCTTTCTGACCCCCAAGAACTAGGGTATTAGCCTCCTCCTCCCCCAAAGGAGACTCAAACATTATTCCTTGGAGCAGTTAAACTAGAAATACTCTGGAGTTGGGGCACATGGATGAGTGAAAGATGGATGTAGAACACGTGACTATGATCATGAATATTAAGTGTCCTGAGCTCCTATTACTAGCTGCCAGGTATATACCTCATCTCACCCTACCCGGGCAGAAGCTGGGAGTATGTTCTCTAAAAAACCAGTAAGGCTTTTGAGCAAAGACCTTCAGATACTGACCTTTGAGAATCTCTCAGCCAAAAGTAGGTCCACAAGCAATCACCTGGTTTTGAAGCTCATCCCTGAACACAGTGCTTCCAAAGAGCTTTTATAGTGTCTGGCTCTTAAGAAGGAATGACACTCAACCATTTGAAGAAAGTCTTTGATAGAAGAACAAGAATCCAAAGTAAACAGAAATGGAGAACTATAAACAATCTTGAGCTCAGATACCCTTGTGCTAGGCAGTTTTCAGAGTGCCTCAAAGGCTGCGTAGCTCTTATTTTTGCAATAAACTTCAAAGTAGCCATCATACCAGCCCTGTCTAGTAATAAGGAGTAATAAGGAGAATGAGGTTTTAAATGACTTGCCGACAGTTACCAGCCAGGAAGTGTCAAAGTCATTTCTAACATTTACAGTCCCCTCTTCTCATGCTCTGTGAATTCTAACTTTATGACTCTGTCCCATGCCCATCTCTCCTTTAATTTCCTTGTAGTGATTATATTTTTGAAATAATTAACACATTATATAGTGTCCTGTTTCCTAATTGCCTGTGCATAACTATTTTGTACTTTGTCATGTCTGCACACAATGTCAGTGTACAAATGTGTGTTTCCAGTTTAATTTGCTATTCTGTTGCAATAGAGTCTATCACTTTTCTTCTTTAATTTATCTGGGTTGTAAAAGATACCATTTTCTCAGCTTTCCAGGGAAAACTGGCCGTGAGGTTTATTTAATTAACCTTGGCCATTTTATGTAGGTTAAACCCCCACTTTTCTAAGAGGATAACAAGAAGAGTCCTCTTGGGGACTAGTGAAGATAGGTAAGGGGATTTTATTGTTCCAGTGGCAAAGCAGTTGCCCCTTTTTCTTCTAAAATAAAATAAACCTTATTCTTCACTAGGTGAAGAGAAACTTTTAAAAGAAAGTGGGGGTGAAATTTTGTGGCTGGAAGTAGCATTTCAGTTTAGCAGCAAGCAGGTGTCTCTTTTCTGAATAATTTCAGGAACTAGGAGGAGAACGATCCTCTGCAGGAAATTAAAACTTGACAGTAGGGACGCAAGCAGACTTCCAAACCAGAATTATGGGCCAAATCTCTTGGAGTCCTTTGAGATAAAGTTGAAGGTTCACTATAAATCGAAGACAGCAGCACTGCACTTGATTCTCCCTGGAATTATTGATAAAAGATACACATGTGTCTTTGAGAAATGTTGATTTTTCTATTGTATTGGCCCTAAGGAAAAATTGTCTCAGTCATGATTATTGTAAATCATGTATGTAATCTCAATCCTCTTCATGACCTTAATCATCAGGGAGAGTAAGTGGCTTCCAGTTTAGAATTGTATGACCATGATACACGATTATCTCACAATAGCACCAAGACTGAAATAAAACCTTAAGAGTCTAGCTCAGAAAACATTAATAATTGTTTCTATAGTACTTTATAGTTTACTAAATGCTTTGCCATTATTACTTTGATTGACCTTTAAATAATCCTGTCAGCTTGATCTAGAATGACCCCAAGTGAGGTCAGAATCAATGAAGAAAACTGAGTTGGTTATAGCATTGCCAACGAAATATAGAATATAAAAATACAGCAAATGAAAATATATGATAACCAGTTGAATATGAATTTATGATATCTATAAATAATTTTATAAGTATGTCCCATGTAATATTTAAGACATATCTATAGTAAAAAATGTATTTCAGTTATTGCTCATCCAAAAAATTCAATTTTATTTTATTTGTTTATATTTTCCCCCTAAATTCTATTTTAACTAGGCATTATATATTTATCTGACAGCTCTGAGCTACTTCAATGGACAGATATGATGAAAATATAAAAAATGAATATTTGCTCAGTAGCAATCCTTGGCACTTCTTGGCTTATAGATATATCACTCCAATCTCTGCCTCCATTTTCCCTTGCCTTATATGTCTTCTGTGGCTTCACATGGCATTCTCCTTTTTGTGAGTCACTGCATCCACCTTTCCCTTTTATAAGAACACCAATGGTCATATTAGGGCCCCTCTCATCCAGTATGACTTTGCCTCAATTTGATTACATCTGCAAAGAGCCTGTTCCAAATAAGGTCATGTTCATAGGTTCCAGGTAGACATGAACTTTAGGGAAACACTATTCAGCCTGATATGGGCAAGGAAAAGGGTTTTGGTTCCATGCTCTGTTGTTTTTTTATTAGAAGCTGTGCAAAGATCTCTCATATTTCATATATCTTTTTGTTTCCAACAAACTAAATTTCCCAGGTCTGTCATTGTGGTGGATTGCATTAATGGACTCATTTATTCCCTCTGTGACTTTGTAGTTCTTCCCACTAAAGAGGTGAAGTTTTTTTTTTTTCCCCATGACCTTGGATATGGCCAAATAGTGTATTTGCTTCAACCAATAGAATATTGTAGAATTGACAGAGTGCTGGTTTTAAGCCTAAAATTCAAGAGTTCTATATACATTTCTGCTCGTTCCCTGTTGCCACTGGCATCACCATGAGAAAAGCATGCCAAGGCTTACTGTTACTGCTAGAAAGAGGTGAGGAACACATGGTACAGAAATAGACAAGCCCAGCAGAGCTCTAGATCTGCCCACTCAGCTGACCCCCAGATAATCCACAGATCCATGAGGATATATGACTGTTGTTTTTCTAGCAATCACTAGAAATCACAATCTTCACAACAAAAATATAGTCACAAATATTTACAAGAGCATATCCTTATACAGTACTTTCTTCTATGAATGCCATCAATTTGTATTTGAAGGAGAACACTTAAGAAAGTTGGAGGAATACAATAATAAAGCAATAATAGATAACATTTGTTGAGAGTGCATCATATGTCTGGTGCTTTGCTAAGCATTTTACATTAAGCATTAAAGCAATCTTATGAAGGAGGTTGAATGGAGACAAATATCAAAAACCCTGGATTCTTTCTACCTGTTTTTCAGCAGCTTAACAAGGAGTTGGCTTATCATAAAAAAACAGACAGTGAACTCTGCAACCTCCTTTTTTTCTAGAAAGACCATTTTTTTTCTGATCAAGAGGCTCCATGTCACATATGCAGACCACTGCGGGGGCATAGTCCTTGTGGTAGAGCACTCACCATTGGGCATCCAGCCCAGGGTCTGTGCACACAGGGATTTGTGCTCTGATCACCCACTGCTACAATAAATGATGGTTATGTGTGTCCATGCCTACTTTGCTCAGTATAGAAAATGTTGTTATTCCATTGTATGGATGAGATAACTGAGACTCAGAGAGTTTAATTCAACATCACCTTGCTTGAAAGGAACATCACCTAGGATTGAAACTTGAACCTGGGTCTCCCTGACTATGAAGCCCATGTTCCCAACCACTACTTCATCCTCCTTCACTCTGTGAATAACTGTGGGCTTTGCCCTTTTTTATTAGGTTCAGTATTCCACTATCTGCTCTCCACCCACCAACCCCTCAGTAATGTCCAAAGCCCCACTCTCCCACCCAGACTCAAGCCAGCCCAGACAATGCAGATACATGTTGTCCTCACAAAACCCTGCCAATACTGTAGATTCATAATGAAAATAAATAATTTTTATTGTTTTAAACCACGAAGTTTTGGGGTGAATTTTATATAGCAGTAGCAAATGAACTATCTATCTTCTTATCATTGGTTATTTTGGCATTATCCAAAGCAGAAACTGTTGTGTTAAAATTCAGGAACAATATTGGCAATAAAAACTTAGAATTGGATTATGGAAAACTTGAATTTTGCTTTCTCCAGTTCTATTAGTTTTTTTTTTCTTTTCTTTTAATTTGTTTGATTGCTTGCTTTGTTAATTAGGTCTGTTTTTTATTTTATGTTTTGGGAAAACTGAAAAATAAAAATAAGTTGCATTTTTCTTTAATCATGCATTAGCTCAGGCATAGTTTTTGAGTTTTTAAAATCTACTCATTAAAATAAAAATTGTTTTTCTTGAAACTAAAAAAAGCCAAATCATTATTGGATGGAATGTCAAGAGCAGATGTATGGTAGGTTTTCTTTCTTAGCAAACTTTGGAAGTCTTAATTACCTGAGTCAGTTGGCATATTTCAATTCTTAAACAGGTGAAGAAGCTAAGTAGATTTTTCATCACTGAGTCACTAAGAAGGTCTGATAGACTGAGCCAGATGTGTTTTGTAAGCTATTGAAAATTGTTACGTATTTTTGGTTTGGCATAGTCTCAAATTCCTATTGCATACCTTTCTTGTTTTAGCTGAAAGTATTTCTACAGAACTCATTTATATAATAAATAGTACTATAAATTTTCTTATTTAATTTATAGTTTCGCTTTACTATTTAAAATAGGAAATTTGTATCTGAAGGTCTTTAAAAATTCACAGATGTGGAAATATTAAAAAATATTTTTAATATTTTAAAAATATTTTAAAATTTTTATTTATCAAATATTTAAAAATTTTAAAAATATTATGTAGCAAGAAATTTACATACATTATTTCTTTTAATTCCTCCTCGAATCTTATAAGAATGTGATTGTAATCTTGCCCTACATAAGAGGTAGAGGAGGCTCAGAGATATTATCTACTTATCTTATCCAACTGCATCAAATTTATAAGTGAAGAGAGAAATGGAATTATTACTCAGGTTTTTCTTGTTTGTATTAGAGGCCACTCTTTCCTCAGGACTCTGTGCTTTTCTATATTTCATTCAGTTCTGAAATTTCTTCAATAAGGAGTAAATAAATAAATAAATAAATACATAAATTTTATGCTTCTTTTCTCTGTTTTATTATTTTCTTTTTAGGATTATAAAGATGTTCAAATATTAAAATTTCATTATCATAATTTATATCTTATTCTGTGACAGAAATTTAAAGTTGGAAGGAATTCTAAAGGCTATTTCTTCAATTTTTGAAGTAAGAAAGAATTTCTTCATCACTCTTTATATATGGTTGACTCCTTCTGCTTTGACTATTCTGAATACTGTTTTCAAGGTGTCTGTTGCATTTGGAGGGCTGGTTAGAAAATGTTTTTCATATTGTCCTTAATCTGCCTTCTCTGTTTTTTTCTGATGGTTCTTGCTTTGGAATTAGTATAGATGTAGATCTGCCTAATTTCTTCTATAACATGGAATAGAAATGGTAAGGACAATTGAAGACTCAAATAAAACAGATTACATTCATTTTGGCTAGAATTATCTTTCTTTTTGAAATCAATATCTTGGCTTCTCTACTTTCCATGATCTTAGTCAAAGCTAACCTCTCATACTTATCTCCCATACTTATCTATCTATATGACAGGTCAAATTTATCTTATGTATTTCTGCTTTTATTTATCTTTCCTAGGAATGTTCTTTCTATTATTCCATACCCTGCCTGTCAGAATCATGCCTGCAGATTAACATCTTTTAAAACTTCTACTTATTCATTAAAATGACCTGCATCACTATCAAGCAAACACATTTTTTCTCTCATTTAAACTTCATAGAATTTGCATTTATTTTCAGAACATAAAATAATCAAGATTTTATTTAAAAAATATTTTCTTCACTTGCAACTATTGACTGCAAACTCTCTAACAGAAGCACAATCTTTAATGCTTGGTTCCTAGCCTTACTTGTAAAAAAGAATACCAAATATGTAATTGATGGACTTTGCTGACTTAAAATCACTATAATTTAAAAACAAAAAGAAAAAGCTGCTTGAGACTAAAGAGAAAATAACTGTAGCAAGTTATCATTCTACAGTTATATCTTTTGCTGTTGTTGAGTTAGCTAGCTGTGCTTATTGCTTTCTAATTGTTTCTAATTATTGTAGCCTAAGCCAGGTCCACTGTCCATTCTGCCTTGCTTTGCACGCTGAATTAAGCCCAGAAACTGTCCACCTCTATTGCTGGCTTCTAGCTGATTTCTTTGATGAGGGAGCAGCAGGAGACTGGACGGCAGGAGGTGGCAGAGTTCAGGCATTTGTTTCCTATTTCCTCGCTGTTCTCATGTAGTATCTCTGGCAGCAGCTTTGTTCCTTCGCACTTCCTTCATGACTCCCACTCTCACTGGGTTCTAGTAATACTGTCTTCTGCCCTTTTTCCTTCCATCCTACCAGTGGTAATAGCTTTCACAGTGATAGCCTCATCATTTACACTCTCTCTCTCTCTCTCTCTCTATATATATATATATATATATATATATATATATATATATATATATATATATTATAAATAGTCTTTTCATTGATGTTTCTCACTCAAATCATCTGGGGGGAATTCTGTTTCATGTTTGAGCAATGATTGATATGTTAATTAAATTAGTAAATTTGTTTGGATAAAATGATACCTTTTCTCTCTATGATTGAGAGAAAGGTGCCAGAAAAATCACATTTGTTAATGCAATGGGATAATTTTTCTTGCAAGAAGACACCTAAACCTCTCAGAAGTTCTGAAGCCACATGAAGATAAATATCCAGAAAAAGGTTCAAGACTTTTCCCAAGAAAGCCTTTTGTACTTAAGGGTCAGCAAAAGGGAAGTTCAATGATAAGAGACCCTAATCTTCATCTCAAGACAACCTGTCAACAAGGTCTGTCATATGTCAAAAGAGGGAAGCTTCCATCTAATTAAAAGGAAGCTTTAATCTAATTAAATTATCTGAGAAAGAAATGGGTGCAGGAGTTTGGGGTTTAGGAACATAAAAGGAAGAGAGTCTGGACTCTGAATAGAATGGAGGGTGGGCCGATGGAAGACAGCAGGTGGAGACAGAGCTGAGGTCTGTTACAGAGTAAAGTAGCTAACTCCTCAGCTCATCAGGCTGGCATGGCCTTGGTTTTCCTAATGGCCCAGAAGTACCAGGGCCAGTGGTTAGGGCAAAGCATATCCTACCATTGCCCCACACAGTTTCTAAGACTCAGAAATGGGGAAAAATTCACCCAAAGTATAGCACCAATAGTAATGCAGGACTAAGGACCATATCCTTGCACTGAGTATGGGATAACTTTTTTACATCAGCTGCCACTTTTTGATACTATTGAATACTTGGAGATGCCCCACCTCAACAACTATCTTGTACTCTAGAGAGGATATACCTCATCCTGTCCCTTATTCAATTTTACGTCTAATCAGGTGGCCACAGAAAGGTGTCCTTCCAGACTTGACCTCATCATTGTCCATGTGCCTGTCCCTGGGGAAAGAGTAAGGCACATCTGGGTCCCTCATGCCAGGCATAGAAGAGAGTAGGCTACATTTGTTGCAAAAAAAAAAAGTAAAAATTAGAAATTTCTTATAAAATAATTGTCATTAGAAGCAACTCAATATAGTCCCTTGCTCTGTCTACATATATTTCCTAAACATCCATCTCTTTAAGATTAACTCTGAATTGTCCTCATACTTCTTAGCCTCAGAGTCCTTCTCTTTTTTGAATTGATTTCCTTTAGTTCTAAAATCACTACTCTCTATATCTATATCTTTTTCCTAATAAGGAGCATAGGGCATCTGGAACCTCCAAGTGATATTTTTCTCATGGGAATAGATGAGATTAAAAGTTTTCTTCCTTATTCTAGATGTGAGTTATGCCTCTGTCATTGTGCCATTTCTTGAAATATAGGCTGCATATCTTTCCTAGTTGCATAACATCAGCAAATATCCTACTTAAAATCTCTTTGCATAGTCCCCCTATTTGATTGAACTTTTTGATAAATTAGGAAAAAATATTTAAATACCAAAAAGAAAGTTGTAATTCTACTTTACTAAAGCCCCTTTAATTTCTACTAGAAACAACCTCCCTTTGCTGAAATTGATAGTAGGGGTTCCATATAGAGGGTTTGGACTTCCCTCTCCTCTTTGTTTTCCCACATTTTCTAACTTATTATGATTAAAGGAAACAAAGCACAGTTTGAAAACATTCTATTTGGCAACTGTTAACTGCTAAATCTCTCAGGAGAGCATGAATGATACTTTCTATAGAAGAAGCCATATCCTGTTTGTTCAATTTACAAATCCCATTAGGACGGCAGCATTTAAAGTCACTCCATGCAGAGCTGACTCTTACTTGCAGTCAGGTGAGGCAGCACTGTGCTTTATGTAGACAACTGGAATTATCTACAGCCTGTAGGCCATTCGAGATTATCGCCATCAGCTACTGAAAACCTGGGTTGCTTTTAAGTTCTCATCCTCACTCTAACTTACTTCTGACAATTTCATGTTTTCCTCACTTTGTGTTGAACTTTCTTGTTCTCTACTTTCAAAGAGATCATAGCAGGCAGAACTATTCATAGAAAGTGGGTTGAGAAAACCGACTTGTACAGAAAGGTTCAGGCACATCAAATCAGAGCATTTTGAATCTCTAAAAAAGGGGCATATTCTTAAGATGCAAAATTGCTCCTCAGTGCTAAGACCTATTTTAAGATGAATAGTTAGCATTTACTAATTGAGCATAAATAAACATAACTCTGTAGAAATCAACATAGGTTCACATATATAAGCTCTATTATCTTCTCCTTTAAAGCCTGGCTTATAGATTTACTTGATGTAAAGTCTTGTACCCTGATGAAATTTAGAATTGAGAGACTGCAGATTTAAATTTAGGAAAATATTATTTCTAATAATAATTTTTAAAAAAGACTCTAGCCAGTTATTTCAGACTTGACAAGTATGAGCTTGTCTAGTATTTCTGATTCCTGTCTATATTCATTAACACCTGAGAAGGCATTACCTGAACCAGGATTTTAGAGAAAAAGAGCAAGAATGAAGGTATAAAATTATCTTTTCTGGAAGTTCCCAGGTACCTGATCTTCTTTGAGATAAAAACTTCAGGAGTCTAGGGTCAAGGTCAATTCTGTAAATTCACAAAGTAGGCAACAACCTATATGATATGATATATAAGATCCCAAAAGCTTTACCTCTTACCGGGACCTAAGCTGTTTCCCTGCCAATGTCACCATAATACTCCATTGAGTATAATTTGTGATTTAAGCGTCATACTCAGAGAGTTCTCATATGCAAAAGTTATCATTTGAAAAGACAAAGAGATTGTTGTGGCGCAGGTGAGACAGGGACCCACAGAGCTGAATCAGAGAGAATTAAGAGCCTTTATTAGTTTATTATCCGGCACCGGCTGGCGACTGACTCTTTACCACACAGGGTTAGAGAAGATCAGCCCCCAGCCTCCAGAGGAGGCAGATTATAAAGCCTGCAGCTATGACCTTGAATAAGCAAACAAGCAGATTTCAGAAAGCAGAAGTTAGTTAAAGTCTTGCACAAAGATAAATATATTTGGGGGACTCTCAGATCAAACAGGGCCTAGCAGACAGTTTCATTATCTGCACCTTGGAATGTTGTGTTCCTCCTTGAGACTGGAGCCTGGAGATATCACCTCCCTGTAGGTGGAGAATTTCCACTTTTACAGGATTGTAAAAAAAAAAAAAAAAAAAAAGATTATTTGAAAAATTAGAGAAAAACCTAAAATCTGGAGAGTATTCAGGCAGTAGCCTGAGGTCAAAGAGGGACTTGATTGGGGTTTAGATGGAGATGGAATCCAAAAATGAGTTGGAGGTGCTGAAAACATAACCCATCCCCAGCTTTGCTTAAGTTTGATCATTCTTTGGGTTGTTAGAACCAGCAAGGGGATAGTGTTGCTATTTCTCCTAGGTCTATATTAACATTAAGGCAGTTCTTGTGCTCTGCCTAGGGACATACAAAATATTGGAGATATCCTATGGGATTGTTTCTTCAGTCCTTTCTGTGCATGATTAATCTGGAATATAGAAGACTATGTTACAAATAATAGGCTTACAATGACTCATTTCATGGCCATCCTATCTATGACAAAGACTCCATGACCAAATTTTAGTCAGGTCCCTCTAAGCTCTCTTTTCAATTAGGCCTTGACCCTGGTCTCTGTCTTATCTTTGGCCTGTCTAGCACAGTCTTAGCCAAAAACAAACAAATAAACAAAAACAAACAAAAAATTGTGTTGTCTTCCTTCACCCTTAATATGTATATATAATCATGTTCTTCAACTCCCATCTTTCACGACTAAGTCCTTGACCTATCATTGTTTGGTCAGTTGTAATCCTTAATGTCTCCTCTTAGTAATTTCCCACTCACTGACCCCCTTACCCTGCTTCTTGGCTCTAAACACTCAACTGTCTTTGCTGTATTCCGAGTTGCACCTGATTTATCTCTTCTATTGCAACACTCCTATCACAGTAGTCTTAAACAAAGTCTTTCTAATCATTTTAACAAATGTCAGAGCTTCTTCTTTCACACTTAAGTATCTCATCAAACAAGCAGAAACCAGCATGAAAGTAAATAACAAACTAAATTTTAGGTCTGTGGCTTAGGACAGTCAGACTGTTCTCCCTTCTCTATCAAACTTTATGACCTCTGCTGTCCTTTAAAAAGAACACTATCTACTTGCAATTTACCATTTGGAGGATGTTGATCTATGTAGTTGTGCTATAGTGTACTACTTTATTTTAATAGTCAGCCTAAATTGACCATTAAAGCACACACATTAAGATTATTGATGCACATCTGGTGAAAAAAAAAAAAGAAGGAAAAGAAAAAAGAAATAGATTTTCTGGTCATTGGTATAAAGTATGTCAACCCAGTAACAGAAGCCATGACAGAGCACAAGTGAAATATATCTGCCTCTATTAAGAAATAACAGATAAAAAAGAGTGGCCTTCTAAAGAAAACCCATCGAGAAACAGATGGCTCTGGTCTCATCGGAAAAATTTTAGCTAAATATTCACATTTAGAACTAAAATACAAAGAGCTGTTTAGGGGTTAGAAAAACATGAGGGAAAGATAAAAATAAAACAAACTGATAACAAAACTCTCCCCTGTTCAGTCTATTCATAAATCTGATTTCAGGAAACCCTTCAATAATCAGCTTTGGTCCTTTATTCTGATTTGAATACTCTGAAAGTATTCCCTTCTGTTAGGCACAAATCACTCATCTGGCCTGAAATGCTAACCCCTTCCACAAGTTTCTAAGTTTTGACACCTGAAGATAACTAGACTTTCTTCAGTCCATCCCTGCAACACCTATTGGCCATTGATTGCCTATTGACCTCTGAGGAGCTATTGGCCACCTATTATCTTTTTCCTCATCTCATTGATATATTTAGAAAGCCAATGGGAGAAGAGTTTGCTTTAAGAAGAGTCTTTTCCTAACCTCAAAAATTCCTAGTCTTGATGCTGATTTCATCAGGGAAGACTCTATTTTTCAAGTCTGAAGTTACACTGCAGACAGAATTTGAAAATCTGATTTCTGATGCAAGATCTTCTAATAACTAGCTATTCCACATTTAAAATGCCCTTGTATACTTAGACATGCCAATTCTACTTCTAGAAATTTATCCCTCAATTATTCTCTCACACATGCAAAGTGACATTTGGACAAAGATATTAAATGCTGCACTATAGAAAGAGCAAGAGTTTGGAAAGCACATAAATGTTCAGCAACATGGGAATAGCTAATTCAATTTTGGTACACTTATATATTGAAATATAACGCAGGCACTAAAATGAACGAAGTCATTGTACGTACAAGAAATATTTTAAGTGGGAAAATTATAGTGCAAAACAGAGAAAATGTTAGAGTTACATTTATGAGTATTAATTATCTCTTGGTAAAAAAGACACCACAAACCTATAATAGCGGTTGCTCAGAGGAAACAAAGACTATTTTTTATGTTTCATTCTTGGTATATTTTGAATTCTCTATACTATGCATTACCTATTTAAAAATACAACATAATATAAAATAAAATAATTAAAATGTTACTTAAAAATTCATGACAAGAAAAAGTTAGCTCCCTATCTGATTTGTGAATCCTGAGTAATTTTAGTCCCCATATGCACAGCAGAAAATCATAGATCAATTTGATGTATAAATATATTAGACTTAATTATATGTAATTACTGATATTTGACTATTTAAACCACAAAAATAGTAACTTCATAAAGTTGCACCTAATGGATGCAAAGTTCTAAATAAAATTTCAACAAATAGAATTAATAAATATATAAAATATATAATATAGTCAAACAAGTAGGTTTTTAACAGGAATGCAAAAATAATTCAAAACTCAGAAATACATAAAGGAGAAAAATATATAATCAAATAAAAATGTTCAAATACATTTAATAAAATTTAACAGCCAATTTTTTAAAATGATGACTATGAAGAAAATTAAAGACTACTTAAGTAAGACAAAAATACAAAAACAAAATAGTAAAGTTATTTAAAATAAGATTAAAAACCAAATAGATATATTCTTGTTGCTATCAATTTTCATTATTGTTTTAGAAGGTATAAGAAAAAAAGAATATTAAGTAGCTAATATTAACATTGAAAAGAAGTAAAATATATCTTTTTCTGGAGATATAAATATATATCTAAAATCCTCAAAAGGCTTTAGTTAAAGAATGAATTAGAATTAATGAGAGATTTTTGTAAGTTAACCTGATACAAGAGAAATTTTCAAAAGTCAACTAATAACAAGTGTTTAGAAATTAAAATGAGACAACATGTTATCAGTATAGCAACAAAAGCAGGACATTTAGAAATAAGTTAAATTAGAATGAAACAGGACATATGTAATGAAAACTATAAAATATTTAAAAAACATAAAGGTTTTAAACAAATGGGAAAATATTTAAGATTTTTAAATGGCAAAATTTGATTTCATAAAAAGTCAATCTTCCATAAGTAATATATCAGTATAATACAATTACAATTAGAAACCCAACAGGTTATTGTTAATTAGAAAAATGTTTAAAAAATTTATGCAGAATATAGGCCCATGTATAGCTAAGGAAATAATTCAAAGTAATTATGATAGAAAATTTGCTATGTAAACTATCAGAATGTACCAAAAAATCTATTGTAATTAAATTAACTTATTATTAACATAAAATTGAGTAGATACAAAAAATATAAAATAATAGAAAAATCAGAAAAAGATTTCAGTCATTTAATATATACCAAAAGTTATATTCCAATTAATTTGGAAGATAATGTTTAATAATTAGTGCTGACACAACTATATTAGTTGGTTCTTTATAGTAAACCATGTATTCAAAATAAATCCCAGATGAATTAATTAAATATAGAAAAAAACAGTAATTTTTAGAAAAAAATCAAGATAGTAATGAACTCATAATGGAGATCATTTTAAACATGACATGACACTCAGAATCTATGTTAAAGCATATCATAGATGTATTTAGGCATAATATATTGAAAACTTTTGTATGTTGAGAGATATTATTTTTAAAAATTAGTAAAAAAAATAATAGATTTGGGGCAAGCATGGTATATAAAGGAACATGTAAATGACTCTTTAAAATGAACAAACATCAAACGGCCCAATAAAAAAATGAGCAAAATTATGGCAACAACTATTAAAATGTCACTTTATGATTATTTCTTAAAATAAGCCAAAAAAGACAATTGGCATTTTCATAGAATAGGCATTTGTTCCTTTTCCTCTTGGCTATTTGAAGCATGAGTACTTACTATTTCTGGATGCTGTTGGCTTTGAGTAGTTTGCATGGAGATGCTCTGTGTACATTACAATTCCTTGGAAAGGGAAAAACATCAGTAGCTCAAGAATTTTTGTGAATGGTCTGTTACTTTTTCTGCCCTTCAAAATGCTTTCTTGTCATTAATACTCAGAAAATATTATATAACAGGCAAAAATGTTTGACTACATTGCCCCAAGTGGACTTCATTTCATGGAAAAGAATAAAATTTTATGGGTTTCTTGATCTCTATGTATTCTGGCAAGTAGTATGTACTCTCCTGTGACTTTAGATGATCTGTGGAGTCACATCTGTGGACCAAAAATACACATGTTGTTTCCAATATGAGAGGAAAATGGTGGACAGGTAGTAAAAGATGACCCCAGGGAAGGAGTTGACCTAATTTGGTGAAAAAGAGCAAAGGACTTGAGAGTTAAGTAGATTTGTGTTTTAATCAGACTTACAAATTGGATGACCTTGACAGAATGATTTCATATCTCTAAACTTTGGTTTCTTCAGTTATACATAAGCGAGGAAAATACTACTTCTTCATAAGGTTATTGTAAGAATTACATGAGAAAACATATATAAATCTCTTTGTAGGAAGATTACCTGAAGTCAAAGTAGCTCTTGTTCTTACTGTGATTACTATCACTACTATTGTAGTTACAATTGTCCATGCTGTTACTATCTAGCATATTTTAATAAGTATATTTGATTATATATAGTCATTTAATGTGATATACATCTGAATATAAATTATAAATTATATATATATAAATGTATATATCCCTCTAATTTAATAGCCTTAATAGGCTAATCGTATTATTATATAAATAATAAAATATAATTGTGCACTATTTATTATAATAGAAATATATACATTATACACATAATGAATATATCTATCTCACATTTATATGAGAGATGGAGAGACTGGCCTGCCCTAGTTTCATTTTTCTCTGCCAAAGTTGTCTTCTCCAGCTCATTTAGCTACTGCTATTTGTTTCTCACATATGTGCTAACTAAGAAAAAGGAAAAAAGAGAGGAGGTGGGCGGGAGAAGAGAGAGGAGGGAAGAATGGAGAGAAAGACCAACGTATTTGGGCGGAGAAAAATTTAAGCTGCTGTGAACTTCAGCATCCAGGAGCATGAACCCCACAAGAAAGGTGGGAGAAAAGAGAGGGGAATTCAGGGTGAACTCCACGGCCTTCCTTGCACAGTGCAGGGCTAATGACGCAGAGCTCTGACAGCAGATGGAGTAAAGCAGGGGACTATTGGCATATTGATGTCATTGTCTCTTTCCTAAAGCCAGCCTGTTCCACTCAGCCCTGACAGGCTGTTTACAGCTGGCAGAAGGAAACGTGGTTGTGTGTGCAGGCTGACAGTTCCACTATTCGCTTCAGCTGGAATCTTAGGTTGGCCAGAACATTTAGGGCTGCAGGAATCAGTGTTTGGCACCAGTGTGTCCTGGGCTGGTTGGGGCAGGAGTGAGAGAATGATGGGAGTGACATTTAGCCAAGAGTGACTGTTCCAAAAGGGCAGAGGGAGGCTCTGCAGGTTTGGCTCATTTTCCAATTTTGGAAAAAAATCCCCTCGTATATTTTTCTGGCCTGAAATATAGTAAGGTGATCTTTGTAGAACTAAAATAAGTCTCTGAGTAAAAATATAAGAAGGAACCAGCATTTAATTTTCATGCTTGGAAACAAAACACTTTTCAAGGTAATAATTATCTATTAGATCAGTATATATATAGGGCTTCATAGCTCAAAATTATTTTTATAAGATTTCCTAGAATTCTGGAAGATCATGAGAAAGTTTCTGCATTATTCAATCGTCTGTTGGAGTCAAATGTCTATCTTAGAAGCAAGCCGAGAAAGAGCTTAGCCTCTGTGGGTCATCCAACCACAAACCGTGATGTGCTACATGATAGCAGTGGATGCCATCCCATTTTAGTAGAGACTACCAAGGGTAGAATTTGGTATGCCCTCACCCAATTCCTGACAATAACCTTTTGAATATCTTCCTCAAATACTTTAATTACCATTAAATTCCTCCTAAATATATTGAATTGGTAAGAATGGGTCACCATAATTATCATAAAAGGGGTCATTAAGCAGATGTGAACATGGTTACAGAAAAATAGTTTATGTTTGTACACTTGACACATGAATATTTTTTTCTAAGACTTGGAAGAGGTAGGATAGAGAAAAATGACCTTTTGTCATAGAAGTAATCTAATTTTTTTTACATGAACCAATTTTTTTAAATTAAATTTATTGAGGTAACCTTGGTTAATAAAATTATACAGGTTACAAGTATACAATTCAACAATACATCATGGAAGTAATCTTTTAAAATATTACATTGAAGTTATATTTTAACCAATAGAGTCAATGATCAGACTTTGAGGATGTAGACTAGAAAGCCATGTTTCTGCTTTTCCACCACTGGCCCTGTCAAGCAACCCTACAATCTCATTTTTTCCCAACACCAAAGTGGGGAGCTGGTTGAATTTCGTTTGCTGTTCCAATGATTATCTTATATTAATTTCATTTTTAAGGTATTAAAAAACCCAGTATCTTTTCATGTCACAGTTGCAATTTCTTATTTAATTTAAAACTTTTCCACCCTCTAAAACAGGACCAAGATTAGAGAATGAGCCTCAACTTCCTAGCTTATTCTTTTATTCTTTTTCTCCTTCTCATGTTGTGTCACTCTTGTTTCTTCAGTGGATGGGAGATAAGGGACAACTGCATCACTTGTGGGCTACATTTATAGTCTAGTGACTTCTGAGAAAATTCAATGTCCAAAAACAAACTAAATCTTTTGTAAGGCACTTTCGTGAGTTCTTAGACAGTCTCATAGCTCTCAGGATCTTCCATTCAAAGTGGCCTTTCCCAGATAATAACTTAATACTGTCCCCTCCCCCAGCCACTGAGTTCTTGTGGCTCAATACTCAGCAGATTCTGATGGACAGAATTGTTTTTAAGACAACCCAAGTCTACCTCCATTCTGTGCAGTCCACATCACGCCTTTAGGAAGCAAACACACATCCTTGACCCATCAAACTTTGGAAATGCAGACCCTTTCCAGAGCACTCCTGCTACTTTATTCTGTTAAGTAGCTCAGGAAGACACTTTATCCCCCTCTCATACTGAGATGTTTTAGTCATAAGGTACCAGCCCACTTATTCCACAATTTCTAGAAAATACATGTCATGTTGCCTGAGTGGTCCTTTAAAAGTCCCTGATAATGTAGGTTAAGAGAAATCACCTCTCTTCCCCTCTCTCTTCAACAACTGTTTCTCTGTAATGAAATCTACTTTTTAAAAAATCCTTATTGAGTTCTCAATCTTTTTCTTATATAATTGGGAGAACTAATATTGGCAGAACTGGTTCTTTAAAAATACTTTATTAAGGTATGTTTCATATACAATAAAATGTACTAATTTAAAGGGTACAGTACCCAACCTTGTAATGAGTACCAAGGTTGAAGTATAGAATATTTTCACACTTGAAAAAATTTGAAATGCCCCTTGGCAATTAATCCTTAGTGCTCCCATTAATTGACCCCAGGCAACCACTGACCTAATTTTTATATTATTATTGATTAGTTTTTACCCATTCTAGAATTTTATGTACTTGGAATCATAGCATATATATTTTTCTGTGTCTGCCTTCTTTCCCTTAACATAATGTTTCTTGCAAATTATAAAAAATGAGGTAAGGATGCCAGAAGGGGGAGCTCTCGTACCCTACATTGAATGCAAAGCACAACAGAAAAGTCTGTAATAGCCCTCATAACTTCCTCTTCCTCTCCAAAAAAGAGTTTCCCGTCTTTTGTTTTAGTGAACTTGCATGTGGCCTGCTATGGTTGCACGTTATAGATTGCAATTCTTTTTTGTTTCTGAAAAAGCCCATTTTGCTGGAGAAATATCTGGCTGACTTTTTGTTTAAAGTCAACAGAATCATTATGTCTTGTATTTTTTTTTGGTAGTTTGTTAATTTTTGCATTACTGTAAAGTCCCATTTATGGATATAGCACCATTTGTTTATCTATTGACATGTTAATGTCTAGCTGAGTTGTTTTTAGTTTCTGGCTATTATGAAAAAAGCTGCTATGAACATTTGTGTATAAGTGTTTGTATGGGCATATATTTCACTTCTTCTGAATAAATATCTGGAAGAGGAATTGCTGGGTCATAGGGTAAGTGTATTTTTAACTTTAAGAAGTGGCCAATTTTCCAAATGCTGGTGTAACTGGCTTCTTACCCCCAATTTACAAGTCCTGTAGAGATGGCCTTGTACCTTACTCTATAATGTGGGGCACTTAGCCTCTGTTATTTTTATTTTGGGGCCCTCAACTGACACTCTGAAACAACAAGAACATTCATATGTAATTAAAATATAAAATACTCAATCTATCTTTCTTCCCTTAAACTATAAACTGAAATATTTGAGTGGGCAAGACCATGGCTTATTTATTCCTTATTCTTCCAGGTACAGTACCTGGCCATATAATGGGCTTAAAGAATATACCACTTGAACTGGAATTTTAGTACCCTTAAAAGCACTGTCTGCACATTACAAATGTAATTATTTTAGATATTTCTTTGGTTATCTAAAATTTAATAATTGAAATTTGAAGTTAGCAGCATCCTTAAACTCCAGTGAAAATGGCAATGCTATATATTTTCACCACTTTGCCACTGGTTAGTTGTAAGAAGTCTTTTCAGTTCTCAAGTAGAATGAAATAATAAGGCAAAAGGGGAAAAGAATAAGTCATCAAAGGTACAATTTTTTTTTTCTTTCTATCTTCTGGACATCTGTGGCTGCATGTTGAGTTTGAATGCCTATTAGAATTGGCACAAAGCCATTTTCTTCCCAGACTATAATTTCGGAAAGACTTGTCTGGGAGGGAATGACCTTTTAGCCACTTCAAAAGCATCTTTTCCCTCACACCCTGTGATATCAGGGCTTACTGGGACTATACAGCGCTCTCAATTAGAAAGATGACTTTTAAATGGTGTCTCATCATGTCACCTCATGCTTGTATGGGTGACCTCTGTGGCTGGAGGGAGAATTGTGCCTACACAAGAGTCAAAAGTTAAGTGTCATGAGGCTGAAAATGAACAGAAAAATGAAAATAAGACTACCACTTTTCATGGGGGAACATTTTCTGAATAATAAGTTGAGGCAGCTCTGAATAAACCTGGAGTAGTTCAGTTGGTCTCACGTCAGTGGTAGCTGGTTTGTAAAGCCTTGGCCTCTGATTCTCTGATGCAAAGGCCACTTAAGCCTCTCAAAGATCAAAGGTATCCTTGGGAATATGTCTTCATTTTTTTTCTCAGTCTACCTTCCCTTGATCTTTCTTCTCTGATAATTTCCTATTTACCTCGCTAAAAAAATATCCCTTGGGTTTTAGAATGAAGTTAAGAAAAGTAGTTCACGGAGAGACAGGAAGTCTTACCACAATTTGATCTGTCTAAATAAGCCATTCATTATCTTGTTTTGACAGTTCTAGTCAAATGCAGCTATTTATATAACAACGACAGATAAAAAATCAAGAATGCTTTTATCTAAAAAATGTGGGATGGAGGATCCTGCTCAGTGATAAAACTGGCTAAAGTCCCCGGGAGAAACACTGGAAAGTTGTGCCACTCTACTCAGATTTCTGACTTCCAGATAAATGTCCAATTTAACATATGCTAATACAAAGACTTTACAAAAATATTTAATTCAGTGAAGTGTGCAAGAAATATTGGTTAATATGTGGCTTTTTTAAAACTAAAATTTTACGTTGCATGCAGATGTGTGTCTAACCTCAGGATGTGGAGGAAGGAGTAAAATTAAAATAAGTGGAAGCAAGCACAAAGAAAAAGATAAAGACTACAAACCACAGTAGAAACTTTTCTTTATAAAGGATTGTAAGTAATTATAGGAAGCCATTAAGAGAGAATGTAGTAAATGTTACCGTGCTAAAAAGGCAGGGTATCATATTTAATTTTTAAAAGCAAGTTACATGTAGTATAATTGTGTTTTTTAGAAATTACATATGCCATATGAAGAACCTATATAAAAACTACAAGGCCCTATTAAAAGAAAAACAAAGAAGATACAAAGAAATGGAAAGATATTTCGTGTTCTTGGATTGGAAGAATCAACGTAGTTAAAATGACCATATTACCTAAAGCATTATACAGATTTAATGCAATCCCCATTAAAATCTTATCGTCATTCTTTAAAGAAATAGTATTAAAAATCATCACATTTGTATGGAAGCTCAGAAGACTCCGAATTGCCAAAGCCATCCCGAGAAAAAAGAACGAGGCTGGAAGCATCACTCTGCCTGACTTCAAGTCATACTACAAAATGACTAATCAAAACAGCATGATATTGGCAGCAAAACAGACCCATGGACCAGTGGAAAGAATCGAGAGTCCAGAAGCAAACTCATATTTACATGGGTAAATAATTTTTATAAAAAAAGCCAAAAATATACAGTGGTGAAAGGAAAGCCTCTTCAATAAATGGTGCTGGGAAACTGGAAAACCACCCACAAAAGAATGAAACTAGACTGTCGTCTATCACCACACATCAAAATTAACTCAAAATGGGTTAAGGACCTGAATATAAGACCTGAAACAATAAAATGCATATAAGAAAACAGAGGAACTAAATTCAAAGATCTTGGACTTAAAGAGGATTTTATGAATTTGACTTCAAAAGCAAGAGAAGTAAAAGCAAAACTAAATAAATGGGACTACATTAAATTAAAAAGCTGCTGCTCAGCAAAATAAATTGTCAACAAGATAAAGAGCAACCATCTAAATGGGAAAATATATTTGCAAGAAACATCTCTGATAAAGGCCTAATATCCAAATATACAAAGAACTCATACAACTCAATAACAACAAAAAAAATCCAATCAAAAAGTGGGCAGAAGACTTAACAGACACTTCTCCCTAGAAGACATACAAATGGCCAAGAAATATTTGAAAATATGCTTAACATCATTAGCTATTAGAAAAATACAAATCAAAACCACAAAGAGATATCATCTCACATCTGTTAGAATAGTTATAATCAACAGGACAAGTAATAACAAATGTTGAGAGGATATGAGGAAAAAGGAACCCTCATATACTACTAGAGGGACTGCAAATTGGTACAGCCATTATGAAAAACACTATGGAGTTTCCTCAAAAAACTAAGAATTGATCTATCATATGATTCAGCAATCCCACTAATAGATATTTACCCCCAAAGCTTGAAAACCCATATTCAAAAAGATATTTGCACACCGATGTTCATAGCAGCACTATTCATAGTGGCCAGGAGATGGAAGCAATCGAAGTGTCCTATGATAGATTATTGGCTAAAGAAGCTATGGTACACATATACAATGGAATATTACTCAGCCACAAGAAGAGATGAAATATTGCCATTTGCAACAGCATAGATGGGCCTCGAGATAATCATGCTAAGAGAAATAAGCCAGATGGAAAAAGTTGAAAATCACATGATATCACTTATATTTGGGATATAAATCTAAAAGCAACGAATGAGCAGGACAAAACTAACAGAGACTCATGGACCTGGACAATAGACTAGAGGTTTTGGGATGCGGGGGTAGAAGGAGGAGGTAGGTAGACGGTCAAAGGGGGTCAAGTATAGCAGAGTAGGGAGAAAGTGAAATGGGTAAAGGGGATCAAATATATGGTAGCTGAAGGAAACTGGACTTTGGGTGGTAAACACATAATAGAATATACAGATGTCAAATTATAATTTACACTTGAAAATTATATAACTGTATTAATGTTTCCTCAATAAACAAAAATAGAAAAAATTATATATATGATATATGTGTATATCTATGTTTGTTATTAGTTGTTAAACCATTTATATCTTGGACTTTTATTTGGTAAGCACAATAGTTGCAATGCTATTTAATTTATTTATATATAAAGATCTAGAATAAATTTAAACTGATAAAATAATTCTGGATGATTTAATAAACTAAATTTGGGGCCAATTTAAAAAATAGTTTTATAATTATAATAAAGGTCTTCGTAACATTCTCTTCACACCTATCTTGAACTTTTTCATAGAATAAATTTCTAGAAGTGGAATTGCTTGTCATAAACTTACTCACATTGTCAAAAGTTTCTTGCATACTCCCCAAAACAATCTCTACCAACAACAAAATGATTATACTACCACAAACAAGCATAGTTGTAGAACCTCAAAACTCCCTTTCCCCCCACTTTCAATATAAAGTATTTTCTCATTTTCTTATAGTAAATTTTCATTTGCCTTTGTGAAGGCAAATGTGCCTATTGATACGCTTTGCCCATTTTAACGTATTTGGTAAAATTTCTTCCTTTTTAATCTATCTCTTAAGAGCTAGATTAGGTTCCATTTAAAAGACTATCCATCATACAGAGCCTCTAGAAAAAGAGCTTTTATATTTCATATATGGAAAGAAATCCATATCCAGGCTTGTTCTGTGTTTTTATTTATCAATTCTTAGATCCTGCTTTTAGTCTCTCGCTTATTTCCTTATTATCCCAAATGGCTACACCATCTTCAGCATCATAGAGGTGCTCTAGGTAAGAAAGAGAGAGAACAAAAAACCTTTTGTCTGCTGAGTTTTCTCCATTCTCCATCTCCCCCAGGGACTTCTACTCACTTTCTATTGGTTAGAACTGTGTCACATGACAACTTCTAGCAGAAAAGAAGGCTGGGAAATAAAACTAGATATATACATTATCTCCCAGAAGCTCCCCAAATCAACAAATAAATACAACCAAGTTTCTCATAAGGGAGGAGAAAACAGTGGATACTAGATTGGCTGTTGATAATGTTGGTCATAATTTCAAAATGTTTTGGGGTATGCAAGATAGTTGGCCTTTGATACTTGTTTTTAAATATTATTGCTATGAATATATATTAATATTTAGACCTTTCTTTACTTTTACTATTGCTATAAATTTTATGTCTTATTTTTTCTTGCTGTATCCTTCTATCTCTGTGTAGATATATTAATATTGTTTACCACTTTACTGTTTTTTTTTTTTCTCATTTCCAGGTACCACTAGTTATTCTTTGTGGATTGTATCTTGTTACTCTTGAGTGAAGTATGTGATTAGTTTTGGTCAATAAATTGTGGGTGGATATGTGTTTGCGATATTAAATACATGCATGTCAATTTTCTTGACTTTACTTATGTATTTTTTATGTATTCTTTACTTATGTATTCAGTCATGATCTGTCCAGGTCTTAGTATTTTAAATCCAGGAAGGTTTATTTCTCCCTCATACTAATTATCTGAGGTGGATTTATTAGGGCTACTCTCAAATTGTTCACTGGGTTTTGGAAGTTTCCCATCATAAGTGACTCACTTCCTTTCTGCTGTCATTTCACTGGCCAAAGTGAGTAACATGGGCCATAGGCATACCCAACTTCTTCAAGAGGTAGGGAAATAAAATCTTATCATACCTTAAAACAGAAAGTAGAGTTGTCAAAAATTAACAAATGAAAAGGCAGACTACCCAGTAAAATGTGAATTTCATGTAAATGAATAATTTTAGTATAACTATGCCTCAGGCAATATTTCAGAAATGTTTATATTTTTGAAAAATCATCGTTTAATTAAAATTCCATTTTAACTGGTTATTCTTGATTTTATCTGGGAAATCTAGCAGAAAATTATAAATATTTAATGACAAGCACTAATGACTTTTATAGCTGCCCTTTCTCCTTGTAGCTTAGAGAAGTCTTGTGCTTCTTTTCCCCTTCACAGATTTAATTTTCCTAGCATTCTTATGTGCTTTCCACTGCCTCCAGTTTTTAATTCATCACTCATATCAATGTAGCAGTTATACCCATGAAACTTTTTTAACTCCAATGTTTTTCCTTTCTGTGTTCAAGTTTCATAGGTATAATATCTATAGACTTTTGACAAGAATACTGATTGGAGACTTTTCTCTAGCTTTTTCCTCATTTTTTCATATGGTACTTATTTATAATAGTAATAAATTTGCTTTGATTCATTTTCTTCATTAAAGTATAATTAATTACATTATTTATTAATTTAAAATGTTTTTTTTAATGTCTGACCTTTCTTGTGATTGTGCCTTTTTACAGAGAGATTTTTTCCCCCAGCATTGGCATTCGAGATAGGTTTTATTAAAGGTGATAGATTATGTGAGATATTTGTTCAATCACTTAGTAAATACGAAATAGAAGGAAAAGCTTATTTTTACTGGACTTAGCTTTGGTTCAGCAGCCGGAAGGTAGAGGAAAGGGACCAGAGATGTATTTTGCTTTGTTTGTTTGTTTGTTTGACTTGTTTTGGTTTGGCAGTGGGAACTTTATGTCTCTGCAGAAGACGTTTTCATTGTGCGTTGGCAACCCTGAGGCAGCCAGAGTAACCTGCTCTCTCTGGCATGCTGATCATTCCTGAAGGGAGCTTTCACACGTCTGACCAAATACAGAGTGTGTGCCACACCAGCTCCCAATTTTCTCTCCCCTTGGGGTACCTATAACATGTCTGCAGGCCTTGGAGAGAATGAAACGTGCCTTTTGCATCCCCCTCTTCACCCTCTACCTCACTTCCAGGCGAGTGTGCTCCAAATTAGGAGACAACAACAGTCTTCAGAGGCACATTCTTTCAGTTACTTACCATTTGCGAGCAGTGAGGTGGGACACAGAGCTGTTTTATTTTTTCTTCAAAATCAGTGTCATTTGGGTCAGAGGTAGATTGAAGAGGTCACCAAGCTTAATAGTTAGCCGGGGGTGCCTCATTGTGAAACAGAAACATCACTAGAAACATGAAAACATAAAAGAGAAAAATTGAGTTTACCAATACCCTCCTTGGGGAGAACACTGTTTAACCAGTAATGTGGCAAACAATAATAATATAACTACACAGAGACAGAAGAATATAGTGGGGAGAAACATACCCTATATGGTTGAAAGAAATACTTTGATAAGCTGCTTCCACTGGGGGTTAAACCCACCAGGATCTTGCTTACATAACAATGGATTATAATTGAGCGGCTTCCCAGGCAGGAGGATGTCCTATTAACTGCTGAGTGAGATGTGCAAACTGGGAATGAGGAGATACTAATACCCCACCTTGTTACTGATTAGCTCTGCCCTGCCCCCAGCTCAGGCAACACCTCATTTATAAATAAATGCTTATCAGATATTAAAAAATATCAGTTCTAAGAGGTACCAAATTACCAGCCTGTCCAGTGCTACCCTGTATCTCAGTCTGGCCCTAATCTGTGTTCTATATTGTAGAAATGCCTTGAAGTTCTGGCCTGTGGCTGGGACCACTTTTATAGATTCCAGGGTTAATAAAATATTTCCCCTAGTAACCAGTCCAAAGTATGTGTGCCTGACACTTCAAAAGACCAAAAGTCAAAACGTCTCTTTTATTGATGGAGAAGGTGGCAGCCAAGAAGATATGAGACGTCATGGTATCTCAAATCCATATGAAGAAAGTAAAGAGTTCAGGTTTCTTTTATGTCAAAGGAAGAGGAAATGAGAGGGACAAGAGGCCATCATGTGGGTGCCAGCAGGGGTCTGAGGAAGAGTGTGCTTAATCTGTTGACCCCAATTGATGTGAGTCAGGTCTGGAGATTCCTACTAATCTTTGATAAGAAATGCATACTTCCCTTAACTCCTTGGGAGAGGCACTTTGTGGCAAGGAGTTGTTTTTGTAAAACTCAAGCCACAAGCAGAATTACTCTACTAACATCTCTATGTAAGACTAAGCAGGAGCTATTAGCTTGAAGGCCAAGGAACAAAGCAGGCTTGAATGCTCTATTACACCCTCTTCCATTTTTATATTCACTTTGAATTTTCAGTGTATATCAAAAAATTTAATCATATATATTTTTTCAAGTTAACGCACTATTTGGATCTATCTATTCACAAGCTTTAAAAATCTTGGTTTTCAAAAATAATCTTGGCTTTCATCTATAAACCTTGACCTGCATTACTGACCTCAAAATAAATTTGTTTCCCAAGATGATTATGCCATATTTTTAAGAAAATAATGATATGTCTAAAAGAGTTTTATATAGGTTATCAGCATCCTAGAAGTTCTAAGCTTTCCTTGACTTTGCTTTTTATGTCCCACTACAAAGGTTTAAAATCACCCAACCCTATTTTTCAGAAATGTAGGGAGTGGGAAGACAAATCGAAGAATAAGTATAGCCAGACAATGAATCCCAGCTTCAGTATTTTATTGTATGGCAGTATATATAACACTTGGACAACTCCTTCATCCTCTTACATCTCAATTTTCTAATTTGCAAGATGGTTGTAACCATACCCACCTTATGGTGTTATGAAGTTAATAAGTGCCTAATGCATAGTGATTCTGTAAGTGGAAACTCATTCTCATCAGAATTTCACATGGTGGTATGATTTTAGAGTTGGTTTTTACATTATCAAGTGTACCAAAAGTCACCTAGCAGGAAATAATGCACTGGGATGTATCTGTGACAATTACTTAATTAATACAAATGCTGGAGGTTTTCCATTAGGAAATCCCTTATAGCATGTAACCCCATTTTCAAATCACATAAACCAAACCATGCTCAAAATTTCCCAGATATTTGGGGCTATCCAAGAGTCACTCACTGTGAATTTTTGTCAGAGCTATTAGTTCTCAGAACTGCACTCAGAATAGCTACCCGCATGGTTACATATCATCACCCCATTTTCAATTTTTGTCACTCTTCTGTCATGTTGACCCCGTGCACCATTTTCCTCTGATCCTCTCCTCCTCTGGGGAGTTGTGCTCTGCCTTGGGTGCCATGAGACCCAGCAGGTTCAGAGCTTCACTGTCCCCTCCCTAGGCAGTTTGCCCCCGCCCCATGATCCCTCCCAACCCTGAATGGCAGCTTCCCTGCCTATGATCCTGCTTGAGAGAGGCTGCTGCTTCTTTCACATCTGAAGGTTCACATAATGGGAAGCACGGACTCAGACCAGCGGGAGAAAACTCCAAGAGCATCCTGAGGGGGAGGTTCAATGAGGTAGAGCACAGGTGCCTCTGGCTTCATTTAACCTTCTCTCAAAAATGAGGGGCAATTTTTCTCCTACTAGAAGTGATTGAGGCAATACCTTTAGAAATGGTAAGTTTGTCTTTTGAATGACCACATCAAAAGGTCATCACTGACATCTTCCTAAATCAAGAAGGTTTGTATGTGTAGGAGAAAAAGATAATGAAAGAAATTCATAGTCTAATAAAAGTTAAAAGACAAATATGACTAATCGAATCTTTAAAAAGTTATTTAACTGCTCTCACTAATACTTCTAGCATTAAAGATCTGAAATTATCAGATTATTAGCTCTTCATGGGAATGAGTTATGCCTCAGGATATTCACCTGCTAAACAAGCCCTCTGGATATATTTAGAATTTATTGGAAACACGTACTTATATTGTGTCAAGTACAAAATAAAACAGGCTCTCAGATCTAACATATCATGAAAATGTACACTGTTTTTGGTGAAAAGAAATTAAAACAGCTACACATACACAGAACACAGCATATTTGGAAGTTTGAATATAGTTCCTTTAATTCAACACTAAGTCCTTGATGGATGTACTTATTTTCTGTATCGTTTGCCTCTTTTCCGGCATTTTTTATTTGGGAGAAAACCCATCTTGGAATGCAACCACCTTTTACCAATCATACAATGTAGAAACTTAGAAATTACTCTGGACTCCAAGCTATCACTTCCTTCTCCGTGCAGTCAGTCACCCATGCCCGCTCATGTTAACTACTTAACAGCTCTCAGATCCACAGCCCTTATCCTCCTCTTTCTGACTTTGTTCAGTTCTGCCTCAACCTTCGCTTGGATGATGGACAGAAACTTAACTCACCTCCTTGCTTTCAGTTTTGCTCCACCCAAGCGCAACATTATTTACATGCAATGGCCAGTCATTTTTCTAAAACAAAATGTGCCCAAAACTTTCCCCTGCTTCAGGCTCTTACGTGGCCTCTTAATGGTGTATAGACATAAGCCCCTTAATGGCACATGGACACAAACTGCCTTGTATAACATAATATGATTTGGGCTCTTCTAGCTTTCTCACCTCAACTCTCATTGCCACCTTCTTGAACTATTTATTCACATTACACTCAACTGTTTTAATCTACTTATAATATGCATTTTATTCTCAAACAGATCTTGTTCCTTCATTTGAGTAAACCCTACTCACACTTCCATATGAAGTGATGTCTCCATCAGGAGTTCTTTTCAGATGTTGCCCCCAGCTTGGGTTAGAAATCTTTCTTGTGTCCTTCAAAAGCATTATGTGCTTATCTCTCTCAATTGTTCTCCTGTAACAGAACAGTTAATGTTCTTTCATTGCTAGACTCAAGGGCTGAGTTGTTGTTTTATTCCTCTTTAAACTCCTGTATCCAATGCCATGTCTAGTATATTGAAAGAAATTACTACCAAAGAAAGAAAGAAAAATAGTTTTTCACTGGCTATTCTTTCTGCCTTCCATACTTTCCCCAAATAGCTGTTTGGCTAACTTCCTTAATCCCTTCAAATGTTTGCTCAACTGTTATCTTTTCAATGAGGCCAATTCTGAAATAGAAAAAGAGAGAGACTGATATGCAATTGTAATCTAACCTTAAAACTGACAACTGTAAGACACACATACAAAAAACCTCTATTATGTACTCTCATTAATAAATATGAACATTTTTATACTAGTAAACAAGATTCAACTGCATAACAAAAGAATAATTCAGTTTAAAGTACAAAAATGCAAAGATATATTTATTGTTTTAAAAACTAATTATTTGCTGTATAATACATACTACTGAAATTTTTAAAATAAGTTAAAATTATTTGCTGTATAATACATACTACTGAAATTTTTAAAATGCTAGAAAATAAGTGGTTTAAATTTAACTCCAATTTCATATAAAAATAATTACTAAACTAGGAAGAAAAGTATCTATTAATTTGGTGAAAAAATTGACAAATCAATAGGTAGTATTAAATAAAGATATTTTTACTAAACCCATAATCAAGGGGAAGATCTATAATATTATTAATATTTTTAATGTTTTTCTGGCAGTTGTAACCAAGACAATAAGAGATATAATAAAAATAAGAATTAAAACAATTGGAAAGAAGAGAAAAATATTATTAGCAATTATAATATTGAATGTATAGAAAATCTATTGAGTCAACTCAGAATTGAAAACAAATATCAGAAAGATACATAAAAATGATAACACTATATTATATACTTGAGAGTATATCTTAAATGTTCTCACCACTAGAAATAGTATTTATGTGATGGAATAAAGGTGTTAGCTGATGAAAACATTGTAATCATTTTACAATGAATAAACATGTCAAATTAATATATTGTACATCTTAAATTTATACAATATTATATATCCTTTAAATTACAACAAAACTTGAAAAGTATATTGAAATAGTTTTCCTGAATACCAGTAAAAATCTGTTAGAAATGTAATAGAAAATATTCTCTTCAAAACATCCACAAAATAAAAAAAAAAAAATAGATGAGAATAATTGTAGCCAAATGTGTGGAGGGTTTTCATTAAAAATAAAAACTGTAAGACTTTATGGAGATATACAACAGAAGTATTAAATTAGTGGAGAGGCTACCATTTTACTGAAATGGCTGTGTTAATATTATTAAAATGTTAATTATTCCTAAATTTATGTGTCTGTTTGACACAATCCCAATTAGTAATCTAACAAGATTTTTTGAAACTTAAAATTATAATTATTTTTTTAATATGACCTTTATTGTGTTAAGTATTATCATGAAAGGGTATTAAATTTTTTCAAATAATTTTTCTTTGTCTATTAAGATTATTATGTGATTTTTATCTTTCATTCTATTGATGTGGCATATCACATTGATTAATTGGAGTATATGGAATCATTTTTGCATACCAGGGAGAAATTCCACATGGTCCTGGTATATGATCATTTAAATATGCTATTAAATTTAGTTTGCCAATATTTTGTTGCAAATATGAGCATTTATGTTCATCAGAGATTTTGGCCTCTTTTCTTGTAGTGACTGTGTCTGGCTTTGGTATCAGAGATGATACTGGCCTCATAAGATAAGTTTGAAAGTGTTTCTTCTTACATTTTTTTGAAAGAGTTTAAAAAGAATTGGTATTAATTCTTTTTTAAATGTTTAGTAAAATTCACCTGTGAAGCCATCTGGTCTTGAGCTTTCGCTGTTAGGAGTTTTTTGATTAGTGATTTAATCTCTTGTTGTTGTTGTTGTTGTTGTTGTTGTTGTTGTTGTTTTTGTTATTGTTCTAGTCCCTTATAATTTAAAAAAATTTTTGTGGTATCTGTTGTAAAGTTTCCTCTTTCATTTCTGGTTTTAATTATTTCAGTCTTCTCTCTTTTTTCTTAGTCTAGTAAAGGTTTGTTGTTTTTGTTTATCTTTTCAAAAACCCAACTCTGTCTAGTCAATATTTTCTACTGTAATTATAATTATAAATTTTGTATAGAAAAATTAAAAGCAAATAAGAATGACTTCTTAAAAATGAAATTATAAAAACTTGGCTACTAAAGTATACTATAAAGTTTTACTATTATTATTAAGTCTTTATTCAGGAGGATATTTTAAGTTCACAGCACAATTGAAGAGAAGGTATAGAGATTTTGTATATACCCTCCTACCCAATGCACGCATAGCTTCTCCCTTTATCTGCATCCCCCACAGGGTACATTTGTTACAACTAATGAACCTACATTGACACATCACAATCATCCAAAGTTCATAGTTCATATTAGGGTTCACTCTAGTGTTTTACATTCTATGGGTTTGGATAAATATGTGATAATGAATGATATATATCCATCATTACGGTAAGATATAGAGTGTTTTTACTGCCCTAAAAATTCTCTGTGCTTTGCTTATTCATCCCTTCTTTCCCCTCACCCCTAGAAATCACTGATCTTTTTATTGTCTCCATAGTTTCATCATAAAATTTTAATAGTAAAATGACAAGAATATTGAAGCAGATTTTGAAAACAAAGTAATATCACTTAGATATAGACTCTAATATTTATAAAAATTTAATGCAAATTAAGTGAGATATAAAATCAATGAAAAGGAATTATTTAACAAATATTTTTCAGAATGTTGATTTCACGTTGGTTAAAAAAATAAATTCATGTAAATTGACAACAACAATGACAACAAACTTTAAGTCTTACCTTACATCAAAATAAATTTTAAGGTAATAAAAAGTAACGTGTTTCTATTCAGTCATAAAAGTTGTAATGTACATGTAGCTATTTAATTCACCTCTGTAAGAAAGTATATAGTAAACTAAAAAACAAAGAAGAAATAAAAATACCTTTTGGTTTGAATATTAAAAAGTAAATAACTTCTGGTTATTTAAGAAAGCATAGACAAAGTTAAGCAACATATATATACAGCAAATACAGTGAAGAAATCATTAACATAATTAATATAGAAAGAGCTCATATAAATATATGGCAAATTAAAATCAAAGCAATTTGCAAATAGTACTGCATAACTGCCAATAAAATATTGAAACTAATCTCATTGCTAATCAAAGAAATCCAAGTTAAAATATAATTTTTGCTTTCTAAATTAGTAAAGATTAAAACATTCTAAAATGTAGCTTCAGTAGACCATCATTGAAATATGCATCCTTGTACATACTAGGCGTAGAAAATTAATTGTACACTCTTTTCAAAAAGCAATTAAAATATCCCTACCTTACAACTTAGTAATTTCTTTTTTTTAGGAATTTACCCTTAGGAAAGAATCTCACATATAAAGAGATGTTTACTCATTATTTATAACAGTGAAAATTTAGCAATAACTTAATTATTTAACCTTGAGGAAATAACTAAGAAAATTATAATCCATTCATATAGTGTAATACTTCATATGGAGGTTACAAATTCAAAATGAGGAGAGGCCAGTCAGTTAATATAAAAAAGTAAAGCAGGCAGATGAAAGAAAACTCTGACAAGGCAATACCCAGTTTAAATTAGATGTTGCCACTTAGCTCTAAAAATCATTTAGTTGGGAATGTAGGTTCCTTTTTCTGAAATTATTTATTTTTCTAGAGCACCTGGAAGTCTTGACTATTTAGTATTAAGTAGCTCAAGTCTGCTGGCTCAATATAATAGGTGGGAGGTGTTTTGAGTCTTTCGTTCGATAGTCATTAAAATGAATTTAAATGGCTATCTTGTTTTTATTACAAGAGAAGATGCCCATAACATAATATTAAATAGGAGATTAAGAAATTGAAGACTGAAAACTGCCTGTAGACAAGAATGAATAGTGATTATTTTCCATCAGCTTTGCTGGCCCATGTCTGGTACAAACTAGGCAGCTGCTCAACAAACATTCAAATGGTCGTTGTCAGAGTCAGCTGTAAATAAAAATGCTTAAATTGAGTGAAAGAAAATATATCAAAATATCAACATTAATTGCTTCTTATTTTTCTTATCTGGTTTTGGAAACAGTATAAGCAAGGGAAAGTACATATTAATTTTACTCATTAATATTTTATTCATTCATTTTATAAATATTTATTGAGAGCCAAGTATTTGCTAGGGATCATTTTAGATAATGGAGATAGAGAAGTGAAAACAAAACAAAACAAAGCAAAACAGAAAACAAAATAAATTTTTGCTTTATGGAATTTACATTCTAATTGGGGAACCTTGTAATAAACAATATAAATTAAACTGTAAAGAGTGTCATATACTAAGCGATAAAAAAATAAGAAGTGAATGGCCTAAAATTTGTATCTGAGAAGTGTTCTAATCAGGTACAGTAAGACATGCAGACATGAAAATGTCTGTCAAGAAGAAAAAAAAATTTATACTTACAGTTCCCTAGCAACAGGAAGCCCAGCATGCTCTTCAGGACCACATGGGGAAGCACCAAGATGAGTCAGGAGGCAGAAGGACAAGGAAAAGAACAGGCCAAAGCCTTTTTTGGGGTTTCTGAGGGAAAGGCAAGGCAGGCAGGATAAACTACTTGAGAATGGCTAGTTTGAAAAGTCCTAGTGGGCTTTGGGCATAGGGGCTATCCCTAGTTGTCTGGAACCTGGCCCTGGGTTGATTTAAGGCAGGAGAAATATTAGCCAGATGTGTGAAGGTTTGATAAAGGAGATGGTTGGAAACATGGGTTCAGAACTGGTTTGTTTGTATATGAAAGGTTTGCTCTGGGTGAGTGCTTTGTTCTCTAAGAATTG
Source organism: Macroglossus sobrinus (assembly GCA_004027375.1). Classification (NCBI taxonomy): domain Eukaryota; kingdom Metazoa; phylum Chordata; class Mammalia; order Chiroptera; family Pteropodidae; genus Macroglossus; species Macroglossus sobrinus. Next base: position 533,967 of record PVKZ01000375.1, read on the forward strand.
GCTAGATGTAGGGGAGGGAGGAAAACAAAGGGAGACAGGCAATTTCTCCCCAATTAGTGCAGTCAAAAATGTCAGAGCATCAAGAATACAGAAAGTAAGAAAATGTAGTTAAAACAGTAAAATACAGCAATGAAAGGGCATAGAGACTGTTCAGAGTGGATAGGTTGCAATTTTAAATAGGAATGTTCTGGTGGGCCTCAATGAGAAGTGGGAATTTTGGATAAAGACTTGAGTGAGTGAGGTATTTGTGTATCTGAAAACAGCTCTTTCTAGGTAGAAGAAACCACAAATGCAAAGGCTTTGAGGTGAGAACTTGCCTGGCAGTTTTGAGGAATAGCAAAAAGACTGGAATAACAAACAATATATGTGCATGAAGACAGGAGAAACTAAAGTCAGAGATATAATAGGGTGAGGCACAGAAGAAAGAGGGATGAGAGAGTATTATAGAGGCTTGTAAGACATTTGAAGAAATTTGACTTTTAGCTACCTGAATTCAACAATGTATTTATATATAAAAAATCATGGCCAGATATGGTTTTCCCAAGAATCCAAAAATGTGCCTCATTTAATTGAATTAAAATTATAAAATGCATTGCTTAATTTACCACATTGATGGACTAAAAGAAAAAAATGGTTATCTCATTTGATTCAGAAAAAATTTAATAAATTTTAGTAATTATTTAAGACTTAAAAACAAATTTTTAGCAAAATTTAAGATTAGAAGGGACTCTCTTTTACTTCACTAAGATCATGCACCGAAAATTTCTAACACAATTTGCTCTGACCAAGAGACCTTAATGCATCCCTATTGAGACTAGCAATGAAATTAGTAAGCCCACTCTCACTATTAGTGGTTAATATGGTCCTAGAAATCTGGCAATAATGTAAGAAAAGAAAAACCAAACAAAACGAAAGAGGGATGATAAGATTTACACAGAAGAAATAAAATGATCATTATTTACAAAAATATCTGCCTTAAAACATACAGGAGTCTTCAAAGAATGTATAGTTGAGGCCAACCTCAAATCTGAGCTAAAACCTCATGTGTCCTCCAAAGAAATTATTAAGACATCACAGTGTCATGTGACAGACGTCAAGCTCTAGCTGCCAACCAGTAGATTAAATTACATGGAAACATATTAACGAAGAGAAGGAGCTTGGAAATAAAAAGTCCAGGTTGAAGTCACATTTCTCTTACTTAGGAACTGCATGGTTTCTAATAAATCACTACCCCACTCTAAATCTGTCTTAGCTCCAAATTGCAAATGTTTAAAGATTCAGTAAGATTTCACCATAGATACCTCCTATTTTTTCTGCCCCAAATACTCTTTCTTCTGAGAATGGCCCCATCTTATTTAGTATACTGCAATTCCCTGTGTTATAACCATTTGATTTTCATAGGTGTTTCAGTGTTTTTACTCTTCTCATCCCTTCTCCTACCTACCCCAAACATGTCAAAGCTTTCCCCTGGATTTTTTAGTTTAGTTTTTTTTTTTTTAATTAGAAATTAGAGACAACATAAGTCAGCACAGTTCCAGCAGTGGCCTAAAAGGATAGAGAATGGAATTGGAACCTAAAGCAAAAAAGAGAGGAAGGGGGACAGTCCTATTGGCATTCAAGTTCTTAGTTCCAGATGTTTTTGAACTCTGTTATATCTCTTCCCTTAATTTTTAAATCAAATATAGCCCTCACATTGAGTTTAAGCCATATGGAAATGACTTTAATTCACTTGGAATTACAATAATACAGGTATCAAACAAGACTCTTTTAAGTTTTCTAGATTCTCTTCCCCGAAAAGTTTTAAGAAATACACCTGAAACTGGGAGATGCCTAGATGGTTCTTATACAGAAGACAATTTGAAAGGCACAAATACACCTATATCTGGAAAAACTGCTATAAAAATGAGTATTTGGTCTCTGACTTTGAAATTGGTAGAGTATAAAAACACCTCCTAAACTCTAAATCATGTTACACTTGTAAAAAGTAAGCTTTCTTTGGTTTGCCAAGAAGCTATCGTCAATCACTGAAATGTAATTTTTGTTCTAGTGCTATTAATTTGCTTCCTATAATTGATGAAGTAAGCTGTGATATAACCCACCTGGACATTAAAAAAAGAGAAAATCTCTCTCTAAAACAAAGCTTACATTTCTCTAAGGGATGGTGAGTGCTGCCACAGTCAGGCTGCCTGTTGGGACACAATGCCACTGGAGTTTCCTGTAGAGAAAGCCACCTGGATGGTTGCTTCTGTGCCCTGGAACTGCCTTCAGACTTTAAGCAATAGTTCTAGAAATTTGGGGTGTGTAGTTTTGTAATCATGGGTGCTGTGTTTCATTCTCTTCCAAGTCCTCAACTCTTTTTTTCCTCTACCAAAGGGCAAATTTTATGTTTTTCTGAGCCCCTAGAATATTACTAGGGAAGACTGATTTTGGTTCTGGAAACTGGTTTTCTACATACCAATTAGCTAATAAAGAAGTTTTTCATTTTTTTTCTTTGTTTCAACTCACATATCCTGAGGATCTGTCCTGAGGGTTCATTCTAAACATTCAGATATATCAATGTTTCTTTATGTTGGGTGTACCTTTCGATTTTGACAGTACCTTTTTTCCTGTCACGTCAGTAAAATAGCTAAAATATGCTGCAGTAATGACTTGATTTTTCTCCCATGTATTCATCATGTATACTATTCACTGCCAAGGATAATTATGCCTCACAATTTTTTCCCCAGAATTTCAAAACTCAGTAAAAACATTCATCATCTAGCATTTAATAAGTAGATAGCACCTAATTAGTTTTAGTATTTTGAATGCTTCAGAAGAAAGACAGCTTATTATCTGGAATTTCTAAACATTTAGGAAGCCTTACTATATATTTGTGAGTGCTGTAAACCTTATAACATTATAGTATGTAAAGATGAGAGATTTGGAGTTATCACACCACTATACAATAAATTAGTAAAACTGGGGCTGAATTCAAGAGCTCCAGTTTCTAAGTCTATGATTTGCCCTGCAGAACTTTACAGAAACCTTTTAATGGTGAACAGACTAACACAAAGCATCCCGTAGAACTGTGATGGGATCTAGTACTTGATGCAGTCCTTTTTATCTGTGCACCTGTTAAGGTCCTTCTATCATTACAATAAAATATTCACTAATCAATGCAGAGATTTATTCAGTCCAGAATGAAACTCACACAGAAGCGTCAGGAATGAATTAGAAATTCTGCTGATAAATATCTCTGGCAGAGTACCTCAGCTTAATTAGCAAGTTAAACTCCTTCAACAACAAAGTGGGTACAATTTTGGAAAGACTTTCACCATTTCGACACAGATCCGTAAGATTTAAGGTTACAGATGGCTGAATTTTTCTGAAGGCATTTCCTGGTTGTAATGATGTAGTGACATATTCAAAGTTCATTTTTTAAAATTAAGTATTTACTTGATTGCTGTTTCATATACTTTCAGGTATAAAGTTCCTTTGAGTCAAAATGAAATTGCTCAATAGCCACAGATGGAGCCAGAGGCTTATTCCCAAAATACCATACAGTCTCTAAGAGAAATTTAGAGAGAAGGAAAAACATTAAGTAATTAGCCCTTTCCTTTTTGTTCTGAGGAATACTATTTTTATGGTCTTTTTTTTCTGGAGAATCAGTGGGGACTCTAAAACAAATTAAATCATCCAATTTCTACATACTCAAAAATAATATCAAATATGCTCTCTTATATTTGACTCCAATTTTTTATGTATTATAAAATATTTCAAAGAGGTATAAGTAATACAATGTAGTTACCACACTAATTCAAAAAAAATGTTAATACAATTAAAGTTCTCTGTGTATTCTTACCCAATCACCTACTCAATACTTTCCCAAGAATAATTCCTATATTTAAATAGGCATTTAATTATTTCTCTGCATTAGTGATATGAGATTCAATAATATATATATGTATATATATATACATATATATGTATATGTGTATATATATATACATATATATGTATATATATATATACATATATATGTATATGTATATACACATATACATATATATATACATATATATACATACATACATATATATATATATATACACATATATATATAGAAATGCATTCTACTGCATTCTACTGCATAAATATGCCTTAATTTATCCATTGTCCTATTGTTGAACATTAGAATTATTCCCATTAGAAGCTATTAAGAACAATGCTGCAAAATGCATTAAGTGTACACATCTGCTAATCTATATGAGCGAGAGTTACTTTATGAGTATATAACTTCTAGTGAGTTGTGTTAGGCATGTCTGCATGTCTGCATTGTGTTATGCAGGTTATGCATGCTGCATCTTCATTAGATTATGATACACTCTCCTAAAAGGTGCTACCAATTTAATTTTTTGTTAAACTTAGAATCATAAAGCATTGTAATTTTGCCAATACCCATGGAGCAAATTTTCATGTTTACTGGTAAGGTCTCCTCTTTTGTGAATAGCCTTTTCACATCATTTTTTTCTCCATTTTTCTCTCGTTTTTTTTTTAATTGATTTGTAAGCATTACTTATATATTCTGGATACTAAATATGTAGTCTAGATTAGAACATGAATATGAAGGACTTAATTAGGGAAAATGCCTCCACTATGTATTTAATTGAATGTCTAATCTGCTTTTCTGTAGTGAAAAAAATATTTGATTCTTTTGAGGATATAGAGATACATTTGTGGTAGAAATATAGAAAATTAAGACAAGAAATAAAGGCAACTATTAAGTTTAAGGAAAAAAAAACTTGAACAAGAAAAGAAATATAATCAGTGTACCTTATGCAGATCAATTTTGAATAATATTTACAGAGCAATAATAATATAAATACCAATATTGATTTAACCAAAGGAGTGGCCTAATTTTATGTCATGTAGAAGGTTTGTGTGAGGGTGTGAGATATTACAGAACATAATCTTCATTTCCATTATACAAAGTCAATAGATAACATATGTAAATAAAAAATCAAGGCATAACAGTAAAAGCCTATCAATTAGGGATATGGAGAAAAACAACTGAATAAATCATTAAACTACTTAAAAGCATTTTCTTCAGAGGGAATAGAATTGGAAAGAGGGAGAAATGAGACAAAAAGCTGTGGCTTTTTACTACATACTATTAGTAAAGAACTGTTAAAATTTATACATGTATTACTTTGATAAAAATTTAATTTAAAATACTGTATATAATAATAAACATAAATACAAAAATAACATAGGCAGCCCATGAACCAAATGTTTAATTGGTTTGTATTGGGGTAATGAGATTGTAATTGATATTTATTTTCTATTTAATACTTTCTTGAGTTTTCCTTAATTTCTAAAATACACATATATTCATTTCTTAACAGAAAATTGGTGCAGTTAACTTTTACAATAAGCAGGATTATTTTTCAAATGGGCAATGAACGTGAAGATGAGAAGAGAGACTAAAAGCAGAGAACAATTAGGAAGCCATTGTAGTAGTGTATACTAGAAGCCATGAAAGCTTGAACTAGAGAGTGTCTGTGGAAATGTTAAAGAGGTCAAATTAATATGACTTGGTGGGAGACTGGATGTGGCAAGAAGGTTGGAGGCTAAGTTTTGAGTCTTTAAAATTTCTGATTTGGGCTACTTGGGGTCCCATTACCTGAAATGAGGATTTTGTTTCATGGAGCAAGATGAGTTTTGTTTTAGAGATACCGAGTCCTCTGTCACACGGTATTAATCACGATGGCCTAACTGCTGTAACTAACAAGCTAAATTCTCAGTGGTCTAACACAACTTTATTCTTCATTCCAGTAAAATGTGGTATGAATGTTTCTGGCTAGTGGATCTTGTGCCACCACCATCTCCAGTGTTGTCAGAGAAGAGAGAGCGTAGAGGGTCAGGCACGGTGTTATAGAGACCAAAAATGGAAGTGACATGTGTTGATTCTATCCATATTTCCTTGGCCATAAGTCTGTCTAAATATGGCCCCACATAACTAGAGAGGCCAGTAAATATGTGCCCAATAAAATATAAAAAAGGAAGCAACAGTCTTGGTGGACACATAGCATTGTCTCTACTCCAGACATCCAGGTGGAGAAATTTGTAAGGCAGGAATGTGAGGCTGAGTCTCAGAAGTCTGAACTAGAGAAAAGAACACCCCCCCTCAAAAAAAAACATAATTATATATATAGTAGTTGGAGTCAGAGTGAGGAGACTTGGGGGAATTATATACTGAGATAGACAGAGTAAGAGTGAAATGCAGGAGAATGTGCAAGGTTAGGAAGAAGAAGAGGATATAGGCAGAGAGGAAATGGCTAGAGAGATGAAGTTAAACCAGGTGAACCACGTGGAGAAAAGAAGTCTATGATGCCAGATATTACAGAGAGGAAAATCAAGTAAGGACATTAAGGCCTCTGTTGACCTTGGCAATCAGAAACTCTTGGTAACTTGAATAAGTAGTTTCAGTAAGATTTGAAGGCAGAAAAAATAATTGGGGGTTGTGGAGAAAATGGGGAATAAGAAGAATAAATAACATCTCTTTTAATTCCTTAAATGCTTCAAAAGTAAAAAAAAAAGAGAGAGAGAAAATAATAAAAAAGGAAGGGATGCATAGTTGATGGAGAACTCTGTGTATTTATTCAGCAACTATCTTAGTTTCTATTTTTATTTGTCAGAATACTTAACTGCCAAATAGATTCTGATCAATGGAATCACACTGGTTGATATAATTCCAATGCAATGGATACACTGCTTTACTCAGACTGTATGTTCATATCTAGAGTTTTAAATTATTGATCACAGCTTGTTAATTCTCCTTACTATTTATTTGAGCTGCAACCCTTAGTTTGAGAGTCTGTGTTTCCCATTAAATTGCTCAAACTTGTGGCAGTCATGAATTCTCATAATTAAATTCTTTAGGGAAAGGACTTAGGTTTTGCAGAGGGCATAAAATAGCCCAGGGTTGGGAAGTCTTAGAATTAAAAAACAAAACAAAACAAAATGTGATATTGTGGGGGAGAGGAAGGGAACCATAAGTAAGTTCCCTAACAAAATAATTCATGCTATGTGGAACGTCTACTTAATTGTATATTTAAATGGCTTAGTAATTTCTTAAGTGTTGTATGAAAATAGAAACAATTACAATTACTATGCAGAGTCTTGCAGACGGTAGTAGGGTCATTAAGCCTTCAGGGGCCCACCCAGCTGTGTGAAAAGCTGTGTCATCTCACTAAGACACTTGACAGAAACAAGCTCGCGTTATTATCCAAAAGTATTAAAATTAGAAGTGGCTTAAGCAGTTTAGAAGCATTTGCTTTCTTCTCACATAGGATTTATCATTCCATAAGCCTGAAAGCCCTCCCTTTTACAAGAAGTCCGAGCCTGGAAATCTGATGCCTTTCTTTCTTTTAACTGTCTCCCAGCATCACTATGGTAGAAGTCCCTTGTCACAGGCTGGGAAACTTACTTAATACTCCTCAGTAGCGTAACAAGAGGAAACAGGGGGAGGAAAATCACATTTTCACATGAGAAATTATGATCAGCTGTGATCCCTGCCAGCCCATGAATTTCAAATGGCACTCCATTTTCAAATGTACTTTTTCAGTCCTAATCAGCCAGTAGAAAGCAGCCACGGGGGTTATACTTCATAAGCACTTTGGCTTATTGAACACTCATAGGAGACTGCAAGCGAGCTTTCAGCTCATAAAATTTGCCCCTCAGAGTACAAAAGTAGTACAAGTAAATCTGTCTTTACAGGCCCAGTATTTGAAGCAAACTGGAGGGCGGCTTGCAAGCATTTGATTGTCAAAGATTCAGGGCAAAGCCTGGCTTTTCAATAGATGATAAGTGGGGGCCACATCCGTGATGAACAAGGCAGGAGTTTCTCAGCGCACTGCTGGGTTGGACATGAAAGGACACACAGAGCTGCAAGTGCTAGAGAAACATCCGAGGGGACAGGGCCTGGCTTCCTTGTAGCTTCCTTGGATATGAAAACCTATGACAATTTCACAGAATCCACAAATTCCAAATCCTTGTCTCAGATGAATCTCAGGCAAAATCATAGGTGGACTTTGTCATGTGTCCCTGCAGCAAAAGCCTTTTTCTCTTAATTTCTAAATAACCCCATGGAAGTACATATGTAAATATAACATTAAGCCTCTGTTTCTTTTTTTTTTTTCTTTTTTCCCCATCTCAAAGGTAAAAATGTCAGAAGGGTATAGAGTCAAATCACTGTCTTTACTATAAATCCTACCTTACTGAAAAATCAATAAGGCTCATTTGTTGACCTTAGAAACCACCCTTACTGTAATAACATAAAACCTAAAAAATAGCTGCTTTGGATTGTTGCGTCTATATACCCAGACCCACAAGCAAAGTTGCTGGATTGTAGTCTGTGGTGCCCTCTGGTGGAAAAAAATCAATATCATGTCCCCTAATTCTAAAGTCAAATGCCTGTATTCAAAGAAGTCTAGATTCAGTTCAGGCAGCATGGTACTTGGATTTGAAATACTACCAGGAAACAGAAGCGTTTTTGCTTTGTTGTGTTTTGTTTTCGTTTTTGTTGTTGTTTTTCAGTGTCCAGAAAGTCTCTTATATTTGAATACTTTTTTCTATGTTGCTTTGTGTTGAATTTGAGAACTTCATAGATTTTTGAGATGCCACTTTTTCTTATCCCATTAAAAAAAGTTCATAATTCCAAATGCCATAGTTTTAAAAGTAATTTTTGCCAATTTAGTCATATGACTTGTTTGGTGCGGTAGCCAAACAATCTAAAATTTACTACCAATAAAAATAATGTCTAATTAAATGGAACCATAGAAAATAATAAATTATCCATTTACAATGATTTTGGTTGGAGAACTATCAATAAATATTACTGTTTTCTTTTTTATAAACAAAGACATGCTTTAAAAAAATAGAATACTCATTTCTTCACCAAAAGGCATCTATTTCTTCTTACAGAACAATTTGGAAACAGTTGAAGAAAACATACTCCTTTATGCTCCTTAGATTAAGAGAAAATGATCTACTTTCTCAAATCTTAAACTTGATCAGAAGGGATTTAAAAAAATACAACATCTTGAATTACCTCAGAAATGCAAAATATGTCTTTGAGACTGTTACAATAATAAGGAAGTTTGGGCAAACACACTGGAAATATTTGAAGTCAATAGTATGGAAAAGAAAAATTGTTTCCTCCCTCAAACCAAAATGTTAATAAAAAAATGTGTTGGTTGAGAGAATATACCACATAAAGTGTTAGAATCTCCTATTGTTCTGATGCCACTGATTGATAAACATTGGTTCAGAGAGCTCAGTCTACTCTCCTCTCTGTGCCTGCCACCTTCATCTACCTGTTTATTCATAAATTTATTAACCTCAAACTACATACCAGGCATTGTGCTAGAAACTGGGGATAAAATAAAGAATCAAACTAGGTCCTAAATTAGTCTTTGAAGTCTTAAACTCTTCTCAAATGTCACTGTCTCCTTGAAGCTCTTCTTGACTATTTGATCACCATTCCCTTTAATGTTGCATTTTGTCTCTCCTCCAATAACTTGGACTCATATTGATACAAACTTGCCACATTGCACTGTAAAGGTTTACAATACTTTTTTTTCTACTCCACTATGAGTTCATCAAACCTAGGAATTGTATTATTATTGTGATTTGCTCAATAACATTGCAAGCAAGAGATGGAGAGATTGGGAAGGAGAGAGCTAGGGAGGAAAGCAGATAGACCATCCTGAATCTCCCAGGCATCATCCTTAACCTTGGCACTCGGCAGCATACTCTAATTTAGATGGAAAGGAAAAATTATATATATATATATATAATTTTGGCACTCTCATATTTAATTCTCCCAATAATCTTGGCTTATACATATTATCATTTCCATTTTAAGACAAATAATCAAAGATTCAAAGAGGTGAAGTATCTTGCCCAAGGTCACACTTAATTCTAGTAAGTAGAGTATGTGGAATCTGAACTCAAAGTTCTCAATGAGAAAAAGACCCTGAATTTTTCTGAACTTGCATATGTGACTGCTAGAGGGTATGCAGATACATATGTATAGACTTTCCATCCCATGGAAATTTTTCAAAGGTAGAAATATTTGTTTCATCATTTCTAGAAAGAGTCAGTGTTTAACAAAGTTACCATCAAGGGATTGTTCATTTGTTTCTTTTGATTTGGGGCATGAAAGGTCTATGTAGTCCTGTTAAAAATTTTCCATCAAGATTATTCTCCAAATTCTTGTGGATGACTTTGAAATTAAAAGGTTCTCATCATCTTCCAGAATGAAGGCTGAGGTTTAAAAGTCATATTTCATGTTTCTCCTTTTCCCCATGGCCTTCAATGTCTCCTTTTTCTCACTATGATCCTTCCCCATGCCTGTGATATATCTGAAAAATATCTTACTTGTATCTTCAGCTGGCTCTCTTTCTCCCATTTCTTAATCCTGTGTGCTAAAGCAGCATCTTCCCTGCGGAACTGATGCCAAATATGATTGCCCTGCGCTGTTTGGAAAAGGCTTAGATTTGTTTTGTAGGCTATTTCCCCAGCCTTAATAAGTACAGACACTTATTAGCTGGCCACGATTTCATTTTCACTCTGTGGGTTGCATTTCCTTGCTCGTTAATGTGTAAATCATAGATTTCTCTAATTACACACTGTTGCCTTTTTTTTTTTTCCTCTCAGAGCTCGGAAATTACTAAAGGGCTGGGACTCTGATAGAAATGTCTAGAATGGTTTCTTCACATGCATTTCAGATGCCGCTGGGACAGAGTAAATGTAACTTCAGCGGGTGCGTATTTGTGTGTGTGGTCGGCTGCTCTGAACATTCAGTTAGTCTCTGATTCTGAGGTTAAAAACATGCCAGCCAGTGTGTAAAGAAAAGACATAGCTCAAGACCTTTAGACTTATAAACCCAAAACTAAAAATTCAAATGAATTAATCCAATGTTTGGTAAACATCATAGTAATATTATCATTTCTCATTAATTTCACTTATCCCACATCTCCTCATAATCACATTATGTATTGCCAATCTTTATGTTTCTGGTAAAATGTTGGAGATGTTTTCTGCTCTGTTATAAACTTACTTTATTTGAATTGAGCCACTGTAATTATTTGAACCAGTTTATGTGTGGAGAAACATATAAAGCTAATTATAATTAGAGTTACTTTCGAAATTCTTCTCATGGATGAGAACCCTAAATATAACGTATCTTCCTGTCCTAGCACCTCAAACTATAGTCCTGGCAATCAGTAGCATTGGCATTAGTCTCAGACCATCCCCAACCCCCTTCCCATTTGGATCTTCTGAATCATAATGTGCATATTTTACATTTTGTCAAGATCTCCTGGTGATTCCAGTCTTCTTCCAAACCTCTCTTCCCAAGTGCTTCTTAGCTGGGGACCCAAACAATGGGAAAGCAGAGACAAGCCATTCCTACTGTGCTGGCTGAACTCCTGACCCATGATTGTGATTGAGAAGCATAGTAAAAATGGTTGTTTTAGGTCACTGATTTTAAGCTGGTTTGTTTCATGGCAAGAGTAACCCAAACCACCTCTCTAGTCTGTGTTTCTACCCATTTTCCTAGAGTCTAGAGTTCTATGATGTATATTACGCTGCAAAACAATCACTAAAAATTTATAGAATTTTTACTCTGAGTAGGAGCTTAAATTGTATTGAACACCAAGTTCCCTCAAAATGAGTAATTCCCACAAGGCTATATGTGTATAACATCCATTCTAGTATTATTTTCTTTCACTCTCTTTACTACTTAGACTTAACCTAAGTGATACTGGCCATGATATCAGAATTTTGATGTTTCTAACATGACGAATGTTCATAAATATAAAAATAAAAAGATTCTTATATATGTGTCACCAAATAACATGTTGTTTACTATCAGTGTTACATGTATCCTGGTTTGGAAAATAATGATTTGATAGAAACCTTTCATGGGTCAGACTACTCTCTTTGGTTATTGACTAATTGTACTCTCAGCTCTTCTCATCTCTGAGCTCTACAAGTAGAGTAGAAGCCATTCCACTGTTTTGCCAGTTTCCTCTCCTTGTTTTGGCTGTTTCTTTCTAAAGGCACTCATTGACTTTCACACTTTGTCCAAATTTCTGCATTGTATTCATTTTGTTTCTATTGACTAACTTTCATTCCTTGCTCACCTCCAGTTTAATAGAGTCCACCTCTAATAGTAACTGCTCCCGGGACTCTGGTCTTTATAAAACGTGACCCTGCTTAAACTCAATAAGAAGTAAATAAGACACAAGTGACAAGCAGAACAAATTTCTGTATATAAAAACAGTGGAAAAGGTTATATAAAATGTCAGAACGATGCTGTAGTATAGGGATACTCAAAGTGTAGTCTGAAGATAGGTACCGGTTGATGAGATGTTTATTACTAGCCTATCATGAGATAGGTATAAAAATTGAGACTCAATATTTAAAAACTTTTATAATAATTTGACAGTGTAACAATATCGGTTGAATCTAGTAATAATTAGAAATTGGGATTTGCACTGTGTGTCTTTTTAATTTCTTTTTAGTTATAAGTCTTCCCTGTGTTTTATAAAAGTATCGGTTTGTAACTGATTAGATTAAAAAAAACTGGTTCTTTGCCACGGATACTTTGAGTAACACTTTGTATAAAAGACTAAATGGAATAGAAAATGTTCTTCTAAATAGAACTCTGAAAATTGTAATAAATTTTTGTATGATATAAGATATGAGTATTCTAAAACAATAAGTATATACACCAACGTATACTAATTATCTAGCATTAGTTGTCGTTGAGTGGTGTCATCACCAAAAAAAGCATATTATAACCAGAAAGTAATTACAAAAGAAAAGGAAAATATTTCTTTTTTTACTTCTGACTTTCTCACCCTTTGCTCTCTACTCAAAACTCTGTCAAAATTTTGGCACTTATAAACACAAACACAACAGTCTCTCAACAACTTTTACAAATTGCTTCCAATTGAATTTATTAGGGAGCTTTCAGTTAAATCCAAAGTTGCTGGAATATAATATATTTGAACTTTTAGGCAAAGTAGAATGATGCTTAAAACAGAGGTAGAAACACATTTTACCATATCTTAATACCAGATTACCTAAATTTCTGCTTAACAGATGCAATAAAAGATAGTTACTTCCAAGAGCCTCTTGTCTTCCTTGAGAATCCAAAGTGATTCTCATTGATCAAATAAGTTCATGAGATAGCTCAAACGTGGAAACACACACATAATTGATATCCGACTTCGTAGCCATTACCAATATGATGTAATATAGCTAAAGGGATGATGAGATTCGATTCCAAATTTGAGGTCTGAGTTTAAATGCTAATTTACCTTCATGACTGTTTTTTTAAGAACCAGAAAGTAGATACATAAGAGTCTAAAACAGACTTTATTTTATACATAGGATTTTAAAGTAGTCCATAAGATTTTATTTTAAAAATTATAATGGACTTTAATGAAGAAAATTAGTCTCCTTTATGTAGTATATCACATTAATTCATTTGTGGATATTGAAACAACCATGCATTCTGGGAAGACTACTTGATGGTATATGATCTTTCTAATGTAGATATATTAATATTTTGTTGAAATTTTTGCATCTATGTTCATCAAGGATATTGGGCTATAATTTTCTTTCTTTCTTTTTTTTTTTGTAATGTCTTTGTTTGGTTTTGGTCTCAGGGTAATGCTGATTTTGTTAAATGAAACTGGAAACCTTCCCTCTCCTTCCACATTGTCTAATTTATTGGCATATGTTTGTTCATAGTATTTTCTTACATTCTTTTGTATTTCTGTTTTGTCAATTATTGCTTCTCTTTTATTTCTGATTTTATTTATTTGGATTTTCTCTCTTCTATTCTTGATAAATCTGGTAAAAGATTAATTGATACTGTTTATCTTGTTAAAGAACCAGCTCTTGGTTTCATTGATCTTTTGTATTTTTTTAGATTTTATTTCATTTATTTCCACTGTAATCTTTATTTTCTTTTCCTTTTACTCACTTTGGACTTTGTTGTTCTTTATTTAGTTCTTTTAGGTATAAAGTTAGATTGTTTATTTGAGATTTTCATTTGTTTGTTTCTTGAGGTAGGCCTGTATTGCTATAAATTTTCCTCTTAGAACTGTTTTGGCTGTCCCACAGATTTCGGGTCTTTGCGTTTTTATTTTTATTTATCTCAAGGTATCTTTTGATTTCTTCTTTGATTTTATTGTTAACCTATTCATTATTTAGTAGTATGTTATTTAGCCTTCATGTGCTTGTGTGCTTTTCCGTTTTCTTCTTGTAATTGATTTCTAGTGTCATATCATTGTAATTGAAGAACATGCTTGATGTGATTTCAAGCATTCTTAAATTTATTGAGACTTTTTTTTGTATCCTAAACTGGTCTATTCTGAAAAATGTTCCATATGCACTTGAAAAGATTGTATATTCTGCTGCTTTTGGGTGAAATGTTCTGAAAATATGAATTAAATTCATTTGGACTTGTGTTTCATTTAAGACTACTGTTCTTTGTTGATTTCTGTCTGGATGATCTATCTATTGATGTCAATGAGGTGTTAAAATTCCCTATTATGACTGCATTGCTGTCAATCTCTCCTTTTATATCTGACAATTTTTGCTTTATATATTTAGGTACTTTCTAAATATTGGGTGCATAAATATTTACAAGAATTATATCCTCTTGTTGAATTGATCCCTTTATCATTATGAAGTGTCCTTCTTTATCTCTTGTTATAGCCTTTGTTTTAAAGTATATTTTGTCTGACATAAGTATTGCTACCTCAGCTATTTTTTTTTTCATCCCTTTACTTTCAGTCTATGTGTGTCTATCTAAAGTGGCTCTGTTGTAGGTAGCATATGTATGGGTCATGTTCTCTTAATCATTTAGCCCCACTATGTCTCATGATTGAAGTGTTTAATCCATTTACATTTAAGTAATTAATGATAGGTTTATAGCTATTGCCACTTTATTATTTTCTGATTGTTTTTGTAGTTCTGTGTTTCTTTCTTATTCTCTTTCTCTCTTCTCTTCTATGTTGATGTTTTTCTGTAGTGTTGTGTTTGTATGCCTTGCTTTTTATTGCTTGTATAATCTTATATATTTTTGTTTTGTGGCTACTATGTGCTTCATATATACCAAGCTATGTTCATAGCAGTTTATAAACATTCTTTTTGATGTTCTGAGTGTGTTGATGGTCTCTTAAGTTCAAACACACTCTAAAACCACTATTGTTTTCCCTCACTGCCTTCATATTTATGTTTTTGCTATTATTTTTACTTATCTGTGTATGTGTGTATATTTTTCCTTAATTTACTGTTGTAATTACACAACCTTTTTCTTTACATTTTAACCTTTGTATTAGCTTTATAGTTGATTGATCCACTGCCTTTATCATGCATTTGCCTTTGTCACTGAGAATAGTTGCTCTTTATGATATATTCTTATTCATATTTTTAAATTTTTTTCTTCTTCTTAAAAAAGTTTTGTAGTGATTAACTCTGTTAGCTTCTTGTTGTCTGGGAAGCTCTTTACCTCTCTTTTGACTCTAAATGATAGCCTTGGTGGGTAGAGTAATCTTGGGTGTAGGTTCTTGCTTTTCATCACTTTGAATATTTTGTGTTAATCTCTACTGTCCTAAAAAAGCTTCTATTGAGAAATTAGCTCACAGCCTTGTAGGTAACAAACTGCTTTTCTCTTGCTGCTTTTAAGTTGCTCTTTGTCTTTAATCTTTGACATTTTAATTATGATGTGCCTTGGAATGGGCCTCTTTGGGTTCATCTTGTTTGGGACTCTGCACTTCTTAGATTTGTAAATCTGCTTCCTTTGCCAGATTAGGGAAGTTTTCCATCATTATTTCTACAAATAGTTTTTCAATTCATAGCTCCCTCTCTTCTCCTTCTAGTACCCTTGTGATGCAAATGTTGTTACACTCAATGTTGTGCCAGATGTAGCTTAAACTACTCTCATTTTTCAAATTCTTTTTTCTTTTTGATGTTCTGAGTGTGTTTTTCACTACCTATGTTCCAAATCACTGATTTGATTTTCTGCTTTCTCTAACCTGCTATTGATTTTTATTTAATGTATTCTTCATTTTATTTACTTCAGTCTTCATTTCTGACTGGATCTTTTTTATTGTTTTTATCTCTTTCTATAAGTTCTCACTGAGTTCATTTATTCTTCCCCTAAGTTCATTGAACATTCTTTTAACCAGTTTCTAAACTCTGTATCTGATAAATCATTTGCCTCCCTTTGCTTAGTTCTTTTCCTAAAGTTTTATTCTGTTCTTTCATTTAAGACAAATTAAAACAGCTGCTGTTTGTTTGGGGTTTGTTGTCCTTTTGAGAAATTTTAGAAAGGTTCACAACATTGGTGGAGGCTGGCTGCTTGTGTGGAACAGCTGCTGAAAGAGATTCTGGCTGAGCACATGAGTTGGACAGGGCAGGGTCTCAGGGAATCACCAGGTTGGGATGAGCAGTGTTAGGCAGGAAACTCTTATTTGGCACCCACCTGCTCCAGCCTGCTGTGTGTGGGGAGGGCTCAACATTGGATAAATGGTGCCTGCCAGGATTTCCACTTGTTTCTGCTGGCTATGTGGAGAGAGGGCTCTACAGAAGAGCAATGGTGCCTGCCCACACTTTATTTCCAGTGAAAGCTGTCCCTCCAGCCCTTGTCCTAAAGCCAGACAATTCAATTCTTCCCGGTATGTTCCTGGAGCTTAGAGCAAAAGTTTGTGAACGAGCGAGTCTGTGCCAGTATATCCCTGGAGTTTCTCTGTCCCTTTGTTGAAGTTTAGAACAAAAGTTTGTGAGTGAGAGAGTGAGTCTGTGTTCAGGCCCTTTAAGAGAACACCTGGGTCTACAGTAGCCCTCCATCTCACTGAGACAGAGTTCCTGGTGATTTTCACAGTCAGTTGTTGTGGGGACTCCTCTTCCCAGCACTAGTGCTCTCTAATGGGGATCCCGGTATGGGTCTGGGACCCCCTCACTCCTCAGGGGTACCTCTGCATCTAAGATATTTCTCTGAATTCTTAACAGCCACATGTGGGTGTGAGCCCAGCCCTTTTCATATCTCCACTCCTTCTGCAAGTCTCAAAGTAGCTTTTTCTTCATATACTTTATTATATGAGTTCTGTTTAGCTAGTCTTCAGGTAGTTCTCAAGGGTGGTTACTCTATAATTTGTTTGTAATTTTTATATGGTCACAGGAGAGGCAAGCACAGAGTTTATCTACTCCACCATCCTGACTGGAAGTCAGTCAAGTTGAAGTTTATTTTAATTTACCAGATTATATTAAATTAATTTACTTTTGTAATAACATAATTGAATATCAGAAAAGGACATGACTAAAAAAATGTCAAAAATGTTAGAGGGGAAAACCATCTCTGGAATTTTAAGTATAAGTCATTTGTTATAGCAGGGTCTAGAGTAGAGAGTTTAGTAGAGTGAGCCCCAATGGCAGTTGGAGAAATTGCCACTTAGAAGAAACAAAAGTCTTTACTTTTTGTATGTTCCTAATTAACTTTAGAGTACAATGTCTCATCTAACAAACTTTGTTTAATGTTTTGAAATAAAAAAGAAACATAATCAAGGATTCTATTTTATATCAGGCATGTAGAGAGCTGAAAAGCTCCCATACTTAAAACACTGAAAATATTAGACAGGCTGCAAATTTATAACTTTTTAAAAACCTATCATAAAAGTGATCACAAGACAGTTCACTAAAGTAAAATCTTGGAGGAGAGGTACCTACTAAGAAAATAGGACTGAATGAGAACATTGCTTGCTTGGAGCATACCCTCTGGATGTCATATGTATTGGTTTCCTGGAGCTGCTGTAACAAAGTACTATAAACTCAGTGGTGTAAATCAGTGAAAATTTATTTTCTCATGATTTGGAGGGTACAAGTCTAAAATCAAAGTGTCCGCAGAGCCATACTCTTCTGAGATTCTACAGAAGAATCTGATTCATGCCTCTCTCCTAGCTTCTGGTGGTTTATGGCAATCCATGGCATCCTTTGGCTTGTGGCTTCATCTCTCCAATTACTGCTTCTCTCCTCTCATCACTGTCTTCCTTCTGCATGTGTCTCTATCTAAATGTCCTTCTTATTATATAAGACAATATGACACCAGTCATATTGGATTTAGCATCCACCCTAATCTAGTATCACCTCATCCTAACTTAATTATATTACAGATCTTATTTCTAAATAAGGTTACATTCATTCACAAGTTCTGAAGGTGAAAATTTGGACATTTTTTTTAGGGGGGTGAGGTATATATAATTATATATACCACATAAGGCTGATAATAAGATTCAGTTAAACATTCTAAAGACCACATGTGGCAACATGATTGGCCTGAATATAACCAGTGCTTTCTCCATCCTTTCCAAGTCAGCTTGTAACAGCTGGGCTGGGATCACTGGAAGATTGCTTTCCATCTCTACACCCCAAACTGCTATCAGGAAGCCTACTCTCGAATACTATACTATGGTCTCAAGTTTCCAAGTCATACTAAAATTCAGAACTTTGTCAATAAGTTGAAGGACCAAAGTATCCCTCAGCCTCCTGTGTCTCTTATAAGTAAGCTCCTACTAGTATCCTCCTGAATGAGGTAAATGCACAAAGAGCATGAGGATAAGATTTCCCAGTTTTTCACATGCAGGGAACAGTTCAGGTGTCCCAAGAAACTGGAAAAGAGTTTAAAATAAAGAAACAAATATCATTGTAAAGCTCCAGATGATTCTCTATCCCAGGAGTCCCCAACTGTGGCCTACTAGGAACCAGGCCACACAGTAGGTGGTGAGCAAAAGCTGGCGAGTGAGCAAAGCTTCATCAGTATTTGCAGCCACTCCCCAGAGCTAGCATCACCACCTCAGCTCTACCACAGATCATCAGACATTAGATTCTCATAGGAGCACCAGTCTCTGGTACCAAAAAGATTGGGAACCACTAATCTGCACAATCAATGGGTTCTGTTCTTTGCTTTAAATGTAATTATATAATCTCCTCTCCTGTTTATGAGCTCCTCATTTTATAAAACCAGTTCTGATACTAATCATCAGTATGTTTCAACCACTAGAACCCTTAATGCTTGGGTAAGACATTGCTTTGGAGATACCCTCTCTATTGTGTCTTTTGTTGTGACTTTGTCAAAAGAGACCGATCCACGATGTTAGAATTTTAGTTATTGTCCCACCAAGGCCTGGAAAAAGTGGGAACTACTTAGTGTTCTACCTTCTGAGACTCTAGAAGATTTGGTGTGAAGAAAGTAACTGGAAATGTTATACTCTCTTTTCTTGCCTCTAACATCCTTGAAACAGATACCTAATCTAAAACATGGCCTGATTGTGTTTGGATCACCCTCTAAATCTAAAACTAATTTTTGTCATGGTCTAAAAACACTTTTAAGCAACAATCTCCATAAAAATCTTTTGAGAGGAACAGGAGAGTCTTCTTTTTCAAATCTGTCTAGGCTTTTTCTCACAGCCTCTGAGCCTGCAAAGAGTACCTGGGATTCCTTCCTGCCATGGGGTGAAGACAGGAACCTTCACCAGGCAGATAGGGAAATGAGATGGAGCAGTCTGAGACAGCCACCATTTCCATACCTCCTCGCCAATGGTGGAGGGAGGGAGAGCTGTCATTGTTGATCAGGGCTACATATGTCAGTGTCACTTTTCAACTTTCT
Organism: Macroglossus sobrinus; assembly: GCA_004027375.1. NCBI lineage: Eukaryota > Metazoa > Chordata > Mammalia > Chiroptera > Pteropodidae > Macroglossus > Macroglossus sobrinus. Next base: position 553,696 of record PVKZ01000375.1, read on the forward strand.
TTAAAACAATAGACTTCACAGAGTATATTCTTGTTTTACAGAACACTTAGACCCATGTTAATTATCCCAGGTGTTTCAGAGGCTAGGAGTTGCCTCCATTGCGTGGGAAGAGGGTAGAAAGCTATAGTTAGGAAGCTTGCAGAGCTATGGGGGAAGGTGAACTGTGCTGAGGCCTGGGGCTGACTCCACTCTGGCTTGCCTGTTGGTGTGTTCAGTTCAGCTCAGGGCATGGGTCTCTGAGGAGGTTGGGCTTGCTGTCTTGCAAAGCATAGAGCTCTGCTTTGGATGAAATAATGTTCACAGTGTGACCCTTTTCTATGCTGTTTGAAGTGATGAAGACTGGGCTGTGTTACAAATACATCTTTTGTCGTTGTAAAACAAAAATCAAAATAGCCCAGACCTTAATCTGTAAGGAGAAGAACAAAACAGAGATTGTTGTCTTCAAGGATTGCTGGAAACGTTTTGCAGCTAGGAAAGGGGGACAGAGAGAGGCAGGATCCATGCTAGGGCCAGCACTGCATCACAAAGGAGGAGCAGGAACACTGGTGAAAGCCACTTTCCTGAGATCCAGATTCAGGCTTAATCAAAACCTCTGAAAACTGTTCTTACAAAATATTTAAAGCACAATGCACATTTGTGGGTTCACCCAAACCAGTAGTGTTATGTTAAATCTCCAAAGGCTGTGATTTCTACTTCTAGGACCACAGTGGTAAAAGAATCTTGTCTTTTGGAATCCCTCTACCCCAAATGCTATATAAACCCCAAAATATATACTTGGAAGTACTGTAAAGAGACCTGGTTGATTTCCACTGGCATGAAAGTTTCATAGGCAGAAAGGAGGAAAGGAGGTAAGAGCAAAATCTCCCCTATAAAGAAAGCCCCAAGCAATTTAAAGTTGCAATCAGAAGCCAAAGGAGTTGTCCCTTCTGTTGATGGGCATGGGTTTTATATATTCCATAAGCTGTGCTTTTGTGTTAACAATAATGTATTGGCAACTTCTGGCTCTGGGTGGTCTCCCAGTGAGATCTGACATGTGCTGCCCTATGTCACCCGTTGTCTGAATAAGCAGACAAGGAGTGATGTGCTACCAAACCTTCAATGGAACCTTAGAACCAGCTTTTCCTGGCAACTTGCTATTGCTTTATGAATGCACCTTGACTCCCTCAAGGCATTTCGTTTAGGAACTTTGCTGTGTTTCTTAGCTACGAAGATCGTTAAACATTGAAAGGTGCTGCAGAAAAAATCCTTGCAATCTCTGAATCTAAAGGTCTTTAAAACGGATGATACAGCCATGTGTTTGGAACAATGGTTATCTTGAGGTTTCAAACACGAGCAAAATTATTGGTCCTCTCTTCATGTATAACACTCACACTCTTATAAAAGCCAAGAGAACCCACATTTATATAAAGTAAGAATTAAACAAAATCATTCTAGGTTATTAGAGTTTGAAACAGAGGGTGGTGACGTTTACAACATGACTAGAAGGAAGTGTGAGAGGATAGTGTATTTTGAGGTCCTGGGATTCTGTTTCTTGGTTTTGCCTGTTTATTCATTTTGTGAAAATTATTGTGTTGATCATTTATGATATATACATATTTATTTTCTTATGATGTTATTATGTTTTAGCGAAAAGTAAAAAACAAAAAACAAACAAAACAAGTCAACCATGAGACAATAGAGTGGGAGAAAAGAGATGATCATGGCGGCAGGCAAAAAAGCAGAGCTATATTTTTTCTTTACAATTACTATTTCATGCTCTTTAGACTCATTCAGATCTTTTGAAGGCCAGATCTCATTCACATTGTTCTAGTAGCAATCACTTACCTTAGAAATACTTATGGATGCAAATTGCTTAGTGGTTTGACTATTTTTTATCTCATCTTCTTCTTGGGGTAACCATACTTTGTGGACTTTAGGTCTTCAGAAGATCCTACCCCCAGTTCTTTAATTCTGTTTGCAGCTCACATGTATACTAGTTGCATCTAATAGCTAAAGCCTGCCTCCTCCAAGCCCCCATTGGTAGCTGCCTTTCGAGTATATGTCACTTCATTGGAGGCTCCAAGAAGGCAGAGGGTGTTTGTCGATGGGTGATTTTAAAGGATTATCTTCTGACATTGTGGGGGGCACTTAGCTCAACTACCAGCTCAGTTTCTGTGTTCTCTTGTTCTTGTGGCTGGGGAACAAATGTTTTTGAGGCTGGCATCTGTGTCCTCCAAAATCTGGGCAACATCTGTTACCTTGGCTCTATTGTCTTCTTGCATCCTTTCATGTTCTCAGATATTCATCTTGCCTTTAATGTTCAGGAGTTATTTTCACAAAAATATTGTGTGCTTTAAAGGGGAACACCAGAATTGAAAAATTAAAATTATGTATAGCATTTGGTTGCCTTTATGATTATTAGGAGATTTATGAATGACACATGCATTGCCTATTTTATCTCAATAACCACTCTGAGAAATAAAAAGTATACATTTTTAAAGATGAAGAAGCTAAAGTTTAGAAGGAGAAAAAAATGATTTTTTTTCAGGTAGTATGCCTAAAATAAAACTCCAAGATCTTTTCATTGTTTGTTCAGTACTTTTCTCAATATTTTGTGATTTAAGAATAAAATTATAATGGTGAAATGTATCTCTTCAAGTCATATTAGTGGATCTAGCACTAAATAAGAAGATCTTTAGCTTCTCATACAGTTGATTAAAAACTTGTACCATAAAAACTTGACTGAGCCATGTAACTTTTAAAGCCCTTGCTCCTTCCTGTTTAAAAATATAGGGGAGTTGGGAAAGGGTGAAATGGATAAAGGAGATCAAATAATATGGTAGTTGAAGGAAACTGGACTTTGAGTGGTAAACACATAATAGAATATACAGATATCAAATGAAACTGTATACCTGAAAATTATTTAATTGTATTAACTAATGTTACTCCAATAAACTTAAAAAAATATATCATTCTATGGGGCATTCAGACTCAAAGTATGTACCCTGTTAGTAGAAGCTAATAAACATCTTATTTTACTGCAAAAAAAAAATTTAAAAATTAAAAAACTAAATGTAGCCAGCACTTAGCTTGCAAGATTTTGAAAAGACCAGTGGTAAGAAATAATAAGTATTACTGGAGTTATGACCAGCTCAGAAGAGCAGATTCCGCTCTCCTTACTGTCAAAATAATTAAATGTTTCAGATGATTTGGAAAAAAGGTAACTGAAATATCCTGCTAAGGAAAAGGCAGCAGAAAAGGGAGCTGGGAAATCTTCCATATGTGTGGATGAGCGAAGACATGACTGCATTCCGACCAGGCAGTTTTCTCAGCTACTTGGCATCAAGCCACAGAAGAGTTAAACATATTGTTCACCAAGTTCCCTGATTTTTTTTATGCTACAGTGTTGTCACAAACTGGTGCCTACTAAAATAGAATACTCTTGTAAACAAGAACTGTGCCTACTCAATCTTTGTATCGTTAAAAAATTTATGGAGTATTCACGTGCTAGGCTCTGCTAAATCAATGAATCAATGAAAAGTTATGCCTATCCATTTGGTAGATAGGTTCTTTCCTTCCAGAACAAATCACAGAGATGATTGAAACAGCAAGTTATTTTCTGGGATGGAAAATGTGAATTGTGTCGGGTTTCTGTGACCAAGGTGATTAAAATGACATCTAATTCCCTCATCTACAGAAACCACATAATCTAAGGCCGAGTGAGGTGAACTTTTGAAAAAAAAAATTAAAAAAAAAAAGAAATGCCTCCACACTGGCATTTCTTAAAGGTATTGCAGAAGATAAAACCTTAGAACCCAGGATTGAAATTTTAGGTATGTTTTTAAAAGCACAGTCTCTCCTAGATGGAGTAATTTGCCCAACTTTTCAACTCTCATCTGGAAAATGGGGACGATGACAGTACCTACACAGAGCACTCGGGAGGATTGTGTGAATTCAAGGGTGGCAGGCATTGGGACAGTTCCAGGCACATGCTGAAGGCTCAGTTAATGGTGACTCTTGCTCTTACAGTCACACTTTACATTACTGGTTTTGTTTAGGAATACAGATTCTGTGATTTGGGTTTGGAATCCACTGGAGACTAATACAGTAGCGCCATCTGGTGACCATTTTATCACAATCGTCTCTGGCAGCTTCCTAAGGGTAGGAGAAAGATCCTGGTGGAGAACGATGCACTCTCTGCCTCAGAGGATTTAAATGAAAACACAGCCTTTTACCACATGAGATTTTTTTTTTATCAATATTGTAAATGACACTCTTTTGCAGAAAACCCAGAAACAATTAAATCCTCTTAGATTAAGTTCGAGCTATATTACTTTTCACTTTATTAACTTTGGAGAGCAGCTAGAAATTATATTTGTCAGCATCCCTTTAAGAAAGCACTACTGAATGTGAACTTTATTGGTACTATTGAGAGTTGACAAACACTATGTTCTTTTGGGAGAAAATAATTTATAAAACAGTAACAATTTATAAAACATGGATTTGAGGTCAAGAAATAGTGGTTATTATATACCTAAGGGGTGTTCTGTTTCCTTATTCCCTAGCCTTCTTTCTCTTATCTTTATATCTTGAAATAAAAGATTTTTCATCAAAAGCCTATGGATATATTTTAAGAAGTTCCAAAATGCCCTGCAAAAATTTTGTCCAAATGGGCAATGATAGTGGTATTATTATCTTCTTACAAATCTATAATTGCTGGAAAACAAACAAACAGCATAAAAGAACCATTGCTCTAAAAACAATAATGGAATGTGGGTGTAATTAAATTTAAAATCTTTATACAAGTCTTATTTTCTTATACTCTCCAATAATTCCATTCTTCCAGCTTTCTCTTCTGCCAAGAAGGACGATGTGAACTGCTACTCACGTAAGGAAAAAGGGTATAATGCACAACACAGCCTTAGAGGCTGAGCACTAGTTAGTTAGCATTTTCTACCAAGGATCCCCAAAGCCCGGGCCATAGACCGGTACCAGTCCAAGGCCTGTTAGGAACCCAGCTGAACAGCAGGATGTGAGTGACGGGCAAGTAAGTGAAGCTTCATCTGTATTTGCAGCTTCTAGTATCACCACCTCAGCTTCACCCTCAGATCATCAAGCATTAAATTCTCATAGGAGTCCTGGTCCCTGGTTCCAAAAACATTGGGACCTCTATTCTACACCTTCTTTTAGGTGCTTATATTCTAAAGCATGAATATGTCACCTGGAAAATTACCTTGATGCAGCAGTAGCCTCCAAGTATACTGTCATGTCCGTGAAAAGTGATTTTCTCAGGCCCCTTTGCATGAACAGAATGCTCCCTCCTCTCTCACTTTTTGTCTCCAGGGGTGGTTCTTTCTTTGAGGAATTCTGTACACCCAATTAAATACAGACAGACATTGCTCCTTCCCACCAGCCTTTCCCCCAAATCTATCTCCAGGAAAGTGAAGAACACAATGGCCCTGATTTTATTTTCATTTTTTATTGAAAGCTTCATCAAAGAAAACAGAAGTTTAAACCTAACATCCACTGATCTACAGAAAGCCCAGGGAATTGGGAAAATGGTAGCGAGTTTGACTGTGGTACAGATGAAAAAATTAAAAATAAAGCCAGAAACACTGCAGAATTACAGAACTTTCTATGACAGTCAGAGACATCAGTACAAAATACTCTTAAATAAAGTTCAAAATTGAATGATGCTTCAGAATTCCATGAAGTCAAATATGGCCTAAAACAAGAGTTTTAAAAGGAGCTGTGTCCCATTTTTTTTAAAAAAAGAAACTGAGTATTCCATAGCAAGTATACTTTTATGTCTATATTTTTAAAATTAGGATTCCAATTATATTCTTCTTTTTAAATAAATGGAAGCATTAATCTCCAGAATGGAGAAAACTTTTTCAAGTGTCTCTTTGAAATAGTTTTTACAATTCCTAAAAAGTACGGAATAACTCCTTTTTCACATGTGAGAAAATGACATATTTTGGGGAGGAGGAAAGAGCATCTTTCTTAATAATCAAAGACAAGAGTGTTTAAAATACAAAGTGTAACACTAAAGTTACACTTCAAACACTATTTAAATTTGAAATGATCATAAAAAAATCCACTGGAGTGTCAAGGTCATTCAGCCTTAATATCATAATGAAAAGTCAAAAAGTAACAAAACAATGTAATTTTTTTTTTGGTAAAAGATTTAAGATATGAGCGTGTATTTAACCAAGAGCTGCTATTATGTTCTCATAACTGAATTTTGAGTTGACCTTTTCTACTGGTTCAAATTTCAAAAGAGGATGAAACCAAAACAGCTTTCTTTTGAGGGAAGCCAAATTCTTTGCTATATATTTTTTTCCCTTTATATTCTGCAAGAGCACAGCCAACTCTCAATTATTTGTGGTGGATGGGAAAGAAACATCATGGATAATAAAAATCAATAGTATATAATGCACTGACATTAATTTTACAAATGATTTCAAACTCCTTTAATAAATCAATAGTTAACAAGAAGCAAAATAGACTGATTTGAATTTTTATTTCCAATTGTTTCTCTTTCCACCCTTAGGGTAACATGGTAATAAAAGGAAATAGAGCCTTAAATAGTTGAAAAGACAAAACAAATCCACAAAGTAGATAATTAGCCCTTCAAAAATTGAGAGTGATTGCATTTCTGCAAGATTCAGTCATGGGGCAGTTACTGACTGGCATGAGTAAAATGGAAGAAAAATGTGATTTAGCGGCCTAGTAGTTCTTCCTGCAGACGCTAAGCTTGCACTCATCACTGCTTTAGCTTTAAAGCTTCCTGAGTGAAAGAAGCATTCCCAAAACATTATTTTTCCTCCCAGAAATATAAAGAAATAAATATTGAGGAGCCATCCATTCTTCAGTTAGCATACGTAACGGGGTATAAAACCAAAAATAAAAGATACCAAAATCTGGGGTGAGCCCCCTGACCTACATCATAAAAGATATTTGAGGCCACTCAGGGATCTTATATTTAGGTTTCATACTTCCCTGAACTCTATCCACAAAGAACAGCCATGACCAAGAGCACTTGGAATAAGAGATTAATTATATACTTAAAAATATTTGGTAAAAGTTGTTAAATTTGAGTTAGACTCAATTGTCTTCCAATGTCATGGTGAATGTTATTTGTAAAACGAATGGATACATTAATGAAATCCCATTATCACTCTGTCACAGGAAGGGTATAGTGTACACAATCAATGAGCCTGTTTCAATTACATTAGTCCCTCAGATAGGAGTGAGAGGCTGTCAGTTTCCGGGAACTCAAAATTTTGAAGGATGACAGCCACAACAACATGAAAAACAAAATCTCATCTTTTACTCCCTATAGTGGACAAGATAATATAGATCAAGGCTCCATGACATGTTTAAAATATATTTTGAATTGATTTCTCAAATGTGCTGAATATTGTTATACACATACATAAATTTTGTACTTTCATCTAATTTTACATCATATGAAAACATTTATCACTGAAACCCACTTAAGAACTCCACTTATCAGCTCATCTGCAATGGTTTGTGTACTCAAATTAAGCATGAGACTGAATTGTCAAATGTATTTGAGTCTCCTACTAACATTATAATCTGTCTAGACAGCACACTGAAACTTCTCAATCATGAAGAAGACTGCAAAGGGCTTATTTAAATCAAATCTCACTTTTCATTAATGGGATTTTAGGCCACTGTAAAGGATACTTTGTTATATAATTGACATCCTAATTATTAATAAAGGGTGTTTTTTTGGTGGGAAAAAAACTAAATACTTTTTTTTTGTCATACATTAATTGAAAATATTTTTAAAGCAGTTTTGCAAAAAGGTGATGTATTCTGTAGGTGCAGTGAACTTCCTGTTCCCTCCAGCCACCGTGTACTCTTCACCTTCATCTCTAAGATGAGTGCTTTAAACACCATGTAGTTTTTCATTAGAAAACGTGGTAGGTCTGTTAAGATCACAGCAGTAGCCCCTGTTAGTATTACATTTAGCTCACTTAGGGTCCCTGACAACTTCAGAAGACCTAGACTACATAGAAGAGCCCCTGTCACCATGGATACTTTGTCTCCCCAGACAACATCTTATCATTATTAAAAGAAAACCCACACCTCCACTGACCATGTAATTGGAGTTTGGATGACAATCCCATTTGGATTCTGGTTTTAGTTTGTGTTTTTAATGTTTAGGCTAGGTCTTGGCAATTAAAGTTGAAAGAAAAAATTTGAATGAATGCTTGAAAATCTGGTAAACCAGGATACTTAAAAAAAAATTATAGTCCTAAATTGGATTATAATAACCGTAACTTAAATTAGGATTCTGATGTCTTATATATTGAACACATATTTTGGTTTGTTTTATTTTTTCATACAATGTAATGCTGTTTACCTGTTGGTGCTTTTTTCCCCCCAGACATGACTCTTAAAAACAATTATTTGGTAAGATGACAGATGTAAATTCGAACATGTGCCATTTTTCCTTCTTTTTTTTCTTTTTGATTTGAAATATTTTATAGAATGGCATGATATAAAAAATCCAAACACAAAACACACATGGACACATAAACTGACAAGTAATTTCCTTTTGCCTGAAGTGGCTTAAAAAAATTGAGATCATTGAAATTTCATTGTGAAAAAAATGTTTCTGAATGTATAAATAAAGCAGTAGTTTTGAATAGAAACAGGAAGTTGCCTAGGCACATTCATCAGCCACATGGTAGCTACCTCTTAGCCTCATTGTTGATTGTGTAAATGAGACTTTCTTTGTATGACATTAATTTTTTTTTTTTACAGAAACAAAAGAAAGCATGTTGGTTTCATATTCAAATGAATTATGCCCAGGATAATCCTTATTTATACAAAGAGTTCAGAGAGTGAATAAAAAAAGAAACAGAAAATACAGTTTCCATGAATGTTTGCTTATACCCCCTGTAACCTGGGGGCCCACTAATCAAAGATAAAACTTAAGTGCCACCCTTAAAATACATGAGAAACTGAAAGATGGAAAAGAAGGAAGTACAAATTTAGAATTCTCTCTAAAACATGGGAAACCATAAGGATGGATGTGACCAGTTTGAATTTCTCTATAGCATGTTACATTTTCTTGGATATATTTTTGCCTCTAATTTGACCACAAAGATATGGAATCACTCTCTAGATTTGAATTTCCAATACACGGTGTTGCAAATAATAGAACCAGGTCAATTTCAATACTAGACTTTTGTTTGTAAGTCATAAATAGCAGATATTGACACTTTCATATGAGTCAAACTCATTACTCATGTTGACCTAATGGGAATATGATTTATCTCTTAAATTTCTTAAAAGTTTTAAAAAGCCTTCTTTGTTTTCTTTTACAGTGCACTTAATGCATTTTCCTCTTCCCTCTGGACTAAGACAGGTTCCTATGACAGTTTATGAAAAAAGTTTCACTTATTTAATTCTAATGATTCATTCAGAAGGCAATTCTAGTACATATTCATTTAACAAAGTTTCACTGGCCTTAGTTTCATGTAAAACTGTATAGGTTGAACATGGACTTTATGAACCAAATATGCAGAGATGTTTGTTACACTGATTTAATTCATTTTAGACAAAATTTTGCATCATTCTCAATGCAAATATATCTCCTTTGGCTTAAATGATTGATCAAACCTAATTATTTTGGTTCTTATTAATATAAATTATACAATGTCTTGATTGTCAACTAGCATTTTAAAAGCTTACCTAACTTCCACTAATAGAATCATCAATCTTATTGGTCCTACTTGCCTCAGAGAGTTAAACTAAAATAAAAAGGTCTATTTTTGTCTTTCTTCTGACAACACCAGGATTTGAAGGTACAATGAAAAGAGAAAATGTCCTCTTTCAGTTGCAGAATCAAGGTGACTATTCATGGTGGATGACAACAAAGATTGAGGTGAAAAGAAAAAATCAAGAGGTGTTGGAATTTAGAAGGAATACTACTGTTACAAATACAATGAGACCTTTTCAGGAGGCCACCCATCACTTAATAGAAAATCACTAAGTTTTTTTGACAAGTGACCGTTCAGACCAGGTTCGTGAAGTGTTTTTAGTTCAAAATTCACATAAAGCAATTTTAACCTGTTAAACATATGTTTTAGCTTATTGGTGACAATCAATACAGGTTTCACTGTTCAAGAGAGCTAGTAAGGAACCAGAACAACTCATGGAAATTAAAGCCATTTTTGGCTCTATCAGTTGGTATGTCCAGACCTCTGCATGCTGAAACTGCTGAATACAGCAGATGCAAGCTTCTACTGTCAACAAATATACAAAAAGAAATTTTTTTGCAGTATGTAAAACACCAGTGGAAGGTAGTTTAAACCAACAACAAAAATAAGAACTGGTCCGGCCATGTAGGTCAAATAAAATTTTTAAAAGAAAACAACCTCTATCTTCTGGACTGCAATAGGGTGCCACTTCATCTTTGGTATAAAATAGGCCATCCATAGGCTGAATTTGATCACAACTAGGAAAGACTACAGAAATTGTCAACAATTTCTCTATCTATTGCTTTTTTTGTTTTTTTTTTTGTTTTGTTTTGTTTTTTGCACTTTTGACCATAAGCTCCTATCTACTTAAGTTTTTTGTTTTTTGTCTTTAATGCTCTTAAGCTAGGTTTTGCAATGTGACAAGCAAAGCTGACTAAAAACTTTGTAAAGCTCATAAAAAAGACTGCAGATAAAAAGCACTAATGCTTTTGCTAGCAATCACGCTTTGTAAATTAAAAAAATCCGCATTCTGACCCCCAAACACGCATTATTTCTAATGCAGTTGTTTTTAAACCAACCTTAGTAACTTTACCGTAAAATGTTTTAGCCTTCTAGAATGATTCAACACTTAAGACAAAGTTCATGAAAAGTCCCAGCATTTTTCCAATTCTTGCAGTTGCCATGGTTTCTTTTATCAACAAATTTTCTTCAAATGAAGAAAAACATTTTCTTTGAAACTGTACAGTTTTTTCACCCTAAAAACTCATAGTCTTAAACTTCTGTACCAGTTAAAGCCGGCACAGTATTTCAATTCTTTCTTGATTTTTTTAACAAGACGTTGACAGCTTGCCTTGAGAGCCTTTGACGTCCTTAAAATTAAGGCAATTAAGATTCAAGATAAACCTTACCTAAATATTTCTAAGAGAAAAATTAAAAAAACAACCCACATTTAAACAAGAGGATAAAAGGAAAGACTAGCTTAATTACCGAGGAAAACAATTTGTTCCATTTCTGCTTGCCCACCTCTTGACATCAGATTTTCTGTTAAAAAAAAAAATCTATCTACACCTTCAGGTAAATTCTGAATTTAAATATTCTTCCAGATAATATGTCAACCTTCCATGTTTTGTTTTGTTGTTTTTGTTGTTTTTCCTCTTCTGGAATTTTTAAAGTTTAATTTAAAAAAAAATGATGGCAAAAAAGAAACTGTCAGACCACATGAAGGAACCATTTGCACAGCACATAAAAACACTTTGTTTTCGTTGGGTAAAGTAGAAAATTAAAAAAAGAAAAAAGCATTCCGTTGACGCCTGTGCAAACTGGAAGCCAACTTCTTGTTCAGTGAAGTTTCTTCATTCAAGGCAAAGTTTCAGACGGACATTCTTCAGTCTTGTTTATGGTCTGTGAAAACAATTGATTAGGAGTGGTTATTACATCAAAGTAACTTTGAAATCTTCTTTGTGCTCTTTTCCAATGACGTCTCTTTAAAAGATACCGAGCTCTTTCAAAATCACTGTCATCAATGAAGTTGTAAAAGTATATTGGGCTGATTAAAGTGTCAAATTTTGCCACTTTCACACAAACTTATGTTCAAGCCAGAAAGTGTGTTCACATTAAATATCAAGGCTAATAGGTCAAGAATATTTTTTAATTCTAAAGTAATAAATATTATAAATATATCCAGATAAGAAATACCCCCTTTGTGAATGGAGCCTATTTTTTTATTGACTGGCTTATGTTGTAGCTTCCCCAGAAATTCTTTGAGTAATTCTACCCCTCAGAACTCCCATGGGATTCATTACTCACTCAGTCAAGAAATATGGGAGTCCTACTACATACTCAAGATATTAGCAATGAATTGTATGTTATCTTGTAGTATTTGCCAAGTATGCCACAAGTTTTATTGGCCCAAGCAATTAAGTAGGATGGTTAAGAGGGCAATGCCATTTTATTCACTTTCCTTCTTCTTTTCTTCTTTGCTCATTCACCTCATCAAGATTTCAAATTCTTGACAGTAGGAACTGTATTTTATTTTGACTTTTACTCTCCAGAAGTCCACCAGAGTGGTATGTATATAGTACGTGTTTAAATAGACAAATGTCACTTTGCCATTTTGCCTGGCACAGCCCAAATAATGTCTTCTGCTGTTGCCCCATCTATATTGTAAGGTTGAGATTCTAGTAGTTTGACATTTACTCTTAGCTCTTCCACCCATAGATTAGAATTTTGCTAAACAATTTCAGGGAAGAACATTTAAACTATCTGGAGGTCATACATAGATGCGTACCTCTACTCTCTGCATGTTCTTCCAAAGCCCAATTGTGTTATTTAGTAGAGAAATCTGAGGGTTGCTGGATATAGTTGTACAGGTCATTCACTGCATGGGATAAATGTCTGAGGAAGTACAATGGGGCTAAGTTCCACCCACTTGTCTATTCCCCAAGCTATGCACTCTGATGCAGGATTGCATGCACCCTGAGCAAGTGGGCCTTATTCAAAAAGAGAAAAAGCCCTCAACAATGTTTTAAACTCTGACAGTTAGCTGAGGATGATCAAATGGTCTGGCTTTTTTTAATCTGCAAAAAGCCCTCATATGAGTTTGTATGGCTCTTAAGAACCAGATCAATTTGTACATAGAATAACGTAAAGAAAGCGACCAGTTAGTAAATTGAATATTTTCATTTTTAACCAATAATTTAAGTCCCTAGAGATAAATTTTTTCTGAGTTAAGAAAGTAGAGTTTTTTAAAAAGAAATGCAACTAAGATGTTCATAATAAGCAGCAATAATAAAAAACATTTTATTAGTAGTAGTCATGGGAACCATGGTATATATATGATCTCTCTTTATACCTTTGCAAGTATAGATTTAATTTATTTCTAAGAATCTATCATGTATGGTTTTGTGGTTTTAGTTTTTGATTTATTCATTGATTTCATTCCAGTCTTCCACCCTGGTATTATTGTACATTGAGCAGAAAATGCCTAAAATACCGTGAATGTCTATAATAGCTGCTCTGTGAATGGTGTCTTACTCAGTGGACCACCCTTCATGCTCAGGTATGTCATGTGCACTGGTCTCGAAGCATCCACATATATGAGCTGCACTAGAGCCATTTTCAAGTTTCATAAGCTTACACAAATGTTTCTAATAGCGCTCTCCCATCACTTTCTTGATCCTACACGTAGTGTCATTGCTACATAAAAACCAATGAGGAGAAATAAATAATTGTATTTTACATTGTCATGGTTGTAAGCTGAAGTTTGAAGGGAAAGGAATTATTTAATAGAACTGTCCACTTTTTTTTTTTGTTTTAGATGAAGTGTGAAAGTGCACATTTAAACACTGCTTATGGGTTGTTCCACTGATATCCATCAAAATAGAAGACCTCTAAATTTTCAAGGCTGTGATCATTAGCAACAGGAACACTTTAAGCTGGACAGTGAGATTATTTTAAAAATAAAAATTAGTTGCAACTTAAAAAGAGAAATTCATGTGAATGAAATGATGAGTATGAACATCATCTGCAAACTGTAAAGTACTGTGTAAACAGAATGTATTATTACTCATAAACTTAAAGGACATGTAAGCATGGTAAGCAAGGACATACTTTGCAAATCATTAATATACTTAGAATGTATAGGAAATTGATGTTCTTGACAATTCAGTTAGCTAGAGAAGACCTTAAAGAATAAAAACGCCTTGCAATACTGGGGTTGAGATAAGGGCCTTCTAAGGTTAGTGTGGTTTTGGAGGACAGGAATTTGAATTTAAGATCACAGAGTCATTTTGAACTCTCTCATCCTCCAACCTCCTGCCACTGAAACAAAGAAATAAATAAATAAATGCAGAGTGAATTGATTAGGAAGTAGCAAACCATAGTCTTAGAATTCTAGACTTTTAGAGCTGGAAGAAGTCTTACAGATCATCTAATAATGTGGTATTCTCCAGTGTTATTCCTGACAGATTAACTTTATGTGATGCCATGTGAAAAGAAGGGTTCTACAGTCCAGAGTTTGGGAAAAACTGTACAGCAGACCCCTATTACTGGATTCACCTTTGGTACACTAAGCATGTGGTTAGGGCACCAACAAAAAAAATTATTTGATTAAAAAAAGTTTCTGAAAAAATATAATCTTTTAAATTAATATAAAAATCATCATCATGTTGACAATAAAATATTTCGTTAGCGTTAATATGTTTAAAAAAAAAAAAAAACCTCTTAGAATTCCAGAGGAGGAGGGCAGCACATGCAAATCTTTCAAGGAGTAAAACATTTGAAATATTTGTTTGGCCCTCTAGGAGGTTGTACATTAGCATTTTAATGGCTTTGGAGAGAACTGCAATTAAGAAAGAATTTCACTTAGGTTAAAGCAGAGTTTCCTGATACTGCTTCTGACCTGCCCTCCCCAGGCCAACTCTAAGGAATGGTGGTAAATCCTCCCTCAACATTAGAGACCTAATTTACACTCTGGACAACAATCTAATCTCTCACTTCAAGGAAGAATAAAAGAAGGAGGCTCCAAAGGATCCAGTGTCAACTAGTAAGTGGCAAAGATGAAATCTGAATAAAAAACTTTTGATTTTAAATATTAAAATTTAACTTTGCTTAAAGACTCATACTCTTCAAGTGCTACTTTTTAAAGATTTCCTAACTAGCACACACACACACAAAATCAATCACTTGAGCAGGAATTGGAATTTCTATAGAACTTCCAAAATAAACCCAGGTATCATTTCCACCTTTTGAGATGAGTCCATAGTTCCCTTGCATTAATAGACTCTTTTAACAATAGAAAAAAAAATATGAATACAAAATGTGAAGACCTGTTTTTTAGCTTGAGAAGTTGAATTTGGAATATTAAAATATTTGCTGACAAAGATCCCAAATACAACCTTTTATTCATATGCACATCATTTATATTTCTCAAACTTTTATCCTGCAACCTTCTGTTGTGATGTCTCTAATTTACTTTAAAATACCTTTAGTATTATATATGTGTGTTATGGGTTAAACTACTTTTCAAGGGCACTCATCTACCTTAATCAGAATTTTACATCCCATAGTTCAGCTAACATTTAATGAGAAGGTCCATAAGTTTGTACAAGTACTTTAAACTATCCATATCTCAATGTTGAAAATGAGCTGCCATTTGTGAAATTTGGAGTAGATAACATGAATTCGAAAAAATATTTTAGAGGTTCCACTCTACATGAATAGGAAAAATGTAGATATGTAGAGAAATTTGTAGCCTGCAACTTTTAGGGATATTCCTTGTAACTTGACTTCAATACAAGACTGTTAAAAGTAGATTGCTGGTGGCCTGCATAAGGATAACATAGTCCTACCTCTTGAAAATGGTCATATCCAACCTGAATGAACTTTTTATGTTAAGAGCGTTCAGATGACTGAAAAGAACAGAGCTGTATAAATTGTCATGTGTCTCCTTTCTAATGAATGACTTTAATAAATGTCTCTGTGGGTGCTTTTGCATCTCTCAACTTTTCCCAGTGATGGTTTCTAGTACCCAGGGATTTATAAGATTCAAATGCTTAGCTCAATTCCCAGCATCTTCCTTTAATGGTTCTGAAGAATCTCATGTCTTACCATGACACAGGACAGCTTCCCTTGGCTGACTTTGATAAAAACTTGGATAGTCATATTAATTTCTTCCTTTTACAAAATTTCACAAGTGATTGTTATTCATCAATTTGACTTGAGATATTATCTTTGTTTTCATTCAATATTTTATTGTTGTTGTTTCAAGTCAAAAGCTCCTAACACTTTGTAGCATGTTAAAAAGAGGAAGTTGAGAATATAAACAGGACCTGTTAAAAATTTTCTTCAGGTTTAAAGAAATGTTCTCAAGGCAATGCAAGTGGTTTTCACATGTCACACATTTGAAATGTTCCATGTTCTAGGGTGCTTTCATCTCTGTCATGTTGCAGCAACGAGCATGCCCTGTGGAACATCCTGTAACATACCTTCCTGCATGAGTGTAAAAGAAAATACCTTCAAACAAGAGAACCTCTCACCGTGATTTTTACCTCTGTGAAGATACTGGATGGCGATTTCTATTCTTGATATTTATTATGTGTGGAAAGCTCTGCATTATCAATGATAAGAATTCATGGCTCGAGGCACATAACTATGGTGTATCCAGAGTTTTAAACATATTTGAACACAAAGTTTTACGTGGCTAGATTCAGATGTCTTCAAACATTTCAAGGAATAAAGCTTCTTCAAATTAACTCATTACAAGAATAATTAAATTCCTTGTATTTCTCCACAAATCAGGGTTTCCTGATATTACCTCATCTGCCTCTGTGAGTGGCATCAATACTCGCCAGTTTTGCATGAAATTTTAAAGTCCCGTTATCCTATTTTTCTGACTTCAGTCTTCCTCCCTAGTCCTTACTCCCATCATTACACTTGCCACATCTTACTTCAGACCTTTGTTCTTTCTTATCTGAACTACTGCAGTAATAGGACTGGCTGCTTACATTGCTTCCAAATCCATTATGCACTTCAACTGAAAGAACATTCAAGAAACAAAGAAAATGCTGTTCAAGCACCTCAGCAGAGCTCTTAATATGAGAATCTGGGTTCAATCTGCCTCACCCCTGAACATTGGTCAAGATTGCTCCATCTGGAACATTGTTCCTTCCTGTAAGACCCAGTGCCAATTGCCACGACCTCCACCAAAGCATACAAACCAAACAAACAAACAAACAAATAAATAAATGCATTCTCCTATTGCTTATTACAGTACTTTAAAAAAATTCTTGTGTACTTTCTTCCTTGCATTATACTTACCTTTTCTATGTGCAGGTGTAATCATGTACTAGATTTGAGGGCAGAGATTCTGTCTCCTAGAAGAGAACTTGGCATAATGCTGGGTACTACAAGTGAAACTGAGCCCAGGTATGGAGGTGGATGGGGAGACTCTTATCAGAATCCATGGGTGGCAGAGGTGGTCTCTCTGGGTCAGATAGAATACTCCTCTCCCCACCACTTCCTATAATGACCAGGGGCAGGTAGGGGCAACCCTGAGAAAGAGCTGACAAGCAGAGGCAGCTAAAGTTGATTTAGTCAGACAGGGAGAAGAGAGTGTTTTGAACAACTGCAAGAAGAAAAAGATGCATACTGAAAGCCATCCTTGAACTACACCCCCCTATACCCAATTATTGGTAATAGAGTCCTTGAAATATAAAAGAAATTCTGTCATTCCTTCTCCTAAAGCCCTCCAAAGGTTTTTTAGCTCACTTAGCATAAAAAACAAGAATCATTACTCAACATAAAGCCAAGTATCCAGGGACCAAGAGTTCTACAAAAGCTAGCCTGCTGATTTATCTGCAACTCTCCTCCCTAGTCCACCACACCCCCGCTCTTCTTCTGGGCCTTTGAACCCTGTTTCCTCTGTCTAAAATGCTTTTTTCTCCAAATATCTCCAAGATTAGCTTTTAATTCTCTTTCAGGTCCAGGCCTATATAAAGACTTTCCTGATACCAAATCTTAGGAACCTACTCAGTAACTTTTTATCACAAGAATCTTGAGATAAGCAGTCTGCATTGAAATTCTGTTTCTTTTTGATTATTTGCTGATTGGTTCATTGATTGCAAGTCTACTCCTAGTAGAAAAGAAACTCCAAGAATGGCATCTGACTCATTGGTCTTTCTCTAGCATCTAGATAACTATCTGTCACATAGTAGGCACTCAATCAATAATAGTTGACTGAATGAATGAAAGCGTCTTTTTTATTTATCCAGACATCATTAAACTGTTAACAAGAAAAATCTAGATCACTTTGTTTACTTATTATGCTTTAAAAGAGCCAGAACAAGTTTTATCTACTTGCTAAGCCTTGAAAAATGTTTTTGGCAAATATAGTATTTTTCATTTCCCACCCCTGCCTCTCATTGTACTTCCTCATAGTAAGTCTCTACTCCTTTATCACATATGATCTGCAGAGTAGACTGAAGAAAAAAATTCCAGTGTTCTTGGAACAGAGTTCAGAGACTACCATCCTGTTTGGTATGGGTAAAAGTGATTCATATAGGCTATGAGTGAATTTTTTTTTTTTTAAAAAAGCAAAACTGCTTTATTTAACGTGAATCTTTTCTGAAAGCTATTGTATGATTGTAATGATGATGATGATGATGATGATGATGATGATGATAATGATAATAATAATAATAATAATAATAATAATAAATGCCTTATATTTTGTAAAATTGTTATGTTCTGACTACCTTTAATTCTGAAGGCTAACTTTACAAGCTAAACCACATATAGAAGACTCCATTGTCATGGTTACTCTTTTGACAACAAACAAATCTCTAAATGATCAAAAAATGAGGCAACATTAATGCAGATGAATAGAATAATTGAGAATTCTCCATTTACTAGGGCTTTGATTATTACCTACAAAGTAGAATAGTTTGCATGACAAGACATTTGTACTGGGACTGAACTGTGTTAATTCCTATGGTTTCCATCAAAACCTTTCATATTTTAATCTACATAATTATTCAACACAAAGCCTACTTTACTTTGCTTTATAATTTATTTAAAGATTTTGAAGAGTAATTTTGACTACCTGATTTTTGCTTTGCCATTTATCCTTAAATAAAACCTTACTCTGTGTGGCTTAACAGTTTACAATATTATTTTACATGAATTATTTTACTGGGTGTTTAAAGTAAACTTGCAAGTGAAGTGTTAGTATCTTTATTTAAGAATGAGGAAACTGAGACCAAAATGAAGGCTCACTACTCAGTTTTAAGTGGGAATACTGAAATTTTTCCAAAATATGTATGGTAGATTTTTTTTTTTTTTGTAAAAATGGTTGCAATGTTTCTTTTTGTGTCAAGGCCTTTTAGTAGTGAACTCCTACATCAACCTTGGACTTGGTCATATGACTTGCTTTGGTCAAACGGGTAGTAGCCAATGAGTCACAAACAGAATTGAAAATGCTGATCATTTGGGCTTCCTCTCTGTTCTCCAAATTCTGAGACTTCCATGTGAACAAGCCTGTTTGATGGATGATCAAAAAACATGTGGCTCAATCACTTCTAGCACTCAACCATCACCCAGAAGCTGAGCTGTGAAAATGACCAGTAACTCTCTCCAGATGCTTGAGCAAGTCTAGGCAAGAGCAGAAAAACTATTCACCTGAAGTCAGCTCAAATTGCCAACCCACATAATCATGAACTAAAAAAAAAAAAAAAAAAAAAAAAAACTTGTCACTAAGTTTGAGATGGTCTGTATTGTAGCAAAAGTGAACAGATAACAATATGTGAGAGTGAAGTCAAGATGGGTGATCTTGAGGGAAAGAGCTTAGTGTAGCCCAAACTTACTTAGACTGTTGGTAAGGATATGCAGATGCATGTTCACTGGATGTGTCCACTGCTATTTGTTGCTGCTGACCACTGGTGTCCTGGGATGAAGGTGCCACTGTCTGGGGAGAGGTATCAGCAACAACACCCTAAGGAGGAAATTAAGAACATAAAAGCCTTATTGGCTTCAGTAAAGAGCCTGGACTGTAGAGATGGTATAGAGAATACCCCTCTTCTACTTGGCTTGAGTAAAATTGCATTCAGCTATGTGAAGCCACAATAAGTACTCAAAGGAAAAGTGCAGAGCACATTTGGATAGGAGCTGAGAAACTCACCTCAATGTGTAACCAAGAAGCCTTGCCATTAGAAATCCTTGGAACAAATGATCATAAAATCATATTGCCCATACTTAGAACTTTCAAACCGTACTTGCATACCACAGTAAATAGAATTTATTAATAAAAAATTCATGCAGGATTCCTATAAAAATTGTATATGCAAGCATTTTCCTGGGGGGTAATGCATTGTACCATGTCTATATGATCTGGCAAAACAGTGAACTCTGACCTTAATAAAAATCTACATCAAAGTTTGAAATTCCTTTAAAAAGATACTGCTAACTAGGTTTTTCCTTCACCAATTTGATTTGTTTTATTTTGTTTTATTTATTTATTTTTACAACATAAACTGGAATTCATTTAGAGGTTTCAGGAAAAAAAAAAGTATCCTTCAGTTTGATTTGTTCTTCCCTTTACCCTTTCACTATTTTTTTCCTCACAGATACCAAGAATGAACTTCTAGAATTGGTCATCATTAGGGGAATATGTTTGGCTTTCAGAGAGGCATAGGTGGTTTTATTTGGTAGTTAGAAATCCTAAAGAAGGCATCTATCTAAATATATAATTGCTGGTTTTACTTATAGCCTTGGACACCTGCAGTGATATTGGGTTTCAAATGCCTTTGGTCAACTCTCTGTCACTGACAAAGGTCCCTGAAATTGTTCCTTAGAATTTAAAAATTCTGCCTGGATAATTCAACCCCCCCTCCCCCCCCGCCAATACTATTTGCTATTATGCACTTTTCTGAACCTCCCAACAGCATTTACTTGTATGAATACTGGTGAAATTTTAATGAGTGTTTCTATGTAGGAAATGAACCGATGTTTTCCTTATAAGCTTAAATTCAAGACAACATGTCAGAATATACTTATATTTTTCTTAGTGGAAGACTTCTTTTAAAATTCCAGAGTTAACTTCAGTTAGACTGTTTCAAATAAGCCACACTATCAAATGTGTCTCATGCATCTCATTATTTTAGAGGCATCAAAATGCTCAAATTCTATAGATAAGCATACATCTTTGGTGTTTAGATAGAAGAATGCAAGTATGTGGCAAACATTTATGTTTAAAGTACCTAGAATGTTCATATTCAAAATTTTCTCATGGCCTAAATGCTTTTTGATAGCTAAATATAACAAAAAAAGGTGTTCTAATCACATATTCTTAAAATGCTGAAGTTTATTAAAATCTGATTGATACTGACACATTCTTTGGGGGTGACATGTCTGGAACACATAATAGGTTTGAAAATTGGACCTCCGTGATTTGCTAAACTACATTTTAGTGTCTTCTTAAACTACTGTTTTTTAAACCTTACTAGCAGCAATAATTTGTCAAACATCAAATGGACAGATGGACAAAGAAGATGTGGTATATGTACTCAATGGAATACTACTCAGTCATAAAAAATGAAATATTGCTGTTTGTGACAACATGGATTTTGAGGGTATTATGCTAAGTGAAATAGGTCAGACAGAAAAGGACAGAAACCATGTGATTTTACTCATATGCGAAATATAAAACAAAAAAGAAATAAATGAACAAATAAAACAGAAACAAACTCATAGATACAGAAAACAGATTGGGGGTTAACAGGGAGATGTGGAGTAGAAGGAGGGCAAAACGGGTAAAGGGCATCAATCGTGTGGTGATGATGGAAACTAGATTTTTGATGGTGAATACTATATAGTATATACAGACATTGAATTACAATGCATCTCTAACAAGCTCCCCAGTGATGCTGATGTTGCTAGTGGAGGGACAACTCGTTGAGCAACAAGGGACTAAAGAACTAGCTTATTCAGATATTTGCAGATTCTTTCCCCTCCCTATTTTATGAGTATATCCATGGTTCACATGTGATGGGATAGTGACTTGGTCTCTGATCTTTTCTCTACATATAAAAATGACATTTCTCTTACATATTTATAGCAAATTATTTTATGTGCAAAGCAAAACATAGGCATGTTCAAGTAAATGCACATAGTGTCATATACTGTGCTTGAAATTTCAAATTTTTGAGCAACACAAAAATCACACATGATTCCTTGGGTTACAGGGAACCACAATGCATGCGGTTGAGATTTATCGCTTCTATCTTCTTTCTATAAGACAGAGATAAACTTACTTCAATAGAAACAGCTGTCGGAGGCACAGGCGTGTACTGGGGAATGTAGGTCCCTTGCATAGGAGCGGCAGCAGTCATATACTAGAGGGAATCAAAGAAAAACGCAGGTGAACTTAAGATTGCAACCAATGAAAAAAGCAGATATCACATGAGACTGCCATAGACATATAGCCCATGGCCAGTGCATGATTAAATTTAAACTCTATTTTGAGCAAAAATAAGGCAGTTCCTTCCTATCAGCATAGAATGCCCTTGCTTACTGATTCAGTACCAACAGCAGCCCACCTCCAAAGTATCAGTAAAAGTTAACTGACCACCATCCCCTCACTTTGACTTTTCAAACATTCTATATCAGAGCTCAAACATTTCACTTCCATATCTAAAACATAAACTCCATGAGGACAAGGATGATGTCTGTTTGTTTGTTTTTCTCTCTCCATTTTATTGCCAGTACCTATCACATAGTAGGCTCTCAACAAATTATTTGTTGAATGAATGAATCATATTATTAGTACCAATTTGTTGTCTAAATAAATAGAATGGAGGAATAATGCAAGAAATACTTAAGCAGCAACATTGGAATTGGTAAATGTCATCATTTTGTTGTTTTCACAGCACTATGATATATGTATGTGAAATAGAGTGTTGCAGATAATATCGACGTCTCCTTTGTTCCCTTCCCCCATTCACCTCTCATGTCACTCTTGGTATTTCCTTTCAACGCCTTGAATTATCCAAATTTTCTTCATCCAGAGAAACAATGAAACATTCCAATTATTTTTTTCGCTAAGTTGTAGCATTAAGAAAATATGTTTTCAAGATAACATGTAGTTTTGCAATGAAGGAAGGGAGCCCCAGAAAAATTATATGCTCACCTACATCAATATACAGTATGACCCATTTCCTATTTCTAACACACATTCCCCCTGAAAATTAAAAGTTCTAGTCTTTGAGAATGAAATTTTCTATAGAATCAACTATGTTTCTAACTTTCTAAACTTGATCAACATCACAAAGCTTGAGAACCAGAACTATCTATTGAAAAGGACAAGGTTTCTCAATTTGCAAAGATTAGAGAAGGAATTTTTATGGAAAATCACAAGCCTCTGATATTTTATTCTTCTAAAAATATGCAAAACTTAGATTACTATGTTTTACATATCCTAATACTTTCAGTATCCAAAAGGCATGATGATGCTGAACCAAAGGAAGTATCTGAATGGAGACTAGCTCATCAGTTGTTGTTGTTCAATACTGGTGAAGAATTATAGCGATGAAGAAACTTTGGAATATATACATCGCCAACTTTGGAATATATACATCGCACTGTCTACTGTAGCTATTTGCTAAAAATAGAGACAGCTGTAATGAAACCATGAAAAATCAAACAAACTGAACTGTCTGTAATCTATTTGTTGCTACTAACCACTGAGTGCAATTCATATCTATATTAAACAACCTTGTAACGTGGATCAAGAGCAATTATTTGATAGGCCTGGTGATATTACCAATTTAGCTTTATAGTGGAGAATCATCAGAGATTTCTGTGCTTTGTCCTTTACTCTCACAGTATTCATCACTCTTCGATTAAAATTGTCCAGACTATCATCTCTTTAAAGGCATGAGACATTTTATTTGTTTTTGCACCTTTCAACACACAACATAATGCTTGATTCTCAATATATTATTGTTCAATGGCTGAATAAAAGGATATGAGAAGAAAGCCTTCCATTTCTAATTACAAATCTTGCATGCCTCCTAGCCAGAATTCATAATTGTAATTAATAATTGGTAATTCTGAGCTCATTGCAGATATTAATTTCACCACCCTGATAATGCATTTATGTAATGTTAAAATAAGTACTTTAGCAAACTCATGTCCTTATGTCCTTAAGTAGTTAATAGGTATTCAGGTATCTTATTGCTACCAGTTTTTAAAGTAAGTACAGAGTCACATTTCAGCAAATATTATCTGGCATCTAGAACCCTATAGCAGGTGTCTGCATTGCCAAAAATAACTGCTCTCAAGAGTATGTTGAGGATAATAGTCCCCTGACCATTTCAGAAAGGTTGTTTACCTGTGTTATAGAGATTTAAAAAAAATTCTTTATTTACTACTTCCTACAATGTGTTTTTTTAAGAATACTGTTCACCTGAAAAGAAAACTGTGTTTCAGTGAATTTGAGCAAAGTTGCATAATATATTCTCTTTGATACTGACATACAATAAAAAAACTGAGAGACCATATTTTACAGGAGTCTAGTTAAAGGTGATTAAACTAGCGTTTCTAAAATATTTTGTAGGACCTAATACTTTTGCTTAGAACTAACATTCTAAAGAATATTTTGGAATTTTTTAAATTGAATCTCAAAAATCCTAGTAGATTTGTAGCCAGTGGGAAACATAGTTACCAACTATAAAATTATCTAAGCACATAGTCGATACTGTCATGGATCATATTCTACCCTTTGGTCCTGATTTTCCAAGATTTATAACACACTAGTAAAAGGATAATCCATCACAGATGTGGGTATTTTCTATACCAGAGTTATTAATTCTATACTTTATAATTGGGCCTAATAAGTGAGTATTTGTTTCTTTTGCATAAGACAATGGCATCACTGCCACTCATTTGCAGGACACAACTTTGAGCCATACTTGCTCCACTGTCTGTATAACTAAGGCAGAGATTCAGTGAACTTGATCTAGGAACATGGCTTGGGGCCACACAGAGCAATTTTCACTAGATCACTAGAGAATCCACTGCGTTCTTAAACCTCTCCTGCCAAACTAGAGTTCTCAGGCTGTCTAGTTAATGAAAAGCATATTATGTAATTCTCAGCTAAGCCTCTTCAAATGACTCCCAGTTATTCAAAACCTCATCTGTGTTTTGTTCAGTAAAACTGCATCAGTAAATTTTCATGCCTCCTACAGCATTCGATGAAGTTGTAAACATGACCTAAACTGAACTGCTCATGGCAGTTTTTAGACTAATGTGCGTTAGGCCAAATGGTTCATCCATTTTACAGATTGAGAAACTGAGACCTACATATAATGGGAATAAAGTCCAGTTCTTCTGACTTATAATACAGAACACTTTTCAGTCTATCTCATTACCTTTGAAATTAAGTAAATAAGGTCTTAATAGCTTCCTTTTGATCATTCCTGTGTAATATATATATCTTGGTTTTTTAAAATAATGAGCTTTAATAACTTGAATTCCATTTAAGAAATATAGAATAATATGCCTTTGATTGACATTTTATTATCATTTAGTTTCCATACATTCTTTATTTTACTTCATATTCACAATACCTAATTTTCTTCTAGGAGGGCTACCCCATGTGCTTAACTTATTTCATAACTTAACTTGCTTTTATACTGCTCTTTTGAAGAGAACAAGTAGTAATTTTATAGTATAAATGAGGTCAGTTCAATTCAATGCATTGCGTGTGTATCTTCTAATAAAAAAAAATCTTTCTGGCTGCTTTTCTTTTCTTTTGTCATGAAAACTAATAGAGCTTGAGACCCTTGTTTGAAAATTAGGAGTAGACACTTATTTTAAACAAGTCAATGTTATGGAGTTTTATTCCCCGTAAGACTATTATCTCTGGATAAACTTTTGCAATTAAACTCTTTTCTAGTAGACATATTTTCTAGGGTAAAGCCTCAAGAAGTGACAGCCTTGTAAAATTAGGAGCAACTGCTTACAGGAAATAGCTACAGCTCTGTGTAAGATAAACTCTCAGCTTTAGGTAATTGGTGACAAATAACTCTAAACTTTCTCTGCAAGCTCAGTTTGATTTCTTTGCGAGCACAAATACACTACAGTCAGACTTAATAATCCAGTCTGCACAAAAAAATTGCTTAGATCTGTGTCCCTCAGAATCTGCTTTTGTTTTATACAGCTAGAAAATAACATGGGACTAAGAGAAAGATCTGTGATATGAAAAAATCTGCTCCTTTGACTTGATAAATTCCCATGAATTGCTTATTAAAACCACAACGAGAATGGATATAAATCTTTTAAGTTAATTTCTTTTACTATTTCTCAAAAGCTAGAAAAAATCTGCCATAATTCTTTCATGAATATAGATTATTTGCATTATTTTGATATGATGACTGATGGGAACCACATTACAATGAGATGATATAGATAAAATGAAGATGCTCATACAATATTTCCCAGTATTATATAGCCAAAAGTTTAACATTAATAAATAAATTTTATTTTTTGATTAACAACTTGATGATTTTACATATTCTGAAATCACCAGATTTTCACATGTAAGTATGAAGGGACCTGAATAGCCATTTTCAAACCCACAGAATAAATTCCAGACTTCATCACTTGTTCCAAGAAGTCTAGACACTGCATCACCAAGATCGTTACACAAAGAGGGGGTGCGGGGAATGGTGAAATTGAAGAGGAATTGTGTTTTTGTCTATTTAAGTTAAGACAAACCATTTCTGTTATGGGGAATCACTGACTATTTCCAAGAAAATAAAGAAAGAAAACTCTAAATTTTTATTTTTAGATTTACTTTCTCTTCCCCCACCAAAGTAAAACAAATAAAAAATGTTTTATATATTTCTTGCAAAGAAGCTTGTCATTTTCATTATTTGTAGATCAAAAGAGTGGCAAGACAGTTTCCAAGTTTCAACTGGAATTTCCTAAAATAATTTATTAAATTTGCTCATTTGAAGTTATCATTATACTATTTAGATTGTAAATTGGTGCTTCTAGCTCTTGCTATAAAATTTATAAATCTGCTTAACAAATTTCAGCAAGGAAAGCTGTCCAGGTGCTATCAAACCTAGAAAGTCAATGTGAAGGATAGAGCAAAATTTTAAAAATGAATCTCAGAAAGAAGTTGAGCAGAAAAAATAGCAATTGTGGTAGATGATGCTAACAGCATGCAGTGTGAATTCTTTCAAGATTATCTCGTACAAAGTTTCTTCTAATAAAGGAAGTTTGTGGATATAGGGAACAACCTAAGTAATGATTAGTCTATTTGGGTGAGTGGCTGAAGGAGAGGCACAGCGTTACCTCAAGTAGAGGTATTTTGCAGTTTCAAGGGCCATATTTTTTGGATTTGTTGAATTGTATAATCTCAGCTGGGGAGCAATACCAGAACTGGGGATGGCAAATTGGTATCATTTCACATGTTTGCTTTAACTAAGTTGTAATAATAACTACCTGGAGAATGCCTTCTAAGTCTTTATGTTAATGAATAAGACTATCCATTGAGAGGAAGAGAGCTGGAGAGATTCTCCTTGAAAGAAAAGAATGACCACAGAGTATGATAAGGCCAGCCTCCTTCCTGGATCCTTTGCTCAGTTCCTCCTATGTCCTTTCTATTTCTGCTAATGAATGTTGGAGAATGAAGTAGAATCTCCACCT
Organism: Macroglossus sobrinus; assembly: GCA_004027375.1. NCBI lineage: Eukaryota > Metazoa > Chordata > Mammalia > Chiroptera > Pteropodidae > Macroglossus > Macroglossus sobrinus. Next base: position 581,124 of record PVKZ01000375.1, read on the forward strand.
AAAGTATCTCCATTTTAAAGTATATTATTTACTTTTTTTAATGTACTAATATTGAAATGACAAAGCAGACAGTTGTGAGTAGTGGAAATAACTATCCCTGAAGAGCAGATAAAAGTGAATATAGACAGCACCATATACTTCACAAAGTAGGAGTAAAAACACTTGAAGAGAAAAGGTCAGTTAGTGGGCTTGATAGAAATAAGAGCCCAAAATTCTTAGGAGTATGTAGCCTATATTGTCCCATCCAGTTCCCTAGAATAGTAATGAACATAACCCACAGAAAGGTATGAATTATATTACTAAAGAAAAAAATATAGATTGCCATTGTATTCTGGGATGTGGGCCATTTGTTGGTGGCATACAGCAAAAGAGAATAATAAGAAAGACTCTTGGAGGTTGTTCTCAGCTTGGAAATTCACAAAACCTCATCCCCTGCACAACATTGAATAGTAGCCATGCTTATGTGATCACAGGCTATAGAGGCCTTCAACTTTTCAGAGAAAGCAATTTTCATGAATGTATTAGAAGAAAACAAAGCCCATTATGTTGGAGCATGTGCACAGATCATTGTGGTAGCTAAAAGATGATACTATGGAAATACAGCTGATTATAAAATTGTGTTTTAAAATTTGAACTTAAAACAACTCTACATAGATACCATAAATTCTCTCCTTCCCCCTCCTCAATTGTGTGTGTGTGTGTGTGTGTGTGTGTGTGTGTGTGTGTGTGTGTGATAGGTTACATAAAATTTAGAGAAAGTTGGATCAGAGGAGAAATCCAGAGGACAACAAAGACAACTCAGGAAACAAAGATACATCAGTCAGAAAAAAACTAAAAACTAATTGTACATCAGATTTCAAAATGGAGGCAATTATGAAAGCCTATTTACAATGGAATAGTAGGAATGAAAGACTCATTCAATAGAGAATGGGAGGTAAGAATGTAGAAAAGATAAAAAGATATTATGAACAATCTTATGCCTATAAATTTGACAACTTAGATGAAACAGACAAATTTGTTGAATAGTACAGTTTAGCAAAACTGACACAAAAAGAAATAGAAAATCTGAACAGTTCTTTATCTACTAAAGAAATTAAATTTATAATCTAAAATCTATCCATAATAAATTATTCGGCTTCAATTGGCCTTTCTGGCTAATTTTTCAAATATTTAAGAAATAAATAATACTAATCTTGTATAAATTCTCCTGAAGAATAATAAAGAACATTTCCAAACTCATTTTATAAAGCTAGCGTACTCTTTAAACCAAAATTGACAGAGACATTACAAGAAGGAAAAACTACAGAAACATCTTTCAGAAACATCTATACAAACTTTCTAAACAACATTTTAACCAATCAATTCAGTGATATTTGAAAAAGTTCATGTCCAAATGGGATTCATTTCAGAATTATAAAGTAGGTTTAACATTTAAAAATCAGTCCGCATAATTCACCATAGTGAAAGAGTAAAGTAGAATATTTCAAAAGATTCAGAAATATCTTCAATAGACTCTAATATCTAATATGAGAAAATATTTTGATATACTAAGAATAGATAAAAACTAGAAATAGAAGTCTCTATACAAAAAACATAGAACTAGCACTATAGTTAATGGTGACATATTGAATACTTTCTATTTGAATTTTGTTTGGAATGAGATAAATATATTCAGTATTATCTCTTCTAATAATTTTTGGAGGGTCTGGACAGTATAATAAGACAAGAAAAAAATAGAAGGCATAAAGGTGGAAAAAACTGTCATTATTCATAGTTAACATAAATAATAGTAGATATTTCAAAAAAATACTTAAAAAACAATTATTTGAATTAATAAGGAAATTAAGCAAGGTTGCTGGACACAAGTCAATAAAAAATGTATTTGTATATGCTGAAAACAGACAATTACAAATAAAATTTAAAATACTGTATACATAGCATCAAAACTCTGAGGAAAGGCATGAAAACTTCCACACTGAAGATTAAAAGACATTGCTGAGAGGAATTAAATAGAGAGATATATTCAAGGATTAGAAGACTCAATATTGTTAAAATATTAATTCTTCTAAAAAAAACCCCCCTATACGTTCAATGTTATTCCAATGAAAATACAAGCAGATTTCTTGGTAGAAAACAAGCTTTAAAATGTATATAGAAATGCAAAGGACCTAGAATATCCAAGACAATATTTTTGGGAAAAAACAAAAACAAAAAAAACAAAGTTGGAAGATGCATACTACTATATATTAAGATGTACTAAAAAGTCACTGTAATTAAGTTTGTGTGGTATTGTTGCAAAGATAGAAAAATAGACCAGTCTAACAAAATAGAGAGATTAGAAACATACAAATACAGCCACATGATTTGAGTGTCACTGTAATTCAATGTGGAAAAGAATGGTCTTTTCAATAAATGATGCTGGTTCAGCTGGATATCTTTATAGAAAAAAAATGATCCCTGATTCTTACTTCATGTAATATATAATATATGTAATATATATATAATATGTAATATATAGAGCATAGATGTAAATATAAAAGGTAAAATAATATGACTTTTTGAAGAAAATAGAAGATAGGCTTCATGTTACTGAGAATAGCAAAGATTTATTAAACATAATTCAAAAAGAAGTGATCATAAAATAAAAGATTAGAATTGGGCTTCATTAAAATTAAGAACTTCTAATTATCCAAAAGCAAAGGGAATATTATTTATAATACAAAATTTGATAAAGTTTGTATATAGAATGTATTTTTTTATCCACAAATAAGTAGGACAAAAAAGCCAATTAAAAAATTAGTTTAAATAATCTATTAATTTACACAATGACTTCAATGAATCTCCAGGAAAGTATGCTGAGAATTTTTTTTTAAGTTTATATATGGAGTTGGTAGAGTAGTTTCTAATTACAAATTCTAGGATAGGATAGAGAAAAGATCACCAGAAGTGAAGAACTCAGAAACTCAGAGGCCGAAGTGCTTTACTATAAAACTTCAATAATAGTTACATATTCTAAATTGACTTATAACAATAATCAATTAAATTTTATGGAGCCCCAATTATAAGCCAAGTATTATGTAAGCATATACTATAGTATTAAAGCTTGAATTGGTCATTAGAATCTGATTTAGACCAGAAAAAACACATTTATAGCCTCCTTGTTTCTTAACATTCTCTATTATTTTTGCATATTAATATGGTTTTTAATGCTAAAGAATTAAGTCTCTACAAAATGGTAACTTCTTTAAATGAGAGAAGCTGTCTAGGTCAAACTGACATTTATTTAAATCAGTCTAAATTTGAAAGCATAAAGAAGAAATTACTTTAACAAATGACCCGACTGACCTATTTCTTGAATAGTTCTTTCAGAAAGTTATATGAACAAACAATGCAACAATTAATGTCCTCAGCCTCTTCAGACTTATTTAATCTTTCCTTTAGGAGACCAGGCTTTCTACTTTATTTTGGAAATGAAAGAACTGAGGGACTTTATAAAAAAGAAAGATAGACAAATGACCTAAGAAGTTCTCAAAGCCTGGAAGCTTTGCTGCTTTCTATTTAAGTCTGTGACCAAAGCATTAAATTGGGCCAGGTAAAGACTCTTCAGCCAAAGTGGAAGGGAACCCATCCAGGCTGCCACTCATGGCAAATTCCATTTCCACACAAAACATTCCTCTCAACTATGTCAGGCCCACACTCTCTGAACACCAACTATCCCAGTGGACTAGAGTGGACATAAAACCCAACAAAATGAAATGTTGAGGGTGCTCTTAAAATGTCCTTTGAAAGAATTTAGTCTCTACAAGAGTCATCAAATATTTTTATTTAATGTTTTTTTTTTCAGTCAAAAGATTTCACCTACTCAACTAATTAGAATATTAATATTAGAGATAGATCCAAGATGGATAGGGAGCAAATGACGGTGAGTAGGGAGGAAGAAGGGAAAAGGAAGAAAGATAGAATTACATTCTAGATAAGGAAGAAAAAATAGAAAGCAATGACAAATTGGAAAATGGAAAAAATAAAACATAAAGCTATTTGAGAAAAACACTTCTAAGAAATGTACATATTTATGGAAAAAAGATTTAAATGATAGTACTCTATGTGAGTATATATAACTTTGGCAATACAAAAACATAATGAAGCAGTTTCTGCCAGGCTACAAATTTTATTCTTGCCTCCAAAGACATAGATGAATTCAAAGTAAAGAAACTGCTGAGGGCAAAAAGACATAAGGAGGACTGGAGGGAAATAGACTTTCTAGTGTCAGAGTCCAGATTCCACTCCTTCCCTCAGAATTGTAGAATAGTTTGCTTGATGACAGCTGTCAAACAATGGAGGGACAAAGGATGTTATCTTGGGTTAAACTCAATCCATTCCCATTGAGTTTTTGGAATCATTGCGAACTACATCATCTCATTTATGTTACACTGTACCCAAATCTGCCTGCAGAGTGAAGAGCATGCCTTTCAAAATTTCCTTTTTCTGTGCTTTTTTTGGTTTTCATTGTGTTCTAACTTCTTTATACCCAAATGCAACACCTATCCAAAACTTTCAAACTAAGTTCAAATGCCAAATTTCTGCATGCAGGCTTGCTTTGGTCTTCAATTTGGTAGTGGTTATTTTCTCCAATGGTTGGCACTGAATATACATTTGTTGAATGAATAAATGAGTGAATGAATGAATGAATGAATGAATGAATAATTAAGTACTCTGAATGAAAAACTCAAGCTATATAGTTCACAAAAGCTATATAGTTGTTAAGGATACAGCACAAAAATTCTGTTCTTCTGTTTTTATTTTCTTGCCTGTGATGATTAATTTTATGTGTCAACTTGACTGAGCTTAGGAATGCCCAGACAGGTAAAATGTTATTTCTGAATGTATCTTTGAGGGTTTTCTCCAGAAGAAACTACCATTTAATTTGGTAGACTGAGTAAAATAGATCACTTTTACCAATGTAAGTAGGCATCATTCAACCCATTGAGGACTTAAATCAAACAAAAAGTGAAAGAAGAGCAAATTCTCCCTTTCTCTCCTTAAGCTGAGATGTCCATTTTCTCCTGCTTGTGGACAATAAAGATTCTGGTTCTCAGGCCTTCAGACTCCAGGACACCAGTGGTCCCTGCTTCTCAGGCCTTAGACTGGGAGCTACATCATTGACTGTTCTGGCTGTCAGGCCTTCAGACTCAGACTGAATTATATCACCAGGCTCTCCTGGTTCTTCAGCTTGCAGACAACAGACTGTGGGACTTCATTATCATTGCATGAGACAGTTCCTATAATAAACCTCTTACACATATCTATCTATATACAACTTACTGGTTTGGTTTCTCTGGAGAACACGGAATAATACAAAGCCTAATGCCATAAATGAATTAGTGGACAAAATATGATTAGAGTGTGTCTTCAATGGTTTGGTGTTTCTTTGGAAGCACATTATGGCTGAAAATAAAGCTAATGACCATTATTATAGTGGAAAGAAATTTGACTTTCTTTGACTCACAAAAATTCTTTGATAGAAAATGCCTGACATTTGTGGAGATCCTCAATGAGGGCCTTTAAATATTAGGAAACTTAACTTAGAAAGGTCATAAGTAGGTTAATTCAGGAATTCAAAATGCAAGGACCACTTCAGGCTTGGGTGACAACATCTTACCCACATTAAGCAGGAATTTGGTATATAAAGAAAAAATCATTTTTGTAAGAAGAATATCAGAAATTCAGGGAGGATAGGTTAGTTGGGAAAGCAAGTTTCCTTCTTTCTTTTCTTTTTCTTTAAACAATTGAATAATTAGGGCTGGGCTCAAAGAAATAAAAATTAGGAGAAAAGGGATTCGGCACGAGAAAAAATATTCCCCTATATCTTACATGTATTTGAGAAGAAACTAGATACAATTACAAAACAATTTAAAATTAAAAAAATAAATAAACTAACTGTAGCAGGAATAAAAGGAGTCAAGATGCCAAATGTAGGTCTTACATCACAGGAAAATAATATTGTCATCGATAGAGGCTGTGGAGTGCTCTGTCGAGAAGTATTCTGAAGGTGAGGCTGAGCCCTGAAGTCAATGGTAATGAAATAACATGGTTTTGAGGAAGTGGAATTGGTAATCATTGGGTCAAGGTAAATAAGTAAGTCTAAGATAGAACGTTCATCTTTTCTTTTGCTATTAAAGAGAAGAAGGTGGGGCTGAATGTCAGCTCAATTAATTTGTAGGTTGGGGATCAGGAAACAGAAGAGATTCACACCCAATACCCTTCATTTTCTTCAAGAAAGTGGTAGCAAGTTCACTGGCCAAGAGTATTGCTGCAGTATTGTGAGCAGAAAGGTGAATGATGGAAATCTTTTCATTGAAATAGGTTGAAAGATGAGTATCTGGAATTATTTTATTAGAGAGTTAGAGAGAGATCTGACCCAGGATAAATAAAAGAATTTTAGGTATCATTATTATTATTGATGGTGGTAGTGAGGGTGCTGACAGGAGAAAAACTGAAGTGATGCGTAATGTTTTCTAAGCTGGAGAAGAAAAGAAATAAAGTAGGGGGAGGTGCTGGATCCTTTGGAAAAGGTTAGATGTGAGAATGAAATGCTGATAAAGTAGGTATGATGGTTTTAAGATTTCAAAGGAGAAGCCATTATGGTTACGTCCCAAAAGTGGTCTTTGAGGTGGGTGGCTGAAGTAGCAGAAGATGAAAGTAAAAGACCTGTTAGCATTTGCTCATGGTTGAGTTTCAGCCAGACCAGGCGAGGTCTCAGATGGTTTCATAAGCCTGATATATAATTGCTTGTAAGTAATGCTAAAACTATTATTGTTGAATCTGTAAATATTCTTTCTTCTTATTTTTCCCCATCTGCTCATTTACTCTTGAGAGTTAAAAGAAAGACTATACATTTGAATTCAAGTTCAATGTAAACCTAAGCAGGTGTTCCCTCTATGGAACTGTACCAAATGAATAAATCTGAAAAAATGCTCATTAGAAGCCAATTTTGGTGTTATTACTCTTGACTCACTAGTGCTTTCACAATTTCTTCATGGACAGGGAGAATGGACACCTAATAATAACTCTCTGGATTATTGGTATTGATCAGAAAAGCTTCTCTGAAAGATACCTAAACTTCTCATCCATAAAATAATCTAGCAGCATAAATGAACTTGTTTTCTTCTGGTTTTGTTTCTTGATCTTTGTTTTTGTTGTTTTTGTTTTTGAGTATATTAATTATTATGCTTTGGAGCACAGTAACATATTAACTCAGTATTTCTGGTGATCTCTAATGCATAAATACCCTTATTTTATAAATGCATTCTGTTTGTTTTATTTTCTGGCATCTAGATGCTTGACCATATACTGATTTGAAGTTGACTCATGATCTATCACATTAGTTTGAAGAACATTTAAAATTAGTTTAACATATGCTTTATATTTAGCAAATGGATGATAAAGATAATGATGTTCACGGTAAATAATCATGTATTTTGGAAAAAAAGAAGATTAAAAAATAGAAACCTCTTTTGGTAGAGAGGGTTGTTAATATACATTGCAAAATGATTTCCTGATTTGAGCACTGGTATAAGATCACACAATATCAGTGCACCCACTGCAACCCCAATCATTACCTACTTCACAATGGGGATTTAGAAGTAGTTTTTAATTTAGGATTTTCAAGGCAATATGAAATAAAATTAAAGTCTATAGAATATTAACATCAGCCAATAAAACTAGAAAAATATGTCTGCATTGAGTGGGTTAGCATGATGGTTAAGAAAGATCTGGGTTTTTTATCTATAAACCTTACTTTTCTTATTTTAAAATGGAGACAAACATTCATACTTTGAAGTTTTTTGAGAAATATTAGTGAAATAATGCATACAAATTTCTTAGCATTGGGTTGGATACATATTAAGAATCCAATAGATGAGAACTGTTATTATTTTTGGTTTTATTTTTTTTATTTGTATTATTCTAATGATAAGACAAAAATTTCATTATCTGATCCTAGTTAGCAGGATCAGAAATCAGCTTACAGAGGAAATGTTCATTTATTTTCTCTTGGAATTAGATTGATAAGACACTTTGGGTGGACAGTAGGGTACTAAAGTCATGGGTGGCAGTTAACCTCCATGAAGGAATAGTTATAAAGGGGGGAAATGGGAGGAGCTTGTGTTTCTGAGAAAGAAGAAAATAAATGAAACCTGGAAGAGTTTAGAGTGAAGGGGGAGGAGACAAGTGCCCACCAACGGTGTGAGCCTGGGCATATGGAAGAGAAGGGCTGGTGAAATCCCACTGTGGGGAAGCAACCAATGGGCATTTAAAGCCCAGAGATGCATCCTTATATTCAATTGACATTGTTTAAATGTTCATTGTGTTTCCACAACTGGACACAGTTTAAATCTATTAATGTTACTCTGAGTAAAATTTTTTGTGAAAAACTAGAAAGGGGGTAAATTTCACATCTGAATCAATACAATATGGACTAATGAGAGCAGACAGAGGTGAATATAATGTCCTTGCAAACTTAAATATATATTGAAGAAAGTTTGGAACTCTCCATAAAATTGAGGATTCCAGCCAATCTTATTTGGTTTCAAAATATTGTAGGAGCAGTGACATCTGGTTACATTCTTAAACAAAGAAAGTAAAATTGGATACAATGACTCAAAGGGGCTAAAAAATGACCTAAAATCTTAATACTTCCCAATCACAGAAAAAATAAGAAATAAAGGGGTTGATCATTGAGAGAAGCATGTAAGATGTAGAACTAAAAAGAAATAAAACTAATGTATCTCAAATATAAATAACAAAAGGACCAGGAGTACATATTGTTCTTTAGGTAGTGGTATGGAGGAAGTAAGGTAGCTAAAGTCAAACAGAAAGAAAAATCAATATTGATATTACAGTATTCTTAATTTTTATCTTCTGATTTTCTTTGGCATGGTCTCGCCTAGTTCCTCTGCCCTTGACTTCTTTATCCTAGAAGACATTAGTTCCTGTTAATGACCTGGGGCCACTCTTTTATTAACTCACAGGCGATATGGACACTGTTTTCCTAGACCATTAACTATAGACTTTTTTCTAGAGTTTTGGTTCTATTTTTATCTTCCTTTTGACCAAAAAAATCGTATTTCTCATATGTCTTTCAAAAATATTTATAAAAACACAACCATGTTTATGATGCTATGAGTTTTACAGCAGCAGATATAAATCAATCTCCTCCTTAATGAATTTCATGAACTCTTATAGAAAATAAAATATGTGAGCTTGAATTTCTTTAAACATATCCTTAATCTTTATCTAAAGGATATTTATAAAATGAGAAGATACTTTTAAAAAGAGGGATCGATGACTAAACTGTGACTCAAGGTCAAAAGTAAAAATTGGTCAAAAGTTATAAAGGTAGATTCTAGAGAGGAGGATATAAAGAATAATGATAAAAGGGCAGGTGCAATGACTATATTTTTTCTTCCTCACTTAGTGTCCATTTCCTCTTCTCAATAGTAACTCATATTTCCTCTGGGAATTCTTATGTGCCTCTTTCCCAACCATAAGGTTTGAATGTAATTGAATTCATAGTTGGTATGTCTTGATCTCTTGTCTAGAAGTGGATAGTAATAATTGTAGCAGAGCCAATGAGACTAGAGAATTTCCAAAAGGAAAACTCTTTTCTCTTGTGAAGACTTCTAAAAATGACCTTCTCTCCTCTCTTGAATGGTATAGTGTGAGTATGTGAGGTCAGCATTGAGATAACTACTCTGCTGCCATGACAGGGCAGGCCTGAGTTTTTCAGATGAGAGTTGAGACTATGAAATGTGTAGATGGCATGTAGCTAAGTAAAAAGAAAACTGACATCATTTGAGCCAGCTTTTTTTTTTATGACTTTTCAGATACACAAATCAATCAATTTATTTTTAAATTAAAATATTTTGAGTTGTGTTTAATGACTTCTTGTGGTTGGGGAGGTCATATGAATTTGAAAAGAGAAATTAGGCAAAAAAGAAAAGAGAAACAACATCATTGGCTCTGACACAACTGGCCAAAAATATAGTGGACCAGGGGTCACCCAGGCATTTGATTCTCTCTTATCCTGTCAATAAAACTCAGTGGCTAATGAGACCTTCTCTGACATCAACAGTTGGCTGTCCCTTTTTAATGTTTATCTAAATCCAATTTGCCTAATTACTTTAAATATTTTTCATTACTATTTACAGCAGCTCAAGAACTTTTCCTAATTAGGATACTCTAATTAGCAGAATTTTTTGATGTCTCTTAGGAAACTCATATGGAGAATGACTGCCATTATTCTGCATCTGCCTTACAACTAATGTGGAAACAGCGTGCACAGTGCCTGAGATTGCATCACTGGGGTTAAATGTTGACACAGTCAGAAATCAGTATTTTACTATATAATCGGCTCTCAAGAAAGAGTTGGGAGAATCTTGAGAAAAGGACACGGGTTAGTTTTGATGAATGAACAAAGGAACTAAAAGATTAAGAGTTAGTTAGATAGACCCAGAAGTATAAAGTTCTAAAATATAAAATTTTTAGAAAAACCTAGGAAAAGAGAATATGAGAGTATGAGTGTAATAGAAATAAATATTAAGTAATCCCAAACTATCACTTTATTTGTACTGACCCTGTACATGCCGCTGAATACTAGATCTCATGTATCCTGGCACCATTTCTACTATCATATCACTTCACTGTCTTACCTATTTAGACTTATAAACCTTTTCAGTGTTATTAACTATTGGATTTCTCCAGATACTATTTATCTCTTTTGTCCTGTTAATTTTGGAGGCTGACCTTCCTAAACTAAATCTCATATAGTGTTTGCAATCCAAGTATCTTATTTATATCAGACATTCTGCATAATTTCTGAACTCTTATGGTAAACTCAACAAGTTATTTTAAATATCAAGTGCTACATGAAAGTGAAGCAAAATCTAGATATAAACAGGTCTTCAATAAGCATTGCTAGAAAAGATTTTTCAGTGGAATTCTTTTATTTAGTATATTCCATGGAAGAAGTGTTCCAATTTTTTTAATTACAAAGTCATTGCTGAGTAAACTTTTTAAAAATTATGGAATGACCCATACTAAAAAAATGTGTTTTTTTTTCCTTGGGGCTGAGGGTTCCCTTTTCCCCTTTTTCTCCTTCCTTTTTTACATTCACTATTGTTTTTCCCTGTAGGACTTCTCAGTCTTTAATCTGCAAATATTTACTGTAAATTGGTAAGAATCTTTAAGGAGAAAAATACAATTTGCTATATTTCCCAAATTGATGAACCTTAAAACTTTTTTTTATTTTTTATTATAACATTAACATCTCATGAGATCAAGAAGCATTCTCTAGGATCTAGGGTTAAACGGCTTTACT